>OY723386.1:10481217-10899681 GCA_963210295.1 Ophion ellenae | reverse complement strand
CACAGGCCCCTTAACCTGCTTTCAATCTCAAACTGTTGCCTCGACCCCACCTAACCTGCTTTCGGCCCAAATTCGATATCTCCTCCATCATCATTCCATTGTGGCCTGATCGGTAACCCGTTCGATGACGAAAATAATACGAAATTAATAAAAAAAATACATCGCCCCCCTTATCAAATAATTAGTGCAATATTAATTTGCGAAAACTATCAAAATTTGCTGGATATCGATTTATTATTACTTTATAGGCAATTCATAAAAGAATGCTTGTATATACAGTCTTACTCCAATTCTATCGGATTAATGGGCGTTTTCTTGTGAGAAAAAATCCCACAGGAAAATTCTTAAAAAATGCCAGTCTATCCAGTATAAGCTTACGCGACGTTTTTCGTCATTGACATTTCTTCTTAAACCCACTAGTTCTAGAGTTACATTGCATTATCTACAATTAGTCTTTTTTAGCAAAACATGAAATAACATTGCGAAAAAAATCGTACAAAACTTTATAAAAAAACGCAAATGGAGTTCCTCCTACCCCGTTCAAGTTTATCATGGATAAACGTAACAATTTTTTTTTGCATAAGTCATGCGCCCAATTCTCGATGGTCGAAAAAAAACCGAAAATCAGTCACATATAAAAGTGCGTACCGGGTCGAAAAGAAAATTATAAAAAAATATTTCAGAAAAGCAATATAAAGCTGAATTTATTCCCGTCAAAACGCCGTTCGGTAAATTTGGTTATCTTTTTTTTACGAAGCTGTGTAACTTTTAGTGCAGCAAGAAATATCGACTGGTGTATCCAAACTTTTAAGCGACGGTATATATTATATAATACTATACATATATATATATATATATATATATATATATATATATATATATATATATATATATATATATATATATATATATATATATATATATATATATATATATTATATTCGAAATATGTGGTTGCATTAATATATTCAAATATACACTACCAGTCAAAAGTATTCGGGCACTTCAGATAACTGCAAAACTTAATATCACTTTGGATCATTGCAAACTTATGGTAGAATAATAACTATTTTACGAAGATACTATAAAGCTCTGTATAATTACTTAATTATATAGATTTTTATAGTATCTTCGTGAAATAATAAATGAAATGAATTATATTACTAACATTATTTGGTAATTATCCAGCGCTCAAAAGTTTTGCGATCATGTGGAGTGTCCGAAAACTTTTGCCTGGCAGTGTAGATCTAAATAACATATAATATTGATATCTATTGAACGTTAGGGTGTTAATTATAGTCTATTTCATGTTCTAAAAGATTAAAATTGTCGGTTTAGAATTCAACCTCATTCGATTTTTTCTTTATTTTTTCTTTTTGTTTTTGTTCGTTTTTTTTCTTTTTGTTAATTCAATAATGAGTTGATAAATGGCGACGGCCGATTACCGTCGATTTTAAATGAAACGTTTGATTTTTCTTTGTTTTTATTTTTAGCACGTCGAAAATTTAAAAAATATTTCAACGTGTATGTATGAAGCATATTTTTATTTTTTTTCCGCCAAATATGATATTAACTAACCGCGTCTAATTGATTCTTTTTTATTTAAATTAACTAGATTTTTCATAGAATTTTTCTATTTGATTGAACTAACGGTCCATCTTTATTGCAGCACTCATATCAAAGGGGCGGGGGGTAGAGAAGGTGGAGAGAGAGGAATTATATATATATGTGTGTGTGCGTGCCTGCGTGCGTGCGCGCGCGCGCGCGCGCGCGTGTGTGTGTGTGTGTGTGTGTGTGTGTGTGTGTGTGTGTGTGTGTTTGTTTGAAAAATCTATAGCATGTCATTCGATTAAACTCTCTAATTATCACAATCATATTAACTAATTCATATAGCTTATGTGATGCAACGAATAGTTAGAGGTATTCATTTGGTCTCTTATGCCATATCAGCGACCAAAATGTTATAAGCACTCGGTAGCATAGGGGCAGCGGAGCGTAGCTATGAGTAAGTAGGACTAGGTTCAAGTCGCATATTTTCTTCGAAAAAAATCATTTCTAAAGGCCAGGGAATGACGAATTACGATGAAAAATCCTTGTGGTAAAGCTCTCAATTAAGGAGTTCATTTTATTTTCGATTAATGAAATATTTTATGCATATAGTACACTTAGCTTTACAGTGTACATTGTAAGCAAATAAAGATTAATTTGAATCTCATCTTTATTAATATATATAAATATCTTTGAAAGAAATATGATCGTAGTAGGCTGTGAGACAAGGAAAAAACCTATTTTATTTAAATAGATTCTATATAAATTAATTTTTTTGTTTAGCAGTGTACAGTAGGCCGAAAGAGGGGGCAGTAGGTTCTGCGGGAGCGCTCGACGTAGGCCGACCTGAGGTTCCGTAGGTTTAATTGTGACCCTCACTGACCTCCTTTGAGTCAGACAGTCTACTTTCTGACATGCCGGAGGTTCATCGGAGGCTCTAACGCATCGTACTTTCAAACATTGTACCCTCCTTTAGATACCCAATAATCCGTTCACGCCGATTTCTGCTCGCCTTCATTTTGTGGGTTGAACGCCGCTCGAAAATTTCGACTCGGGTCGTGTTGTGTTTTATTGGTTAAAAATAAAAGTGATTCTAACTATCGTGCGAGCGGTCCTTAACGTCGAAAATCCTTGGGCAAACCATTTTCAAGTGTACCAAGCACTGACGAAAGCCCATGTGCGAATGTCGGTATTCCGCCAGAGTTGCCAATACGGCCCAGAGTTGTGCAAGTTCTGGCGACCGACTCTCAGTTGGCGGTACTGCCCCAGTATTGGAAACCGAACGTATCAGCACCGTCCGAGTCTGGGTTACTGAGTCTTGGGTGAAGTACTGGCCCAGTAATGGTAAACTATTTTATCAGTAGGGTGCCAGTCCTGGTTACCACGTATGGTTGAGTCTCGGCTGGAGGTACTACGCCAGTACTGACAACTGAACGTATCAGTGCCATGCCCGTCTTAGCTACCCAGTCTTGGGTGTAGTACTGCCCCAGTATTGGTAAACAATTTTATCAGTGCGGCGCCAGTCTTGGTAACCAAGGTTGGTTCAGTCTCGGCTGAAGGTACTGCGCTAGCATTGGCAACAGTACCACGCCAGTCTTAGTTATCGAGTCTTGGGTTAAGTACTTCCCCAGTATTGGTAAACAATTTTATTAGTTCAGTGCCAGTCTTGGTAACCAAGGTTGGTTCAGTCTCGGCTGGAGGTACTGCGCTAGCATTGGCAACAGTACCATGCCAGTCTTGGTTACCGAGTCTTGGGTTAAGCACTGCCCCAGTATTGGTAAACAATTTTATTAGTTCGGTGCCAGTCTTGGTAACCAAGGTTGATTCAGTCTCGGCTGGAGGTACTGCGCTAGCATTGGCAACAGTACCACGCCAGTCTTGGTTACCGAGTCTTGGGTTAAGTACTGCCCCAGTATTGGTAAACAATTTTATTAGTTCGGTGCCAGTCTTGGTAACCAAGGTTGGTTGAGTCTCGGCTGAAGGTACTGCCCTAGCATTGGCAACAGTACCATGCCAGTCTTGGTAACCGAGGTTGGTTCAGTCTCGGCTGGAGGTACTGCGCTAGCATTGGCAACAGTACCATGCCAGTCTTGGTTACCGAGTCTTGGGTTAAGTACTTCCCCAGTATTGGTAAACAATTTTATTAGTTCAGTGCCAGTCTTAGTAACCAAGGTTGGTTCAGTCTCGGCTGGAAGTACTGCCCCAGCATTGTCAACAGTACCATGCCAGTGATGGTCACCGAGTCTTGGGTTAAATACTGTCCTAGTATTGATAAACAATTTTATTAGTACAGTGCCAGTCTTAGTAAGCAAGGTTGGTTGCGTCTCGGCTGGAAGTAGTCCCCCGGCATTGGCAACAGTACCATGCCAGTCTTAGTTACCGAGTCTTCGGTTAAGCACTGCCCCAGTATTAGTAAACAATGTTATTAGTACAGTGCCAGTCATGGTAACGAAGGTTGGGTGGGTCTTGGCTGGAAGTACTGCCCCAGCAGTGGCAACATTACCATTCCAGTCTTGGTTAACGAGTCTTCGGTTTAGTACTGCCTCGGTATTGGCAGACAATTTTATCAGTACGGTGCCAGTCCAAAAAATATGGATTGAATGAAAAATGTAAGTTTTGCTTCCTCATAGAGAAACTTTGTGACGATGAAAACATTTTTTTTCAGTTTTCAATATCAACGTGCTCAAAATGTCCCAAAACCTCGAAAAATCAAATTCACAAACAATGTCTGCATGCATGTGCGCCTGTGTGCGTATGCGCACGCATGTACGTTCTGGCACTGTAAAATTAAAACGTCTGTAACTCGAGAACGGTTTGGGTTGAAGGGCTCCTGTGTCGCTCAGATGTTAATCTGTACAATCTCTTTATTCCCTGCAAATTTTGTCGAGAGAACTAAAAAATTACAAATTTAACAGCATTTTTTAATTTAAAAGAAATGTCTGTGACCACGTTAATTTGCAAAAAATTTCAGAATTTTGTAAATTTTTTTTTTTACAAATAGAGTATCATGAAATGACGGCTGGTATTGAATTTAGGGAATTTAGGGAATGAATTTTGGACACTTTCGAAATATGTCAAACTGCTCTAATTTTTGCATATATCAAGATACTGTGGTGATTTTTTTACACAAAGTATTGTAAAAGTAAAGTTGCTATAACATTTGGAGAGAATCCCGAACCATTACAGACTCCTCTGGACTCTTCTGTCTCCTTACGGATATCCATAAATTGGCTAAGTAGACGATGTAATTTTATTTCACTATTTCGCGTGTTCGTTCTGAACGTACGCCGCGACTCTGGCGGCTCTCGCGCCTTCTTGCGTCGAGGCAGACATTGTTATGCCTCGACACAATGCGTGTGTGTCAGTGGTCATTCGCTACGTCGGGCGCACACGGTTGAAGATTGTTTTCTTCCCGCATACTGTCCCTCCGCGGCAAGTATACACTTCGTGTGAGTATATGCACCTATATACCCACACGCTGATCCACGCTCAGCGTCAACAAAGAATTAGGATTTCTTTGGCAGCGTTGGGCATCAGTCTTTCTCGTGCCGTCTACGTGTGAACTTGTTTCAATCCCCAAGTGCTTTTCATCTATTCCCATTCGTTTTTATACAGTACACTTTTTCTATTATTATAAATTAATTTTTCTCGTCTTAACACGAATTCGAGTGCTCTAAGTGTGCTATAAAAATTCGAACGTTCTATAAGGTGAACCAGGTAAGATATACAAAGAATTTTTCTTTTACTTGTTTTTTCATTTTATTTTGTATTTTTTGTCTACTGCATGTTAAGGCATAATAAACAATTCATTTATTTTCTCTCCGTTCCTTACTTGCTGTGGGACTGCGCTATCTTTCTGTCTCTCTCTCTCTCTCTCTCTCTCTCTCTCTCTCTCTCTGTCTCTTATATTTTCTTTACTTATTCTATCATTTATTTTAAAGAATTTGTTCAATTTGATCAGGGAGTCTCGGAGGACAAGGGGAAAGAAAACGCTTTGGTAAATACAATGTTATTTACTTTGACCGAAATTATGTATGCTGATGTAAAATTACAGAAGAGTATCTTAATTCATACTAAATACTCTGGAAGTGGCTATATTTTTCAATTCTGTTTAGATGGAGGTGATGAGATCCTTGGTGGGTTCACCGACCGACGGAAAAGGTGTTATCCGCAATGTGATCGCTGGCCTGATATCAAAGGCGGTGCAGGAAAAATACTCAGCCACGGGGAAACCAGGCGCGAACGGTATAACGAAAAAATCCTTCAGTGCGACAATAACGTACAAACGTATGAATGGTAAATATTTTTCAAATTTTTACTAATATAATTTTTAGAACTGGGTGCAATGAAATAATTTTTTTTATTTCAGATATTTTTTAGATACGATCGGGAAAAAAAAACTACTGCGGTGGAAATATTTTCGACAACCAGCCGATGTTTATCTGATGCCGGTGACCGGGAACACGCCGCAACTCTGGCCCAATATTGGCAGCCGGTACTAGTCACCAATACTATGCCAACGCTTGCCAAGCGGAGGACCGGTGTTATCATTTCGGAATTGGGCCAGTATTGTTTACACGATCTGACCCAATATTAGCATTCAGTATCCGGCCAGTACTGGCGTCAGTACTGAGCCAAGTTTCCAGTCTATACATGGGCATATACCAGCAAAGTACTGATTTACTGTTTGTCTCAAGACTGGCTACAATATCTGGCCCAAAACAGGGCACTTATTCTGAGCCAATACCCGTAAACAGTGTCGGGCCGATTCACGCCGCCATAACTTGGACCGGTGTTAACAAACCAATTTTGTCTCAATAGTGATTCCGACTTGGGCAAGGCTTGGCCCTTGGGAGCCTGCCCGTATTAGCAGCCCTGGCATCAGTACTGAGCCAAGACTAAGCCAAGTCCTCAGTCTATACACGGGCATGTACCGGCAAAGTACTGATTTAGGGTTTGTCTCAAGACTGGCAATGATATCTGGCCCAAAACTGGGCACTTATTCTGAGCCAATACCCGTAAACAGTGTCGGGCCGACTCACGCCGCCATAACTTGGACCGGTGTTAACAAACCAACGTTGTCTCAATACTCATTCCGACTTGGGCAAGGCTTGGCTCTCGTCCAAGTACCAGATGCCTGCCAGTATTGGCAGCTCTGGCACCAGTACAGTGCCAATACCAAGCCAGTTTGCAATACGTACATGGGAGGAGGCAACGGAAGTAAATATAAATCGATGTGAATCTAGGTTCTTGTTAGTGTATTATTAAATTCGTTAGTGTATTTTTGGCAACCGACGCTGGTGGATGGGCGGTCGGGGTACCGCTCGGGCGGTCACTAAAGTTAAGCAGCGCTACGCGTGGCTGATACTGGGAGTGGTGACCGCTTAGCCGTGCTCTGGCTGACGCATCGACCAGTGAGTGGGAGGCCGATTTATCTGAGATCTTGGTGTACATACTTAAACAAAAAGTCTGTATACCAAGGAATCAGAAGAATACAGGGCCGACTATACCGGTACGGGTTTTCCACAGTTTCCCCGTATCCTAAGCAAATGCGGTATAGTGTAGCACAAGTCGGCTGTGGCCGCAACGGGGGTTAGGTTCTGGTGGGGTATTGGTACAGGGAAGAGACCTGGAAGGTGAAGGTTAAGGTATTGGAATAAGGGAGAGATAGAAGGGAACAGGTGGGGACAAGTAAAAGCGCTTTTACCTTTACCATGTACCATGAGGAAAAAACCAATTAAAAATTAGGCACAAAGGTTTGCGAACAAAAAAAATGATCAACGGTTTTTCGACCCAACATCGGAAAAAATAGCGTACTTTTGTGGCGATTAATATTTTCTAAAAAAAGTGTGCTTTCTGAAAAAAAAAATTAATCTCAAGTTCTGCAGAATGTAGATAATTCAATTCAGAATATGAAACACCTACGAATTTTTTTTTCTTCCACTTATCCACTTTAAAATGCATCTTTGAATTTTTTCTCGACAACGGGATGCACGCCATACGTTTTTCAGGACAGTTTTGTATTTGAAAGTTAATTTTCTTTATTCTGCTGTAAGGTAGTCGGCCCAGTGGCCGTCAGGGTCCTAATGATCGTCATGTTTAGGCATTGAATAAGTAATTTAAGATAAAAATCAGTGCTTCGTGTAGATCTGTGGTATATTAGCTTCCAGGAGGTATTTACTATGTTGTATTACATTTTCACACCCGTAAGTATACGTATAAGAGAATAATCAAATTAAATGTATTCCGCTACGACGTCTAGTTGTCATTTCGGCCGAATCCTTCATTAGGAGGTTAACGTGAACCATGTCACATCTCGGGTGATTTGAAAATGCCTGTGGACTTGCGTGAAGTAAGTTTCCCTTCACGTGATTAACAAGGATTTTAGTTTCGCGTTCAGCATGAAAAATTATAGTTTTATGTTAATTTCAACGAATTTTCATATATGACGATTACCGGTTCAGCAACATAAACACTCTGCTGATTACTCGCCGCGGCTGTCGATAACTGGGACAATGTTGGCAAAAAAAGAGTCTTACGTATCGAATATTAGTTTATAGAAAATCAGAAAAGACATATTGAGTACGTAATTAGCATTGTCTGAAGGATCCACGGACCAGTAATCGTCATACACATATTCGCAATAGTAAAAAGATATACATATAAATAAATGTTGTCGATTACTGAGTCGTGATCATGTGTATAACTGGATATGTCTTGAACACAGGTGAACAGCACTCGATCGAAATAATATTTAAAATTATTTTATGAAAAAATAGTTGTTTATAATGACTCCAAATACATAAAAATTATAATTCTGACGTATTAGGCAATAATTAGTTTTATTTTTGCAATTAATAAAGTTCCATGGAAGAGAAATTTATGTTTCAAACTCTTTATCAAATGTTTTAATAAAATTCATAAAGTTTGTGACAGAGTGCGTAAAAATTATTCTGTCGTTCTATATGCATACATAATCGAGTCAACATGGTCCTACAAACCTTTGCATAATTAGTTAAGGCCTTATATGCCTTTGGATGGTCGGAAAACAAAGCTTTTTGGGATTTTTTAAAAATACTAATAAAGCAATCAAAATGAGGTTTAGAGGGTTATTTCACATATCTGTAGGTACCTTCAACGAGCGGACTCGTTGGAGTCGCATATATGCACCCACGAGAATTTTCTTTTCCCCGTAATCTACATGAGTTTTTCTACCGGAGTACACACGATTATTATAAAATTCTGATTGTTGTACATCTAGCCCGATTGTTAAGAAAGTCGCATTTTCGACTGAAACAACGGCCTTTGTTCGTTTCCAAAAATCGCAATTGTTAAACGATTGTAAAAATCGGGTGTACATTGCTATAAAATGTATCCAAGAAGTTAGAGTTGAAATTTGAAGTCAATCCGTCAAAAAATACAGGACCTACGGATCCGCCCGATTTTGAAAACATTGCATCATGAAAAACGCGTTTAAAGGTTCAAAACCATTTTTCTACATGTCTTAAAAAAAATGTCCACTTTTTGCATATTATTTTCGACATATTTATACATAATTTAAGTCAATTAAAAAAAAACATTTTTTTCTCAAAGGTATATAAGGCCTCAAAGCCGTTTAAACGCATCTGACGATTAGTGGGACGTTCCCAAGACGATTACCAGACCAACTGTCATGGCGGCATGACGATGTCTCGTACAATAGCGTCTTAAAACCTTTAAGAAATATTTTCTCGAAAACTGTACTAAGCACGGGAATTTCACAACGACCTTCTTCTTCGTAATAAAAAAACTGATTAAGAACCACTTAAAATAACTTTTACTCACTTTCCTAGTTGAGCTATATAAACTTGCAGTCAAGCGATCTGCTTAAGGTGACGATTACTGGGCCATCGACCTTACTCAATATGAATTTTTTATTTTTTTCAAGAACGCTCACTTTATTCTGGCAATTCTTACTCATCGCGAAAATACGCAATGATCTAGCGCACATCTTGACCCAACATTTTAGAAAAAAACGAAAATGAAAGAGTCCCGACACTCAAAAAAATCGATCAATTTTTTTACGCACAATTTGTTATAAACGATATATATTATTTTAAATGATATTTTAGGGTTAAGATATGGTCAATACGTTGAAGAATATCTGTGTGTAATCTGAAGTCGATCAGTCAATATGTGTTTTAGCTAGGTTGCACCACGCGCGGAAAAAAGTGTCTTGAGAAAAAAGCGTTAACAGTTTTCGATAGGAAAAAGTAGCACGTAAGGAATGATTAAGTAGACATGCCAGTATTTAAGCTGAATCTCCAATGTAATATAATTATAATATAATATGTAATATAATTATAATATAATATGTCTTGCTGCTCTGCGCAATCGTCCATTTGAGCCGTTAATTCCGGTTTCTGAGCTGTCCTGGTCTCTTTCGATCTGCTTTGGCTTCTGCGGTTCTGTCTGTTCGCGCGGTCAGTGTCGTACGTATCGAGAAAAGTTTTGCATTAAGTGCCGATCTTCAGTTGCGCATAATTTATAACTTCCAAAATGAATGTGCATTCGACGTAGAACATGTCTACTGCTAAAAAAATGAGCTATTTCGACCATTTTTTACGGTAGATGAGATACTTTGGAGCCAAGCGAAATACGGTAGAATTGAACGACTGCCCTTTCAGTTGTTTGCTTGGGGACGCTACTATTTCATAAAAAATACGTTACATATAGCAAATACTATTGTTATTTCTCCTCAATAGCGCCATCTAGTGTCAAAAAAAGAAGTACCCAACTCTTATTTAATCAAGAGGCTGAAAGGTAAAGCGATCCCACACGCATACCTGCGTTCGGTGCCGTTCAGAGTGCGTCACTTTAATGACTCCATGGAGACTGTTAGGGCTTCAATTTGGGTTTACAACATAAACAATACATTCCTCAGATGTTAAATAAATTTTATTATCAACAACAAAGTTTCTAAAATTTCGATCCCACGTGACCCGCCCCCCTTAAATGCTTTTTCCCGAAAATTACTTTCAAAATCGCTAACCACGAGATCTCAAAAAGCTCTGCACCGATGAACTTCAAATTCTACGCTCTTCTTTTACGTATCGAAAAGCAGTGCTTGAACGGAGGAATTCTTTTTCAAGCTTCGGGTTTTTTATCAACAAAATTAGCGAATTTTTTCGACGACTTTCACTTTGGACTACGGCCGTTTTGTCAAAAATCAATATTCCATTAACTCCTTCGTCCAAGCGCTAGATAATTTCATGCAAAAACAAAACGCGTTTAATTTTTTTAATGCGGAGCATTTTTTTGTTTGACCAGTAGTGTTCACCACGAAGAAAGTTTTTCAAGCAGCGGTCTGCACAAACCATTATATCTACCACATGTATATAGTAATTTATGCTACAAGTGCGGGAAACAACGAATTCCATCACGCGTGGAGTTGCCGCGTGAGCCGAAGGCTTATGATACATTTCACTCGATTACGAGTGAGAAATGCACCACAAGCCGAGGCAAATTCGGCAACTTACGCGCCATGTAATTAGTTTTTTTTTCGCACATGTCCCATACATTATTTTTTGCAATGACTGTCTCGAAAGTGGGATTTGAGATTCAACAAAACCAATAACAATTATATTCAAATACAACTGCGATAAGCTGATGTTTCATATCACATGAATTTCGCTACATTCAAGTTTGTCCAATCGGTCCAAAATCGTAGAAAAAAAAAACTATCAACCGTGAAAAAAAACATTTTTTCATGAATCAATGCGGTAAAGTGAGATAAATAGATTTTTTCCGCACTAGTGCAGGAAAGTCTTACATGTGGCATCGTTGAGTAATAAGCCACTTTCCGCACGCTGAACACCAATCAAAAATTGCACTTTCGGGGCGGACATTGCAAAAAATATTTTTCAGTACAAACATCGTAAAAATTTCTTAAAACCATAGTATGTGATGTAAAAAAGATTTGAAAACTTGCACCCGTTTTCTTATCAAGAATTTACGGAAATTCCGTATTTTTTCCGACCACGAGCTAGGTCTAACCCGTTAAAATCGTATTATAATCGTTAACAACACGTAGCCACCTTATAATTCCCATCCTGTATATACAGTACTGGACGAAAAAAAGTAGGCACCGGTGCAATTTCAATTTTTGTGCTAATATGTACATAAAAATGATAATTACAATAGGCATTAAGCAGTTTAGAGGAAAGTTAATTCCTAAGAATTTCTTAATACTAGGAAATTAAGTCCGCTCCTATATTTGCATAGAGCTCATATAAAAAATATATGAAAACCATGTGAGATTGAATGACACCCGTAAAATACCAATATTATGTTAGACGTAAAAGTACGCACGCAACAGAATACATTTAGAAGCGCATTCCTACCCAATACTTTGTACAACCATAGTTTGTTTGAATAACAGCTCGTAAACGCCGAGGCATACTTTCCACAAGGCTGGGGATGTGCGTCTATCATTCCACGGTTTGCAATAAGCCTCCGAAAGTTTTTTTTTATTCGTCACTTCGCCCTGTAAAGTTTTCGGTTGAAAATCGACCACAGATTTTCTATAGGATTTGCATCTGGCGATTGCGCTGGCCAGTCTAAGACTTTACTCTGTGGGGAATAACAAAACAGCCACTTTTTTACGAGCCATATGGTTCGAGTCTTGTCGGAAAACAAAGTCATCCTGTAGACCGACCTTCAACAGAGATTCCGCCAATTTTTCATTAATAATATTATCATAGATTTCTGCTGTCATCGTACCGTTGATTTCAACTAAATTTCCCATTCCTGACGACGCAAACCGTTATCAACGTATTTTTTTACGATCAGAAGTATTCAGCCCCCTTTGTTTGCAGAAATAACTCGACTGGTGAGCATCGCATTTTTTTGTTTCCCTGATAATTCTACGATCACCGAATAAGCTCGACTTTATTTTTCTTCCACGTCTGACTTTATCCGTTACTACGCCAAGCGTGTTAAGCATCTCAAATATTTTCCTCACTGCACCATCACTGACTTAATATTTTCTTCTGATTTCCCTATTAGATTATTTTTCTGATCTCTAACAACGAGTTTCCTGACTTGAAGCCAAAGTTTTGGTGTTGCGCGCTTTCCGTTCGCTTCCTCAGAAAAACGATAACCAGCAGAAAATAGATCGAATCTATTTGTCTACATTATGCTTGTTCTTTCAAGCAACCTTGGGCAAGAATAGTGTCGTCGTTGCCCATAAAAATAGGTAAACACGTCGGTGCGTACTTCTTTTGTCCAACGTAAAATTAGCACTCTACGGTTTTCATTCAAAATTACATGGTTTTCAAATATTTTCAATATCATTTGTGTGAAAAAGTAGTAGCAAACTACTTCACTTTCCTCTAGACTGCTTAACGCCTATTCTTTTTATCATTTTCATATACATATTAGCACAAATATCGAAATTACACCGGTATTTACTTTTCTTCCCGTACTGTAGACTCTAAAACAGCAATATATACAAGCAAAAAATTAAACCCAAAATTGTATTGGGCCTTCGTAGAATTCGATATGCAGTTATATATATACAGGATGGGGAAAAAGTATGGAAAACCCTAGAAATTTCGGAGGGTTGGTTAAAAAAATTAATATTCAAGGTCAGGTCTTAGGTAATTTCTAACGAGGAATCCAATGGTGACCTCAAATTTGACCTTGAACCTCATGTACAAGGTTACTTCAAGGTCAACTTTGTTTTTTTAACGGGAACCCCTATTTTTGACATTGGCAATCGAAAGAGCGGGACATTTAACGTTCAAATATACACTCAGGGCATTTGTCCGGTGTGACCTTGAAGATCAGCTGAAGGTCATTTAGACTTAAGAAAGGCCTGGGTTGGGTTAACAGAAAAATAAGCGAAGCGTTCGCCGTAGCAGAGACATTAAAAAAATGTGATTGAACTTGTCTCTGACCGGAAATTTATTCAATCGTCATTAATATTTTTAGTATAGTAAACGAATTGCCTGTCGATTGACAATCTTGATTTATGAAATAAAAAAAATTGTTCTTAATGAAATAGCTGCTGCTTTAACGCTTGATTTATGAAAAATTACTAACAAGTACACCTACCCAAGTGAATCCCACCTAATTAAATAAAACTTGGCATACGAGTAAAATATTGGGGTTTGTTGGGAGGGGCGTGTGGGCTTGTGGGTTTGGGGTTTGTGGGTTTAGGGTTTGTTGGGTTTGGGGTTTGTGGGTAATCATAAAGGTCATTGTGAGGATCAAATATATCGACATTTTTTAACGTAAAATTTCCCGCTCTTTCGATTGCCGATGTCAAAAGTACTTTCCCCTTAAAGATGAGGTTCAAGGTTAAATTAAAGGTCACCATTGAATTCTTCGTTGAAAATTTCTCCAAGAACGATCTTGACCTGAGAAAATACTGAACCGTCCCGTTAGTCCAACGCAGACCTCTCTCAAGTTCAAATGTCCTTCAGCTGACCTTCAAGGTCACACCTGACCAAAAACTTCAGTACATATTTAAACGTAAAATGTCGCGCTCTTTCAATTGCCGATGTCAAAAACAGGGGTTCCTATTTAAAAAAAAAAACACAAAGTTGACCTTAAACAAATTTTGAAGATGAGGTTCAAGGTCACATTGAAGGTCACCATTGGATTCCTCGTTGAAAATTACCTAAGAACTGACCTGGAATATATGGGGAGGGTAGGTTATTTTTTTAACCTACCCTCCGAAATTTCCTGGGGTTTCCATACTTTTTCCCCACCCCATATATATATATATATATATATATATATATATATATATATATATATATATATACAAAAAATTTCAACCTAAAAGGGTGCTTCGAACTTTTCGAAATTGCTGCTCTTCATATTGAAACGTTTTAACACACCTTTGTGGGTTGAGAGTGCCTGTTTATGCATCAAACATAAATTTCAAGTATACACATATATATAAATGCAAAATTTAAACCCAGAAGAGTGTGTCGAACTTTTCCAAAATACGATATGAAAAACACTGTTTGGAGCTCAAGTTTTCGGGAATTTTTTTTAGATTAGGGAGGCTTTTCATGATAGTTTAGGACTTTTCGTGCGGAGGGCTTCGTATTTTTTTAATAATTCTTTTTCGGCCTAAAATTGACTACGCAACAAATTCCTATACTTCACACGGGTATTGAAACGTCGAGCGAGTTTTTTTAGAGGTTCGAACCACGATACGTATTGGTTTTGCGAACGTGTACGCAAAACCCTAATTCTACCCCTAGTTCTAACCCTAAAGACCCCTAATTCTCTTGTAAACTGTGGCATTCTGAAAAAATTATAACAAACGAGAACTAAAATTACTACTTGACTATTTTTTATTTTTATTTTAGTGGTCGACTTCATACAGTGATTTTTTAACTGAGAAAGCTTCATCTAATAACTTACTCGCATCACCAAACAGCCAGTATCTGAACGCCTTCATAAATACCCTGAATATTTTTTATCCCAATCCTAATTTCCTAATCAAACCCCTCACAGGTAACACTGGAAAATACTCCAAGCAGCAAGTACAAGTGATGAGCCGAGCTCAAAGGTGGCCAGCTCAGCTCGAACTAATCCGAGCGAACATCAGATGCGTATGTTCAGCCCTGCCCAAATGTGCTGAATCCACCTCAAGAGAATCTCACGAAAAATCAAGTGATGTACTCACCCCAAGGTGGTCATGGTGACGATTGTGTACCAGAAGGCTGCCGGTATCGATGTGAAGTTGGTGCCTTCGACGTTTTTCTCGGCGTAGAACATGACAGTAGCGAATATGATGATGGCCATCGCGAGTGAGAATACGAGAAAGCCGAGTTCGGAGGCACACGATTTGAGGGTATAGCCGAGGATGCGAAGACCCTGCGAGTGCCTTGAAAATTTGAATATACGGAAGACGCGGAATACCCTGAGGGTGACGAAGGCGCCGGAGACGTCGTCGTTGTCGGTTATGCCGAGGCCTATGTAGTACGGCAATATGGCCACTACGTCGATTATCGACATGACCGATCTGGCAAACTTGCACCTACTGGGAGCCGCGTACAACCTTAAGAGATACTCAGCCGTAAATATCATGACGCATGCTGTGTCGAGGCAGAAAAACACGATCTTGTAACGTTCGCCGCACGACAATGTGCCGGCACGTCCTGGACGATTGCCGCACGGCACTGTCTCCACCACGTTCGCGAGTACGCTCACAGCGATGAAGAAACCGGTCACGTAATAAAAAACGAGAGCCGCAGTGGAGATGTGCGGATTTTGAAAGGCTCGCCACATCTTCTGCCTGATGTCGGTGAGATGCGGCAAATTCTGATCGCCATTCTCGCTCAGCTTGTCGTCCATGAGTCTCTCGGCATTCTCTCGTTTGCGATCCCTGTAATCCTCATAACAGCAATCACCTATGACGTCCGGCAATATGCCGAAAAAGGCCAGCTCTTCGTCGTAGCTCGTCAGGCACTCGTGTTTCGGATAATGAAGCTTGCCCGTACGATAGTAGTTCAATATGTGGCGAAATATATCGGGATCACGATCGAAGAAGTACTCCTTGCTGTCCTCGTCGTAGAAGAACTCCCGCTCATTAGAGCCCAACAGGGTGTCGGGATACTTCTCGAGGGTGTTGCGCCAGGTCTCGAAGCGTCTGCCGCTCACGTTTATTAGCAGTTTCTCGTCATCAGCCTTGCGACGATTTTTGGGTATGGGTGGCGGTGGTAAAGGGTGGGTCGCGATCGGCACCCAACCAATCGCGGCCGCCCTCGCGAACGGCAACCACGCTGCTACAGACGCCATCTTGAATCTTTTCAACTATGACCTAGTCAATTTTCCGGCAAGCCCCCTATATGCAGCTATCCTAGTCGATCTGCGAACCGGATCGACAAGGCTTCTTTTTTTTCATCGGCACCATATACTCGCAGTTCACTCGTGAGATATCATCCTTGCTAACCGGTCTTAGCTAACCCCGTCCGGAAAACGGTGCTCCAAGCTCTTTGACAAGTTTTCGGACATGGCGGATTATTTCTGCCCACTCTGGCCCATATATCCTTCTCTTCGGTGAATCATTGACCCCAATGTTTCGACTCTTCGTTTACTGATAGACCCAACTGCGGTCCCGCCAGAGCCTTTCACCACGGAAACGTTCGCTCGCCTCGTGGTCTCTTGCCGCTGTCGTCGTTTCGATTTTGTGACGACAACGACGACCAGATTTCCACTGAATGCGAAGGGGACCTCATGACTCAACATCCATTTGCCAATTTTCCGGGCTACTTGATTACCACTCTACTATCACTCTTACACCAGCATTCAAGATCTTGCTGTCAACCGGACAATAGACTCCGACGGCCGAACGTTTATTGACAGATTGCCGTTGCCCGTAAACATTATCGTCGATCATCTACAACTACAGCGACTCCTTACGCTTACCACACGAGAAGCCCGAACGAAAAATCTAAAGACCTCCCGATCTATCCCCTGACCAATTATCTCTTGCCGCCAATCCTGGTCGTTCTCCAAACTCATTCAGGGTCATCATTGCCCAACACTGTTATTTCCCCACTGACGTTGGCGTTCATCGTTTATCATCCGATTTCACACCAGATTCGCTACCTCCGATCCCTCAGCCTGCAATTAATTATCTTTGTCCAGGAGTTTCAGAGTATTACCTCCCTTTCTATCCGGCTTACTTCAGCTGGCATAAAAAGTTATAGATTTTGGGATGGTAGTCGACAAAAACCCAGATTACGATCGGCTTCTCTGTTTGGAGTGATCCATCAATACTATTATTGAAGGTCTACGAGGCTAGGGGTCTGCTGATGCAAGTGCCGGTGATGTAGATCAATGCGTCGATACTGTTATCAAAGGATCCACGACCCTAGGGGGCTTATACAAATGGTCTTCCTTATCCTTTGATGATCCCCAATGAACCCTGGATCTTAGTTTAGCTCCGAGGGAGGATTCCCGGAGTCCAGTTGGTTACCAGTTGCCTGACGTTTGTTACACTGATTTTTTTGGATGCCCCGGGTATCATAGATCCGAGCAATGGGTAATTTACTGACGGCATGTTGTGCCTTAAAGGCGTTACTACGAAACAACGCCGGTTCGTTTGGATGCCTGTGTGTAGCTTGGATGTCGCACGCGCCATACGAGACATTCACCCTCTCTCTCTCTCTCTCTCTCTCTCGCTCTCTCTCTCTCTCTCTTTCTCTCTCTCACGCTGGCTCTCCTGCGCTAGAATTAGATCGCCGCTGCGGGCGGTCCATCACTGTATCCAATCTCCTCTAAACAACGTTTCCCTCCAAGCTTGATCCTCGAACGGATTCCTGGGCGACTAACCTCGCAGGGAGGGTACCACAGGCATCCCAGATGCGCTTTCGCTCCTTCCGCCCGGTAGTAGCGCGACCGCGTAAAGGGGATAGAGCGAGGTTCCTCTTCCGCAATCTCTTTGGCTGTGGAACACTCTTCGTTTGCGACTTTGCTGTCACTCACTGAGCTCTTAGGAGCTACATCCGCTTGTGACACTTCTGCCAGCCTACCGGACAATCGCCGTATGAAGGAAAAAAACACTGCGATATTTCCCAAGCAGTGTCTCCAAAGACGCTTAGAGACTTGTCGGCTTCATCGGGCACTGGGATTGGTATTCCTGGGCACTTGTCCGAGTCGGCACCGATGCAACGCAACTATCTAAATCCGACTCGAGAGTGGCGATGGAACTTCATTTCCCGCCCTTTTCGATTGTCAGAGACATATAGCGATGGGATTTTTTTAGTGCGGTTTAACTTATATGGACAGCACACACAAAGAAAGCAATCGGGCCGACGACCCGCTCGATGAGGCGGTCACTCGCGACTGGCAAGGCGCTCGCGCTTCGGCCCGACTGAGGAGCCGGGCTTTTCTCCTGGCAGCGTCGCGGGCGCCCTCAGCTGGCTTCTCGCGGTACTCTTTCGAGGCTCCCGCCCCTGCTTCCTCGCCTGCGCGGCGCTGGGTATCGCATGCACGGGTAGCAAATTGATTTTTACGGAAAGTAGGTGACGACGTACGCGTCACAGTACCACATCGCGATCCGTTACCCGGGCAACTCTCGGTCTGCTCTCGTTGTCGTGACGTCATGGCGGCGCGTCCAACGTTAGCGTCACGCCGTACAATGACGACAAGCGGGTAGCCGGTGCTCCGCTGGTCAGGGTGGCCAGCGCGACCAGTGAAGATATTACTGTACGGAAATCTATACTCCTCTGAGTTTGTGAAATTGTGTGAAATAGATAGCGCTACAGTTTTCGTAAGACGATGTACCATTTATACAAGGTGTCCCGTTTTCCAAATCCCACCTAAATTACTCGAGATTTCAAGGTCAACTTTTTATTTGAAATGGAAACCTATATTTTTCATAGCGTTATCTTATTGTACGTAGAAAAGGCGGATTCTTGACGGAAGTTTTTTTTTAAGATGCACTTGTCGGTATTTCTTTTTTGAACATAAATGTATACGGCGAATAAATAATTGATAAACTGAAAAGAAAGTCTCTCTGCGGGTACTGGGACAAGCATTTCGAACAACAGTGCCTATCTCGTTCCTGATAAAATCGTGAACAAAATAGTCTACATCTTTACGTACAACATTGCTGCATATCTGTTAAAAAAGAGATAAAACATTTTGGAAAATAATAGGCAAGCAAAAATAAATTTTGATCAAATTTAACCTGTTTTGTGGGTAAAATAAGATGCCGCGAAAAAATATAAAGGTTTTCGTATGAAAGAAAAGTTGACCTTGAAGGCATCTTGAAATTCTCGCTGAACCGATGACTTAATGAAAAAGTTATTCTGCCGAATTAATCCTTACTTGAATTTGCTCGATAAGTGTATCGGGATTTTCCGATTTACTTCGCTGTTCACGAGTTATTGCGATTCCTCTACATCAATGGAATACCCTGTATATCTCAGGTGGTGCAGCCAGGGTCTCCAGCTCAGGTGGCCCGAGTAGAGCTGATGTTTCGCCGATCTTGTCTACTCGCGGCGCTGGTAGCGGAGCTATCTCACTTGCACTCAAACACTTTCCCCCACTCGTTATTCGCCAAGGCCGTACGGTCTGCGCCAAAACCTAAATACTACAAAGCCGTTTCAAGTTAATTTCAGCATGCTTTTATTTATTTCGTCGTACTTTTTTAAAAACATGCCGAATAACCGACACAAGACGAGATCACTGAAAATCTGCATGTCTTGGTAAACAATTTAAATACTGCTAAACATAATAAACAAAGCACATTTCCGATTTCAAAGTCTCAAATAAGCAAATGAGTAATAAAATGCCGGGCTGAAGTACCAAAATAATTGGTAACAATCGTGAATCAATAGATGGAATCCTCATGGATTGTTTATCTTCCACATGATTAACAGATGTGTTTGATCGTCTCTTCCATATGTAGAAACCATGGTAATTGAACTTAGTGTTCACCCACCCGTTAATTTAAGTATATTATATTATCCACACAAATCGTCGCTTTCACGAATTCGATCTGATTACTGTCAGGAAAACGATGAATATACCTCAATACATTTGATAAAGTTTATTTTACACGTAGCGAAACTCTGCTGTACATTTAGTATTTATTAACATTTTTACAAATAGTCGAATCAATAGTGAGACGGATTTGTATGAAACTTGAAGGCATGCAACTTTAGGGCCTGTGCACACGGCGTATTTTCTACGCGCAGACGACGCGATGCACACTTGATCCACACACTTTTTGGACTGGAAATCGTGCCCTTAACGCTCGTTGTCTGCGCGTGTGCACAGGTCCTTAACGATACAAATACTCGGTGTACGTTAAAATGGGACACCCTGTATTTCGTAATTTTCATTATTGTTTGTGTCTTGTACACTTGCAGTATCTCAGAAATATTGATTTCTAAACCGTCCTTCCCAGATAAAATGCAGTTGATCTTTTGGGCACATTGCGAGGTAAAATTTGCAACGTACCTCGTTGTTATAAAGTTTAGCAGGTGTTTCGTATCATCACATTTGTCGAACGCAAATGTTTCTTGCTTAATTACGTGGCCATCAATGTTTTGCCAAATACCTCTATATAATTAAAGTTAACTACATAATAGGATTTACTTATTATATAGCTAACTTCATTTATACAGAGGAACTTGGTGGAACACGTAATTAAGGAAGACTCATTCCTGTTCGGCGAATGTGGTCATACGAGAGCCTCACTAAACTCATTAAATTTCATCAACGAATATATACAAAAGATCAACCGCATTTTATTTGGTAAGGAATGTTTGGAAGTAATTTTTTTGATGCACTGATGCTGCAAGCGTCGAAGTTTTACAAGATACGGACCTATCACCAAAAAAACACAAACAATAATAAAAACTAACAAATACACGGTGTCCCATTTCAAGATATATACAGTACTTGTAGGGTTAAATTTGCTTGCAAGTCCATAGAAACCCGTTTAACTATCAACTCTACTATTCTGGCAAATATTTGTGAATATGTAAATGAATGTGTGTGTGAACGAGGCTATTTTCATGAATTTTTTGATAGGTTTATATTATAGATATCGATATAAAAGTTGTTACACTTAATAAATACACTTTTGAAATACATTAAAAAAATGTTTTTTATGTATTTATGTAACTCAAACGAGCGTTTAACGCGTTTTTCTCGAAACAACGTTTTTCGACGGCTTGTTGATAAAATCTTCGAAACTACTGAACCGATCCTTATACAATTTTAACCACATATTCTTTACAACTATAGCTATAGGGCATAGCAAGGATTTTAAAAAATTTAGATATTTACTTTTTTTGCCAAAAACAGTGAAAAAGAATACTTTTTTTTGTTTTTTCGAAAAATGTGCGCCATGTTGGTATTTTTGCATGTATCAAAAATCGAATGATAAGCGATATAGCCATTAACATACTGAATATAAAACCGTTTAATTTTTTTGTTTCGGATGATCTATCTCCGCGATTTCATCAACAGCGCAGACCTACAATTTTTTAGGACATATTTTTAACTACCATTTTCGTCTATAAATAGTGACTTGAGTAAATAATTTTTTTAAATGTATTTCGTAAATGTATTTGTTAAGTGTAACAACTTTTATATCAATATCTATAATATAAACCTACAAAAAAAATGAATGAACATAGCCTTTTTAGCGTCTAAAGTGAAAAGACCCCTTAATAGCAGAGTTGCGGTACTTGTAAAATAAACTTTATTAAATGGCTTCGGATAAGTGTATTGATTTTTCGACAATCATTCCGATCATGACCCATCGAATTCGTGAAAGCGACTACTTTCGTTAATAACATGATGTTAATTGCTTAACGGGCCAACCATCCTTATTGTGAACACTAATTTTTATTAATTCTTCATGGTTTCTACGTAAAATAGCTACTATCGGACACATTTATTAATCGGGTGAAATATAAAAATTCCATAAGAATTCCATCTATTGATTTCACGATTGTTGCCGATTATCTTGGTAATTCGGCCCGGCATCTGATCACTAATTTGCCTACTTAACACCACGAAATCGAAAATGTGCAGTGTTTATTGGCAGAATTTTAATTGTATACCACAGCATGCAGATTTGCAGTGCCTTCGTCTTGTTTTAGCTATTGGGCACGTTTTGGTCGAGTATGATAAAATATAAAGTATGATAAAAGAAATTTTAAACCGCTTTGTGCGATTCAGGTTGTTGCGGCGACTATACGGTCTTGGCGCATAAGGAGCGGGAGAGAGAATGCGTGAGAAACGGAGACAGTGCACAAGCGAGATAAGGTAAATCGACCAGTGAATGAACGGGGACCAGTGAATGGACGAAAGCTGATGTATATTCAAAATGAGTAATGTAACGGGTCGGAACTCGTTACAAATAAATTTATTGGTTCGAGACTCGATCAGGGAATCAATTCATCGAGACTCAGGTATTTTATGGTATTTTACAATTGAAAAAATGTATTCAGCTATATTGACTCGATGTAATGTGAAAAGAAGGCCGCGTATATGTGTAATGTGTAGTTTGTGGTGTTTTTTATGTAATTATTAAATGCCGATTTTCCGTCGGTAAATGTTCAATACGCGTAATTACTCGGATGGATAATTACTTGCTGTGGTTAGTGCCCGCTCAATGTTTACGTTGTATCAGTGTATGTGAGTTGTGTTTTTGTAGAAGTGTCGTGACGCTCACAAATTTGAAATACCTCTTCGCCCTGTATGTTCTCCTGATACAATTCTTCCGCTTTTCGCTTTCCGATAAATGACTTCGCCCTTCTTTGCTATTTTTGATTCCTTTTATCCTTTTCGTTTTCCTTCATCTTGCGACCAATATTCACGAGAAGTTTTTACTCTAATTCACCAATATTCTTATTATATTTCAATTCAATATTCCTCTTACTATCCGTTATCCGTGGACCAGGAGTCACGAGAGGTTCCCTATTTTAATATTTTTAGCCCTTCTCAGTTTTCTATTTCTTTTTCTTTCCCCCTGCCGCACTTTCCTCCCCCTAAGATCAGTATTCGTGTCGCTGTGTACTGGTTGATTTCCCAGACAAAGAAGTGAGTTTCCTCCAGAACTGCTGCCCTTTTATACCCCGATTTTACCGCCTTTGCTTACCCCTTCCCTGACTGATTACCCATCATTCGCTCTAGCGTTAGTTTTTTTCTTTAAAAATATAAATTTTACTTTTATTCTGTTTTTGTTCCTTTCCAATGTCTTGCTGGACAACCTTGTTTATGTTTCGATTTTTGGAGATCCTTCTCAGTGGCCACATTTGTTTTGTTTTTAGTCTGTTGTCTTTGAATAAGTGGTGGCGGGTTTCACATATGAGACGGACCTGTAAGTCTCAGTAAAGAATATGAATAGTCGATAATAACTAGAATTTAATATCGTACTTTGACGCCACACGGAATTTTTCCAGTTTTTGTTACTTGCACACCGCGCAACATAGTTACAATACGGCTATGCACAGGGGATATTCTAAATGCGAAAACATTGGTTTTTCTAAGTTTTGCGGATAAGTATTACTTACATTACTTAAAATAGAATCAATCTTTGATTTTTTTACAAATTTTAAAAATAACTGCGTAATAATAGTTCAGAATTAAAGATGTTTATCCACTGGTGCTGTATTCTAACCTCTTTCTAGTGAATAAACATATGAGCTCTGTTCTGATAATTCTCAAAGCAGAGTAAAAAATGTAGGTCTTCTGCCGAAAATTGTAAAATTAATTACTGTTAAGAGATAACAATGTACATTAGTAGTAGTAAGTATGCAGTTTTATTCAGTGTTCTTTTGTTTACATTTGGTTACAGCTTGCCTCTGGATTTTTTTGATCAAACATGTGTGCTGAGATCCTCGGTGATTAACAATTCTTTGTCTTACGACTATTTGGTGTTGTTTAAATTTTTTATATTTGTGTTTTCGGTTACGCGCTTATTTGAGGTGATAAGGACGATGTGATGTGATGGGGGGTTATTTACAAATGAGTGATGGTATGATTGAGCTCTCTAACGTCTCTGCTCTAAGACCGAGTTTTGAGATCTTGGGATCTCGTTATTAATTCCGGTTAGGTTATTGTCAAGGTCAGTTAATTTTTGCAAGTATGTAGTGAAGTTGGTTGTGGCTCTTTCTCTAAAGCTTGTTTCGCCAAGCATCTCATAGAGATCTTGGGTGGGAAAGCTTCGTGGCAAGTTCCCCACTATTTTTAACATTTTTTTATACGCTATTTCTAGTTTATTGAGATTATTGTCACTGTATAGTGGATATAGGCAGCTCATTCCGTAGTCTAAGATTGGTAATATGAATGCTCTAATGAGTTAGTATTTTACGTACGTGTCAATTTTGCTGCGCCAGCTGATAATTCCGGATAGCATATATGGTATTTTTCGCGTTTTATTTATTATTGTTTTAGTGTGGCATGCCATATTCAATGTGCAGCAAAGATCTATGCCTAGGTATCGAATCCTGTATTGTACTGGGATGTTCTCGTTGCCTATTTTGATTGTTTTTTGTCCGCGTTTTTGGCCTACTATCATGGCCTGGGTTTTGCCGGGATTACACTGGAGGCCCCATTTTTTATAGTATGCCATGACGACTTCTGTCGCCTTTTCGGCCGCTAGTTTGGCGCGTTCCGCGTTCGTTGAGGTGGATATTATGCATGCGTCATCGGCGTATTGTGACAGTATGCTACGTCGGACAATGTACACTTCATTATATGGTATCATCAAATCGTCTCATTTGTTTTTTTTTACATTTGAACAAATTTTTATTTCCTATTTCGCTGTCAAAACAAATGTTGGTAATTATTTCAGAATGTCACGTTAAGGTGCAAAAAGTCTTGTGTTTTTTCTACGAAATCGTAATAACAAATATAATACTCATATGCATAAGAATATTATAATTTTTGTGCAACCCCCGCCACAATTCCAAATCTAACAGTTAATGAAAATAAATAATAAAACGTTATCCTTTACAGCGTTCGTGTACACTACACGTCCATTACAATCCTCAACTCCACTGGCAGTTGAGTGTCCATTTACTGGTAATTTCAACTCACTGACGATTCAGTCATTTCACTACTTATTTATCAATTCCTCCAATATTATTTGTGGCAATTGCTTCGATTTTTTTTCTACTGTTGGAATAATATATTTTCTTAGCTATAGTAATTGAAAAATTAGTTTTCATAATATTTTCAACTTACAGTCCATCTAAATCCTAGAGTGTCGTTATTCGTCGATTCACTGGTCGGTTTAGCCTAGCTCTGCTAACTAGCGCCGCGCGTAGACAAGACCAACCAAACATCAGGGGGGCTATTGCGGTTCTCCGTTTGAGGGGGATGGGGCGAAGCTTCTGAAATGTTCTCGGACGTTCTAGAAGGTTCTTGATGACCTTGGGATCATTCGAGGGGGTGTCGGGTTCAGGTGATAATAATAATAAAAATACAATGCTAATAATGCTGATGACATCCTGCGAACTACGCAGTTGACTTAGTGACTATGGAGTGTTAATAATAATAATAATTATTATTATTATTATCTTTTTTTTTAATAGACTTTATTGCTCCGGGCAACGCACTTCCTCAGTTTGCACTGGGAAACATTCACCTACCCCCGGGGGTTAGGCTCGGTCTTAACCTAGACCGGAACAATAACGCTGGGCGGCACTCGAGGGTTCCGACATCACCTCGGCTGCCGCCCAGTCAAAAAGTCGCGCGAGAATTCCATTATATCGCTCTGCGATAGCCGCTCCCTCAAGCCAGAGGGTTAGCGGCTACCGCAGTCCACAATCGTGTTGCCTGAGTAAACGGAGGGACCCAAGTATGACCGCCTTCTGCATCCGACCCGCTAGCAACCGGACACCGGGTTTGCAAACCGGTATGCCAGCGAGGCCCGATACAAAAGACTCTTTCATCCCCCCTAGCGCGCCGATGATGAGGACAACGAGAGTTACCCTGAATCCTCGGTGCAAACGACGCAGCTCGGCCAGGAGAGGCTGATACTTGAGCCGTTTCTCCTCTTCCTTTCGCGACACGTTCACTTCGGCCGGAGCCGAGAACTCAATGACGTATATCGTCTTGTCGTCGAAATCGAAGAGGACAACATCAGGCTTAGTCGCTTGAAGCGGCCCGATGGTCGCGAATGAGAAGTTCCAATAAATCTTGCACCTCTCACCCACGACAACGGACTCAATATCTCCTGGTAAATAAGGCGGCACGGGCTCCCGGTCTATCCCATAAGAGTGCCGTAGATGGTAGTACAACACTCTTAGGGCCGCGTTATGGCGATAGATATAGCCGGATTATTATTATTATTATTATTATTATTATTATTATTATTATGATCATATTAATTGTATTATTAATTATTAATAATAATTATTATACTTATTATAATAACTTATTATTATAATAAGTATTATTAATAAGATAATAATAATAATAATGTTATTTAATTATTATAATAATAATAATTAATTAAAGTTAGTGGCTACCGCAGTCCACGATTGTGGACTGCGGTAGCCGCTAACCCTCTGGCTTGAGGGAGCGGCTATCGCGGAGCGATATATTGAACTGTTCGCGCGACTTTTTTGACTGGGTGGCAGCCGAGGTGATGTCGGAACCCTCGAATGCCGCCCAGCGTTATTGTTCCGGTCTAGGTTAAGACCGAGCCTAACCCTCGGGGGTAGGTGAATGTTTCCCAGTGCAAACTGAGAAAGTGCGTTGCTCGGAGCAATAAAGTCAATTATTTTAAAAAATAATAATAATAACAATAATAATAATAATAATAAACTGCGCAGTTCATTTAGTGATAATAATAATAGTTCATCGATGCGATGACGATGGCTCATGGAATGTGGAGAGAATTTTCAAAGACAGATTTCCGGGAATTGTTTATCTATTATATATCTATATATATTCTTTCCATCTCGTAAGAATCAACTCGTGTTTAGCATTGATGACAATTCGATTATAATCCTCAGCAAATCCGAGAATTAGATTGAGCGGCATAAAAGGTCAAAATATCCGCTGTTATCCGTCAATGTTTTAGTATCATTGTCGAGCTAGCCAGCATTTTCCATCAGTATTTTGCCCAGGACTCTGCGATACGTAATTTTTCATGAGTGCTGCGACACCAACGTTTTTGTTACGATCGATCTCAATAGCGTTTAGCTCGTAACGTATTTCTTCAAACAAATGGCAGATGGCATTATTAACGAGTCGTGTTTGTTCGACCGGAGTTCCATCTATTTTCGTTAATTTTCCAAGTACGTGCAATGAGCTTTTACTCGGCCGCAAGCACAAGTCTTGATGTTGAACGCAAATGCAAATTTCATCATTATTATTGAAGGTTGCCGACGCAAACGGTCGATGTGCATGAGTCTCATAGTGGGCGATAGACTCTTCGAAGATAATTGGTTTTTGTATAGTCAGGATTTCTTCCATGGTACGAAGCAAGCAATTACAATACAGCAGATACGAGTTTTCCACTTTTTCCCCTCAGTTTCAAGCCCAAATTCTTCAAAAACTGAATGTTTTGGTGTGTCAGCTTCTTAAGAGCTGCCCGACGATTGACTGCTTTCACATTGACAGGGGCTCGGCGAATGATTGCTTTCGGACATATTGATTCGCTCTTATAGCTTCGTCCAACTTTCGCATGAAACACAATTCCCATCACGATGATCTAATGTGTAATCTTATCGTTATAATTTCTCCATGAAAATTCACCGGGTAACTATCTTGATCGACAAGTTTGAGCTGAAGATAATCTATTGACTGGGCGGCAATTGAAAGGTAAATGATGTGAGAAGGTACTT
The DNA here is from genome assembly GCA_963210295.1 of Ophion ellenae. Taxonomy (NCBI): domain Eukaryota; kingdom Metazoa; phylum Arthropoda; class Insecta; order Hymenoptera; family Ichneumonidae; genus Ophion; species Ophion ellenae. Next base: position 10,871,797 of record OY723386.1, on the reverse strand, counting down.
CAATGATATTATATCCTGGTGGAACAACGGGAAAAAAAATCATGGATAGTGTATAGTCGTTGTTCATTGATATAAGCACACGTAGTAATGTTGCACTCGATTCGCAGAGAATTGATTTTGAGAATGGCTACGGGTAATTCGGACGTGTGCGTGATATTGGCTTCCAGTTTGCGTGCTGTGAATCCCAACAATCGAGCGATGGAATCCTCAGGCATAAAATTGATCTGCTGATTGCACTCGATCTCGCTGCACAGAGTATTGTTGTTTGGTCTCAGGTTGATGGAGATATTTTTGCTAGACAGTGTACTCTGTAAATAGTGCTCGATATCCTCAATTTCATAGCTCCCGGTCGGTATGGTAACTATTTCCTGTCCCACATAGAATTTATTGTTGCCCACATCGATGTTCGGTATGGAGTTGAATGTGAGCAATTCGACGAGTCCGAGGGTATAATGTTTGAATGGTGATAGTTCGATAGGCGGAAAGTAGTGAGTTTCCAGAGTAGAGCTCGCTCCCGAAAGTGTCAACGTGAAAGAATCACCCATGGTAGTTAACGTTCAACTGATGCTTCATGGTACATGGGAATCTTTTTATAGATATCCACATAGAAATTTTAAGCACAAGTGACCACATATGACATTACCATAGTCCTGATATTTTTTATGATTGTATTTGATAGTGCTACCAGCACCTAAATATTTCAGCAAATCTCGAGGTGGTTGAAAATTACCAAAGCTGTCAAAGTACATGATTTCATCGTTAATTTTTTTGTATGCAACCCAATGTGTGCCATGTGACCATCCTTATCATCGAGATTTACAATAGCCGATTCGTAATTTCGAGGTCCACTCTTGGGCAATCCGTTTCTCATGAAAACTCCACGAAAATGAGGAATTTTCATGGCTTTTGCATACTTTATTAGGTCGAAATTAGTGAGTGCTCGGTATGGTAGCTTCATGTGTTTTTTTTTGCGAGTTTTTTTTCGAGGCTATTGCGAGAACGCAATAGCCTCGATTGTCTCAATGGTGTCCTTTAGTTTCTTCCAATTGACGTTTGGCGGCACTTGCATCGTTCACAGCTTTCGCTATGCCCGCCGCACCACCAGCGAGAACCCCGGTGGCACTCAGCCCAGCGAGAATAGGCACGAGAAATGGCAGAAAACCGCCAATTTTCGCTGGCACCGATAGGATGCGAGGTAATTTAATTTTGCTTCTTCCCCCGGCCTTTTCCACTGCATCACGTGCACCCTTGAGGGCCGATTTTATAGGATTCACACCACACATTGATGCTTCAGCTACATTGATAACCTGTCTAAGCGTCGTTTTCGCCTTTTTTTCCCCGTGCTTTCTTTCCAGTCCGAGCTTTCTCTTCACACCCATACCGAGCTTTGTTTTGGCTTTCATTGTATTCGCTATACCCCAAGCCGCGGCTTTTTCTCCGATACCAGCGTCTTGTGCGATAACTCTTTGCCAGGCTTTTTCTGCAAGTACTTGGTCCGCCTCGTGGCGTGCTGGGAGATTTTCACGATTCTTCGAGTACGCTATAGCGTGTTCCTTGCAAGCAGCATCCAAAGGATTAATACCACGATCACCTCGTGCAAGTCTCTTTGCCAATTTCCTGCCAGGGCCACAGTACTGATAGCCCGGTATAGGTAGCTCAAAAGGGAGTTTATTGATCAAATCGTTGACAAATCCTCTCCCACGTTTCTTCATGCGAACGACCATGATCCTCGTCAAGTTTTGACTGAGAAGATTCCGTTCACGTATAGCCTATTTATACTTTTTTCTTCGTATCGCCAACAGCACCGTATTTCCCAGAATGAACGTTCCCTGAAAATGCCTCACTCCCCCTATTTTTTTCAACTTCCTGTTCAGCGTTCTTGGATCCGCGAAAATATTGTTCGTGGGCGAATTTCTTCAAACTCTGAGTCATGGGGTTTCGCGTATGGTCTCGATTATTCATTCTTGATGTGTATCGAAAGAAAGCTCGTTGACAACTGAGAGATATGCCTTTATAAGCATCCTACTTATACCCATCCTTATCAGTCGTGATCAAGATGAGGTTCAAGGCACAACCTGATAAATTGTCGATCATGAATTTCGATGGAGGGGGATCGAGGATTTCGATCGAGAGGAGAGGAAACGACGTCATGGACCTTTGCTACCAAACAGTGTGCGGTGTGTGGTGATTTGTGGCCCACCCAATTGTAGTAAAACCAATGCTCTTCTTACCCTCATAATCCACTCTCATGGTTTGAGGTTCGAAAATGTTTATCTGCACTCGAAATCGTTGAATTAGCCAAAGTACAAACTCCTCAAGCGTTTACTCGAATCTGTCAAAGGTATAGGGTATTTCCCTTTCGAAGATCACGAGCAAGTAATCAAACGTGAAGATGCTCGACCAAATTCCGTGATGATTTTCGATGATGTGGCCTGTGAGAAGCAGGACAACATGAGAGCTTTTTTGCATGGGTCGACATCGGGATGTTGACTCGTTTTATCTCTGTCAGACATACGCTCGTATCCCCAAACACATAGTTCGTGATAATACCAATCTCATAGTACTTTTTCGCCAAGATTAAATGAATTTGCGGCATATCTATGACGATCATGTGAATACCGATATGTCTTACATGCAGTTCAAAGATTTCGGTTCGGCATGCTGGAACGAGGGTAAATATTCCTTCGTAGTTATCGACAAGGACAGAGACCTGCATGCTGGTCGATATCGTAGAGGATTCGATTGCTTTATAAATATACAAGCATCAGGGAGATGAGAACAGTCGGTGTGTAGCAGCTTCATGGTATCAAGATGCAAAGCGCAAAATTCAACGAGGAAAAAACGTATTGCGAAAAATCGCAAACGCAAGTGATGCGATTCGACGAAAGCATAAACTTATAAAATTAGACAGAGAGACCACGGAACGGGTCATAGATAAAGTTTTCAGACCCGTAGTGACTCCGCTCCGTAAAATTGCCGATCAATCGGTAACGCTGGAAAATATTAAGACGGAAAAACTGAAAAAAAAGGAACCAGCCTTGAAGGAAGACAAGGATTTCGATAGCACATTTAGAACTGCGTATGATGATGATGATCAGCATGTATGAGATTCATCATCTGCGGAGCATTCATCTGTTGTTCATGAAACATCCGACGAAGAAGTCGATCGACACGTACCACATACATCCGAAAAGGATTCAATTGTTGCGCAATCCGATTCTCCCGGCGAATCTCTTGTCCAGCAGTATCTGCAAATGTTTGGAACGACTGGAGGAAAAGAGTTGGATACCGTATACAGTGTTCGAAAACTTGCGGGTGGTGTTTTGAAGATCGGCGATTCACCGGTGACATCTAACGACAAGCTCATATCAGTGCTGAACAATACTTATGAACTTTCCCCTGGTTTGCTCGAATTGATACTTAAAAAGTCGCCGAATATAGAGATCATAACTGCAGCAGATATGGATAATTATGGTGCAATTATCGTAAACGCTAATGCGCATGGAAAGTTCTATAAACCCAACAAACCCATCCGCACAGATAACACCAAGTACAAAGCAATTATCATATAATATATAATAATTATGATCATGATCATGAGCTCTGGAGTCTGATTATCCGAAATATTTGAATAACCAACGTGCTAATTATGAGACACTAGAAGAATTGACGATTCGCAATTCCATGCTCATTACGCATTTGGAAGGGAGACTGAGAGCATTGAAAAAAATGACAGTGAAAATAGCAACACATTGATGAAAAAAAGCCTTCAGACGAGAATCGACGAACAGCTGAAACGAATCGACACGGACCGCGAAGCCGGACACGAATTGATTTTGCGCAATTTCCAAGTGTTGTTCCTCCTGGATGAACGTTTACGAGCACTAGAAAAAACATAAACGAGACGAAGACGGTGGTGGAGGAGCTTCATAGACCTGCTAGACGAAATTACCCTCGCCGTCATGTGAATATTCGCGGATTGGATGAAACCTGGCAGGCGGGTCTTGTGGACATGTCAGCGTACGTAACATTCAACAATGGATACAAATTCTTGCTAACGATTATCGATGTATTTTCCAAATTTGCCTGGGCTGTACAGGTAAAAAGTAAAAAATGGCAAAGATGTATCGGGCGCCATGAAATCCGTATTCGCAAAGGGTCGTGTACCGCAAAAATTACATGTTGATCGTGGCAAAGAATTTTATAACCCCGACTTCAGAGCTCTCTTACGACATCATCGTATTGAACTATATTCCACATTCAGTAACATGAAAGCATCGAAATGTGAACGTTTTAATCACACATTGAAGACCCGTATGTGGAAACAATTTAGTCTCCGAAGCTCGTATAAATGGACAGATATTTTACCCAAATTGAGGTCAAGCTATAACAGCAGCAAACATCGTACGTTAAAAATGAAAACGAAGGATGTCACCGCTAAAAATGAGAAAAAAATTCTTCGCAATATTTATGGAAATTATCCCGTCAATCGTACGCGGAAAATAAAGTTTAAAATTGGAGATAAAGTTGGAATCAGCAAGTACAAACATGTTTTTGAGAAAGGTTATACACCCCTTTCGACGACTGAAATTCTTACTGTATGCGACATACGAAATACCGACCCTGTAACGTACAAGCTTACAGATTATCAGGGTCCGTCGATTGAAAGTGGTTTCTACCAGGAAGAACTCACTCCAGTCAGAAATCCGGATATTTGCCTTGTGGAACAAATTGTGCGAAAACGTGGAAATCAACTGCTAGTGAAATGGCTCGGTTTCGACAATTCGCACAACAGTTGGATAAATGAGGAAGATTTGTAAAGGTTTTATCAAATAAAAAACAAGGAAATATATACATGTAATTTTATTATTTTTTATATCCCCATGGTACAGTATCCGTAGTATCGGGTAAAATAATTCTCTTATCGTCTAGCCAACTTAATGCTAATTTTTTTTGCTTAATAGTATGGACTTTGTGTTTTTCGCTTTGAATTAAATAGTGATCTTTTACTACAGTCTGTTGATCGAATAAACATGTTTCATAATCTTCGAACTTGATTGTTCTTAATGTGGATTGTTTTATACCTTTGGCTCGTTTTTTATCTTCACGTTCGCCAAAAACTTTTAAAGCGTACAATTTTGCTCGTAAGCCGATGAATTCCTCCATTATTTTACCATTCATTTCATCTTTCATTAGACCAAGAACTTTTTTATTCGCTAGCGGTATTCCGTATATGTTGTCAGCCGGATAGTCGGAGGTATCAAATCTATGCAGATCACGCTGTACATATTCATTTATATCGGGGACGGTGAAATGATACAAGAGGCTGTCAGTGTCCGTGTACATTAGTTTTGCATGTTCGCCAAAGGCCTTCTTAATATAATTATAGTGAAAATCGTAAATGTAAGTTTTCGATACATCAAGAACACAAAATCCAACGTAAATGGGTTTATTGAAATGTACTTCGAAGCGATTCATTTCAATTATCACAATATCATTATCGAATATGGTGCAGCTATGGAAGTTGGGTTTTGCAATGAAAGCCTCTGCACCGTATCTACCTCCCCACTTTGTCACGAGTTTCACATCTTTCTGTTTCCTTACATTTTCCATGGTTTTTCCGAATACCGCATTATTTAACAACTTGAAAAAATTCTTTTCAAATTCATTCGTTGACTTTTTTCGTAATTCGGTGTTCAGATCGATGTATGTCTTGAGCCAGGGAGCTTGGTTGAATCTCAAGACTGTGAATTTTTGTCAATTCCATTCCCAAATTCCAGCATTGTTTCAATTTTTTATAATGGATAACGTATTTATCTTTTGGCAAAAATGTAGTCATTAATTTTGAGTGTTTACTGCCAGGTGGTACATTATGCTCTGGACAAAAGGGGAGATCTTTGTGCGACTCGAAACGCTCTTCAGGATATTCCAAACCTACTTCAAGGATATATCCTGTGGGCGAGTCGTCGGGAATATCAAGCACATTTATCGGCTCTGCTCCCATCCGAAAGAACCAACTGGTAGATACTGGGACATAGCTGCTCCGTATAAATTGTTAACATCAAAGTACATTAAGTATGATTCGTCTTTGCTCGGATCGAAATCCGCACCCATGTATCGATTGTTTGCTTAAGCACGTCGATTCGAGCACTGCGATACGCCACCGCGAATGCCTTTCTCGATAAACAGGAGCATTTCCGGATCTGTGAGGAATTCAAGCTCAACATCGGTGCATTTGAGCATTGCGTCAAAAGCAAGTCCCGGAGCTGTAAAATAATGCAGAGGATCCAAACTGTACGTCGAAGAGCAGTTGCGTCGAAAATTTTCAGATATGTCCGCCAATAGTAGGACATCTGTTTTCGAATATAAATCGGAATATTCGCCCAATGATGTGATGTTGAAAAGGTTCCAAATGTTTTTCGCATGCTCATAATCATGCTCTGGAATATGTTCGTTGTTTAATTTTGAATAACAATTTTCTCTCGATGACAACTGCTCTTTATCGAGTTTTGCTCATGAGTCCACATACTCGTAAGGGAAAACTGCCTTTCTCGTGAGCAACTTGAATTCCTCCACACTATTACAGTGCTTGCGTGTAATCGATGTATCTTTATCCGTCAAGTATAAAGCCAGTTTTTCAAGACTACTAGCCATTAACCTGAAGGAATCGATAAAACGTAAACTTACATTTGTTCCGTTAATGTATTTCGTAAATGAAATATATCGCTCTTTGTTTACAGGAAGAAGTTTTACTGTACCGTCAAATTGTGTGGTCAATGATTTAATTAAAAAGTGTGAGTCATAGCCGGAAAGATTCTGAAAGACTATTGGGATACTGTGGGTTTTCGTATAGTTCAAATTACAACCACGATGCGCGGCACCACGAAATTTACCTGTGAAACAGCAATGATCACGGTGCTGTACATCGGTGGAGGTGAACGATTTTTCACAGATATGACATTTCGTGGCATTTTTTTATTGTATTTTTTCATCTGATGTGAGTAGTTTCATCAGCACAATATTGACCAAATGAGAATCTACTGTTTTTGCAATTTCATGCAATTGGTCGATGAACCACTCGATACAATCGGATCCACGTTTAATTTCGAATTCCAGGAGCGAATCATTAAAGGCACATTTCAAGTAATACGCTTCACTGTGCGGGACGTGCTTTTGACACTCATTTCCAGTCGGCTCAAGAAGGCATTCGAGGTCGGCGTACACGACAAACGGCACATCTACTTCGTACCGATAATTTTTGAAATTTAAAACTCTGTTTCCATCGGTCAGTAAAATCATTTTGGCTTTGTGCATGCTCATGCAGTCGTGTTTGTGATTTTCGAAAGAACTTTGAAAATAGAAGTGATTCAAGCAATTATCGCAAACCCATGTGTTTCCATTATAATTCGATAGTTGTGCATTTAGTAAACGCGATAGATTGCGAATCCAAGCAAAAAGTGGTAGATTGGTTGGAAATTGTCCTCCCCATCTACGTCCATACCGATATTTCCCTCAATCATGAGAAGGTGTACAGTGGGCCTAACCGACTTATTTTTACTCGTGTATAACGGCACTATTTCACTTTTTCTACCACACTCGTCAATACCGTATACATTAATCGTTAAATTGTTCATTTTCTCAAATTTCGAAATATCTTTCAATGCAATTGTGAAATGTATACCGTCATATTTCAACACTATCTTGAAGTTGGGGTACGAACTTGTGCGATCAACATTATCGTTTGCCGGGTGGAGTGCTGCTGTCACAGCCCACAAGAAACAAAACTCATCTCTGTTCTTTATATTGACAACAGCCTTTTTCCCCCGTATATCTTATGGAAGACCAGCATACGTCGAAATACTACCACGCAGTGGTACGTAGTGGTTGATGTTGACCGTCAAATTGATGATTACACGCATCGACTATTCGGAATCGCGTTCTTGAAACTCTTCAACGTCGACCAGGAGACAATCCATCACGTTATCATCGACCCATCTCTATATATCCGTGTATGCAAGAATCGCTCCGTTTCGTGTGTTACAGTACTTCGTTTCTTCAATCACTTCGCCGTTCTTCATTATAGCAAACTTGCACGCTACCACAACGTTTGTCTTCAAATTTCCGTCCTTTTCGAGCATTCGACCGTCCGTTTGAGAGCCGCTTAACAATGGTGACTTTGGCATCATACAGGAATGATCGCAGATCCTTGTGGATGAGATTCACCACTGCGCCAGTTCGTATGTGATTTTGAAACGCGGACTCCAAATGTACCCAACGAACGCGATCGGATACTTTGTCGCGTACACCAATGTTTCCACGTGCCCGTTGATGAGCTCGAAGTTTTTCACTTAGCGATTTGAGCAGGGAAATCGTTGTTTGAATTCGCGTTTTTTCACCACTCGATAAACCTGGTGTTTTCAAGATTTTATTGAGAAGTCTGATATTCCGAGCCTGATAGTTTTTCCATTTGTCCACATCTTCCTTGGATGCACTTTCCAATAGTTTGTAAGCACTTTCCATGATGCTTATTAATTTCAAACACTTTTCCGACTCCATTTTTTGTAATATTCGAATGATCACGCAATGAGTTACTGTGGACGATGCCGTTGTAAGAATGACCTCGTACTACTGCAGCGGCTGCATTCATAGTGCAAATTATTGCGCAATAAATATCCTTGTCGGTATTTTTTACGTTGCATCCGTATCTTTTGAAATTTCTTTGATGTAATGGGTGAATTCTTTGTTGGCATAAACAATTCCCAGAATTATGATGCAATCATAGAAATTACTGCGAAATAAATAATCTGATATCCTTGTCGCCTTTTCTATGTAGCATCCTTATCTTCCAGAATTTTTTAGGTGTAACCTAATACTCTTGCCGGCATGGACAAATTCATCGTCGGACTCGATATAAACAATTCCCAGAATTATAATGCAACCATACAAATTACTGCGCAGTAAGTAATTTGATACCCTTGTCGCCATGGGTAAATGTTTTGTCACAGATGCGACATGAACAATTCGCACAATTATAACTCTAAAATATTCGATACGAAGTCGATCATCCGATGGATATCGCCCTTTTCTGCGTCTAACCTGTTTCACAATGCTGTCATCGTCGAACGCTCTATAACATTCGACGGTCATCGTTTTCAAAAACACCCGAGTGCCATCGAATGTTCTAGAACTTTCGCGCGCATGCGCTGCTAACTCATTGTCAAATAACATACTTATTCAAAAATTCGCAATACCATCGTTTAAAATATTAGATCCTCCTTTAGCCGTATCAAATTACATGATTCAGAACTCTTCAACCCAATTATGTCATCGAGAACCATCTAGAACATTCTAGAACCTTCGATGAGTCATTGTAACGTCACTGATACCCTTGTCGTAATTTGCTATATCACCCCATCCGATCTTTAAAAATATATTTAATTACCACGGCTAGGGTATGATCAAATTGATATAAAATGATTGAAATTATGGTATTCAGCTCAGTCTCGCTCGAGATGGAGTACATCGTTGACCTCCAGGGTTTTAAAAAACCTTCCAACGAGTTTGTGTTGAAAGAATTTTCGATGGTTTCCCTGTGTGATTGTAATCTGCCCCCGATGTCGTTTCTCTTCGGACCGCCTTGTGCGTGGAACGATTTACTCGTGAAATATAGATGTATGAGTGCATGGCTCACACGCATTCTATGGTATACCATGGTGGTTCGGTACAATCCCATATGAAGCTCGAACGATCTATGTGAAGGGATCGGAGAAAAAAGAATGGATGATGACGATCTTGATGGAGGAACCTGGACGCATTGTTAATCTAGAACTTCTCGACTGCCCGTCGATTCAAAAATTGCACAAGACGATACCCGCTGGATATCCGTATCACTCAAACTCTACAAAGTTTAACTGCGCTATGGAAAATGTATAGGCGCTGAAAAATTGGATACTCGAACTTTAAGATTGTTTTTTTTCTTAATAAATCAATCTTGAAGATTATACACGTTTTATGTTTTTTTTTTCAAAACCCTCCTCTATCATCCTTTGATCAAGCAGCATGGCAGCCTTTACAAATAAGCAATGGGAACGTAAAACGATACACGAATAATCTCAAGGATTTCTTTATCTGTGTCCAGTGACACAGTTATTGGTGTAGGTGACAAATAACTGTATCACGCCGAGGTTCGCTATGAATCTTTTATCGGAAGTAACCGAATACGGCGAAGAGAGAAAAATATAGGTCGCATATTTGTCGATGTTGCGTCATTGCCGCCGCGTATTCTTTCGCTGCACCCCCTAATCATTCGAACGTCATCGCTCTTCCTCGAAACTCCATAGAAATACATCGCAATACTTTCGGACTATTAACGTATCTCTTCCTGTCACACATAAATGTAGCGCGAAGCTAATACGATTTTAATAAGAGCTTTATTATCGACTGCCGATAAAAAAATTCATTGACTACGATAGGATGACTTCTAGAACGTTCGAGAGCACACTCATATCACCCTGCAATTATTATTAAATCAACTGCGTAGTTTATTATTATTATTATTTTTATTTTTATATATAATAACTAATTCAACTGCGGAGTTTATTATTATTATTATTTTTATTTTTATATATAATAACTAATTCAACTGCGGAGTTTATTATTATTTATTTATTTTTATAATAGACTTTATTGCTCCGGGCAACGCACTTCCTCAGTTTGCACTGGGAAACATTCACCTACCCCCGGGGGTTAGGCTCGGTCTTAACCTACACCGGAACAATAACGCTGGGCGGCACTCGAGGGTTCCGACATCACCTCGGCTGCCACCCAGTCAAAAAGTCGCGCGGGAATTCCATTATATCGCTCTGCGATAGCCGCTCCCTCAAGCCAGAGGGTTAGCGGCTACCGCAGTCCACAATCGTGTTGCCTGAGTAAACGGAGGGACTCAAGTATGACCGCCTTCTGCATCCGACCCGCTAGCAACCGGACACCGGGTTTGCAAACCGGTATGTCAGCGAGGCCCGATACAAAAGACTCTTTCATCCCCCCCAGCGCGCCGATGATGAGGACAACGAGAGTTACCCTGAATCCTCGGTGCAAACGACGTAGCTCGGCCAGGAGAGGCTGATACTTGAGCCGTTTCTCCTCTTCCTTTCGCGACACGTTCACTTCGGCCGGAGCCGAGAACACAATGACGTATATCGTCTTGTCGTTGAAATTGAAGAGGACAACATCAGGCTTAGTCGCTTGAAGCGGCCCGATGGTCGCGAATGAGAAGTTCCAATAAATATTGCACCTCTCGCACACGACAACGGACTTAATATATCCTGGTAAATAAGGCGGCACAGGCTCCCGGTCTATTCCATAAGAGTGCCGTAGATACAACAGTCTCAGGGCCGCGTTATGGCGATAGATATAGTCGGAGACTGCATATACTGGGCAGGCCGACAGTAGATGCATTAGTGTCTCCGGCGATTGTTTGCATGCACGACACAAAGGGGTCGGCAGAGGCTGACCCAAAACGCGACTGCGATAGACCAGGGTGTTGATGACTCCGTCTTGGCAGGCGCAGATAAACCCTTCGGTCTCGGACATCAGTCCACCTGACCGCAAGAAGGAAAAGGTCAGCTGGGTGGACAGCCCCTGTTCCTCGATGTGGTGAAAAAACACACCGTGCACGGGTCTGTCCACGTGCTGCCGAGTCAGGACAGTCTGCTCGGCAGCCCTGATTGCCCGCCGACGTCGGGACTTGGGCAACCGAGCGACGGAGTCTGTTGGCAAGGCGCCACGCCCGCGCCGGCGGAACTCCAAGCCGAGGGTTTCTGCCGCCTTATAAAGAAAAGCACCCGCCCCATGAAGCTCATGCTGGTGCACAATCTCCAAGAGCGGGTCCGAGTTTGTTATCACATCATTTGCTATTCCGAGGACCATGCGGTCATGAAGACACTCCAACCCCAAGAGCCCACGCCCGGCGCTCTGACGCAGCATATAGAGGCGCGGGGTGGAAGAGCGAGGGTGTAGACTCCGCTGGATGTTCATTATTTTGCGTGTGCCGATGTCCAGCTGTTTAAGCTCGTCTCTACGCCATTTGACGACGCCAAAGGAGTAGAGCAAGACCGGGACAGCGAGCATATTGGTGGAAGTAATCTTATTTTTCCCAGATAGATCAGATTTCCAGATCCGTCTGAGACGCCGCCTATACTCGCTGCGGAAGGCCTCCTTGACACCCTCAGCGTCTTGTACAGAACGCTGATCGATGCCAAGGTACCGATAAGACCCTCCGGCGTCCAGGTGTTTGAAGCCGCTCCCGTCCACCAGCCGAACATCAGCCGCGACACCCTCTGCTCTCCCTCTCCTGAGATAAAAAACAGCGCACTTGTCCAATCCGAAGTCCATTCCCGCCGCCCGCGTGTACGTCACTACGATGTTCAAGAGGAGCTTAAGCCCCCCACCTCCCCGGGAGCGTATACCTTGAGGTCATCCATATAAAATAAATGGGTGATCCCTCGCCCACGCTCCCCGAGGGGCCCCGCTTCGTACCCGCGTGCAGCGCGCAAGGCGATTGATAAAGTTAATAGTGACATGCAAAACAGGAGGCGGCTGAGAGAATCTCCCTTGATAATCCCCCTCGTATACCCCACCTATCCGGTCGACACGTTGCCTTCACCAGTCTTAACTGTGAAGCGTGTCTTCCAGAGCGGCATGAGCTGCTTAATGCATCTCACTATGTGAGGACTCACCGAAAGGCGCTCGAGTAGGTGTATAATCAGTTTGTGACTGACAGTGTCGAACGCCTTACGGTAGTCTATCCAAGCGACTGAGAGCTTACGCTTATGCTGGACCGCGTCTTGCGTGATGCAGCGGTCCACCAGCAGGTTCTCCTTACAACCTCCCAGCCCCCTCTTGGATCCCCTTTGTTCGTGTATCTCCCGCCATGCAGGTTCAATCTCGCGCAGAACACGCTCATAGAGAATCTTGGTGAAGATCTTACAGAGCGCATTCAGACACGTTATCGGGCGGTAGTTCTCCGGACGAGACAAATCCCCTTTTTTGGGGAGTAGCACCGTCCTTCCCTCTGTTAACCACGCAGGGATGGGCACCGTCCCATCGATGAACGACGAGAAGATGCGGGCCAGATGGGTATGGGTGCACTTGAATTTCTTCCACCAGAAGATGTTAATCCCATCTGGTCCGGGAGCGGCGTGGTTCCTCATGCTACTCACTGCCTTCTCCACCTCACCCCGCGTGACTGGGAAACAGTCGCCACGCTGACTCGGCTGTTGCCGACAAAATGTGTCGAACCGTCCCAGAGCTGGAGTGCCTTCATCAAAATGACCCGCCTCGCTATACAGTTTTCCCCAAAACCGCTCCACCTGAAAAGCTGTTGGCGCTGTGTCGGAGGCAGGCGTAGGTGGTTGGAACCAGCGGCCTGGGTCAGAACGGAAGAGGGCGTTGTCTAACGCCCGACCCAGCCGCCTCTCTAGGGATTGCTTCGCAACCCCCAGGTTCCGCACCTTCTCCACGTAGCGTTCCTTTACAATAAGAAGGATAGCTTTGTTCAATGTGTGGTGACGGCATTTCAGTTCTGAGCTGATGTTTCGGATTTTAGGGGTAAACGCCCTCCCCGCCGTAATGAAGTCTAACGCACACTGAACACGGGATGCCTGCCTTCGCGCTTCATTGATCTTATGCTGGAGCTGTGCAACACGCCGCCGAGTCTTAGCCACGAACGCCGCCTTATCATTGCGTGTCTGAGGCTTCGACTCAACAGCCGCGTGATACACAGCCAAGTTCAAGCTGAGGAGATCAGCGGTCTCAGGGATTGCTGCCGCGAGGGACTCATTTGCCGCTTCTAGGCAACCAGGCTGAAGAGAAAATTTCCCAGTGATTCTCTCCCTCCTTGTTCCCCAGTCCTCTGTCAAATCGACGCGCCAACGGGGGGGTTCCGACTGCCGGGGGGTTCGATCTTGAGGCCGTCCGGTAGAGCTCCGCACGGAACGCGTGGAAGAGCGCCTGCCGGACAGCTCTGGTGGTAATAACAAGAGATCGTAGCCTTGTCGTCGCAAGCGGGCAGCTTGGTCTCGCAGATGTTGTTGCGAGAGGTGTGCAAGCTCTGGGCGCACTTGGCTCGACAGGGCCTGCAACCTCGCCATGTAGCCCCGCCGCGACGGCACGCTATCCCTCCAGCAGCGGATGAGGTCCTCCTTGAGTTCCTCCGTCCACTCGAGGCGCCGATTTCGAGCCGTGGTCGTTGCCGTGGATCCTATCCGGGTGCCCCTCCCAACTGATCCTTGGTCCCCATCCGAGAGGGACCGGCTGTGGGGGGCTTGACTAGGCGGTGTTCGAACCTAGTTTTCGGCGTGCCAGGTGGTTGGCCTGGCACGTCGGTAGCTATTGCGGGGGAGTTGTGCTCCCCCGGGCGATGGGCACGCCAGCTTCCCTACGCCAGAAATTATTATTATTATTATTATTATTATTATTAATATATACTCACTAACAAGGAAACGTTGGGAGGTCGATGTCTCCGATTTCGATGAAATTTGGCATGCTTGTAGAATGTGTAAAAATAGGCGACACGTATTTTTTTTATATCGGCGGAACCCGATTTTCAAGAGTTGAAAAGCACCCTCGAAAATTGCGGTGTTTTTGGTTTTTCGTCGATGACGATTTAACGGGACGAGATATGAAAAAACTTCGAATTGCAGCAATGTTAATTTTTTCGTGTACTGTACATTGGAGATGAGATCGATGCAGATAGCAACAAATTTCATATTGTTTATTGCAAAAATGCAATTTTTTCAACCGTATCTCCGAGAATTTTTAATCGATTGGGATGTAAATTTGCATACATGTAGAGAATGGAAAAGTGCGGATACGGATTTTTTCTTTTTCCGATATCTCACAATTAAGAGGTTGAAACTGCCCGTCGATTTTTATGCCGAGAGCATCGTATAATCAGCTAGCCTTTTGGCATTTCGGTCTAAATTCACGTCAATATATGTTCGTGTTATGACGCAATTGCATATTTGTAACATTCCAGCCCCCCCCCCCAATGGTACCCCTCTCGAAAGGCAAACGTTCAAAGTTCTTACCGTGCGGCATGGACGAAAATTTATAGAAATAAAAATGGGTTACAAAGAAAGTAAAATCAGTCAAAAAAATCGATACACATTTTCTCGCTTTGGCGGAACGACACTCTTAAGGGGTCAACGCACCCTTAACCACTCCGTTCTTTCTATAGCTCGTGAACGGGCCGAAATGAAAATAAAGTTCGAAGGGAAAAAATGTTGTATTCTTCGACTACTAGACGTTTATGATGATAATGACGAGTACAGCAACAAACGGCGTGTTGTTTATTGCAATAATTCGGGAATTACTTGTGAAAAATCACTCTCCAGTTTCCCGTTCATATGGACGGAGGCAAGACTCGCAATCACGGACTGACTTCGTGCTTCGGAAAGCAACTGGATTATAATTGTATATTTACAGAGAAATTCCACTCCGCTCACCGTGTTGAAGGCATTATTTGCAGAGATTACAGCGTTTTTGGGTTGACGCTGCAACTCATGAACAGAATGATGCAAACATTTTTATCAGCTTATAACGCAGCACAATTTAATCTTTATCTTCAACTTTAATTCCACAAACAGCGGAACCAATGAACGAAAGAAATAAATCTTCGCAAAGAGCGACTACGGTGCAAAGAGCGGCTCTCATGATAACCTTGAAATCGCCTTATTAAAGATTAATAGCAGTTCTGGTAATAGCGTGTGTCGTTGTTGTTTTTTTTGTGTGTATTTATCAATTGGGTTTCAAGTCATATAAATTCACCAACGATCATTATTGCTGCAGTTACGACGGAGAAGCCAGCCATACATTTTGTGTTCGAAATACGAATAAAAGTGGACGTTAATCCGGTGAATGTTATTCAACTTCTATCCATAGCGATAAGTGCTTTGAATTTGCCTCGCACTTCAATCACCAAACAGGAAGAACAGTTCAGTAAGGATCTAGAAAACATGATCATTGAAGCGATGGATCAACCTATGAAAATGGAAGTCAAAACTGGTTTGGATTTTCTGTCACCAAATGAAATTCAAAGCAGCCGCAATAGAAGATGACAGTGAAGGAGATTGGCACGGACAATGATACCTAGATCCAAAAATTGATGAAAATGTATGTACCCATGATATAGAAGAATTGAGTGACGAATACAAGACAAGAGCTGTAGATTACTGGAGATCCGGGGCAAATGGGAATAGAAAGTTATCATCTGTTCAAACGAAATTTAAAAAGGTGAAATCAGAGCCGAATTTGCGCCGATGGACCCATAGTATAAATAAGGGTGGCACCTACAAATAAAAGTTAACGAAGATAGCTCACTACACGTTAAACAATTTTAATGATGCTTCGGACAAAAGGCCTGTCCATGATATATACACTAAGCGCAACAATTAAGGGATCACTATTTTTTCGACGAAAAGTAGCCCGTTTTCAAACCGCTGTAACTCGGTGAAAAATGGTCGGAGAAAAAATGAAAAAAAAAAGAATTTTGTAGTGTAAACCTTCGACTTTGATAATCTGATTATAAATATTTTTTTTCGTTTTGTTTAAATAAAGAAATTCGTTTTTGAACAAAACAAAACATAAAATCAAAAAATTTGCTCGAGTTTGACAAGGTACACGGGGAACAGAAATTTTTTTTTCGAAAATCTGTTTCGACCATTCGAAAGCTTGTATCTTTCCCAACAATTTGGTTTTTTATCAATTTCTGTGCGATTTTTTTTAGCCAAGTTATCGCAGCTTTACGAAAAAATGCATTTTTCAACTTTGACCGGTCATAACTCTGGTCCAAATCATCGCACAGCATCCAAACCGGCATCGTTGGAAAGCTTGGATTTCTCCCTACAAAACTGTTTATTTTTCGTATTTTTCAGAAGCCGTTTTCAACATTGTAAAACTGATTGTTTAAAAGTGTGTAAAATGCCCATTTTTAAACTTTTTTGTTTATCATGTTATTATTATTATAACAATGTTATTATATATTACAACAATGTTATTATATATTACAACAAATGCAGAGGCAGCAAAGGTTTTTGCGTTTTTTTTTAGTTCAGGGTATGTAGAAATACTCCACCAAATAGGAGATCGCTGCCTTTATTCGTTATTCGGGTTGCAACCCCGTTTGTTTGGAGAAAATGGAGATCCGTCAATTTTCACGAAAATCGAGGTTTCTCAGGTATCAGCGCGGGGTGAAATTTCTCGAAAAAAAAAAAAAAAAAATTACGAAATTTGGTATTCAAGGGTTTTCGAGGTTGCTGATTGCGAATCTGGGATAAAAAATGGAAAAATTCAAAATGGCGGATCGAAAATGGCGGATCAAATGCAAAAATTCTTGCAATCGGGCGAAACTCGATGTTTGGGGGTTTTCGAGGTCATTCATTACGGATCTGAGGTTTAAATTGAGGATCGCAAATTCGAATTGAATCAAACTTTGCATTTCGGTTCGCCATATTAGATCCGTCGTTTTTTTTAAATTTTTTCGACCTGAGATTCGTAATTAACGATCCCTCAAAACCCGCAGATTACCGAGTTCCATGCGATTTCATTTAATTTCTGCATTTCTGCAAAACGACGGGTCCAATATGGCTAACCGAAATGCAAAGTTCGATTCAATTCGAATTAGCGATCCTCAATTTAAACCTCAGATCCGTAATGAATGACCTCGAAAACCCCCAAACATCGAGTTTCGCCCGATTGCAAGAATTTTTGCATTTGATCCGCCATTTTGGATCCGCCATTTTGGATCCGCCATTTTGAATTTTTCCATTTTTTATCCCAGATTCGCAATCAGCAACCTCGAAAACCCTTGAATACCAAATTTCGTAATTTTTTTTTTTTTTTCGAGAAATTTCACCCCGCGCTGATACCTGAGAAACCTCGATTTTCGTGAAAATTGACGGATCTCCATTTTCTCCAAACAAACGGGGTTGCAACCCGAATAAAGAATAAAGGCAGCGATCTGCTATTTGGTGGAGTATTTCTACATACCCTGAACTAAAAAAAAACGCAAAAACCTTTGGTGCCTCTGCATTTGTTGTAATGTTATAACATGATAAACAAAAAAGTGTAAAAATAGGCATTTTACACGCTTCTAAACAATCAGTTTTACAATGTTGAAAACGGCTTCTGAAAAATACGAAAAATAAACAGTTTTGTAGGGGGAAATCCAAGCTTTCCAACGATGCCGGTTTGGATGCTGTGCGATGATTTGGACCAGAGTTATGACCGGTCAAAGTTGAAAAATGCATTTTTTCGTAAAGCTGCGATAACTTGGCTAAAAAAATCGCACAGAAATTGAAAGAAAACCAAATTGTTGGGAAAGATACAAGCTTTCGAATGTTCGAAACAGATTTTCGAAAACAAAATTTCTGTTCCCCGTGTACCTTGTCAAACTCGAGCAAATTTTTTGATTTTATGTTGTGTTTTGTTTAACAACGAATTTCTTTATTTAAACGAAACAAAAAAAATTATTTATAATCAGATTATCAAAGTCGAAGGTTTACACTACAAAATTCTTTTTTTTTCATTTTTTCTCCGACCATTTTTCACCGAGTACAGCGGTTTGAAAAAGGGCTATTTTTCGTCGAAAAAATAGTGATCCCTTAATTGTTGCGCTTAGTGTATATTCGACGATGGGCCTTACGTGCACGAGAAATTGTAGAAATACCAGCCGAAAATTTCCAAGCATCCGCTTCTTGGCTAAGGACATTCAAAAACCAACATGGAATTGTGTCACGGAAGATTACTAAATATGTAACAAAACCATTCACAGAATATAGTAAAAGTCAACATAGCTAACGTTGGGGCTGAAAACACATTTAATTCTGATCAGAGTGGATTCAATTTAGAGCTACATACAGGCCGCACATTGGCGAAAGAAGGGCAGAAATCCATTCAGACAGTCGTGCAATCGAAAACATCAACAACACACAGTTACACTATACAGCCTTTGGTTTCTGCGAGTGGCAAGCTTTTGGTACCTATGTTGATCGTTTTAAATGAACCTACTGGCAAATTTGGTCCTCGAGTGGAACAAACTATGTTCAGAGCCGAAAAGATATTTCTATTGGCTTCGAAATCTGGAAAATTGACGACTATTCATTTCAAGCGATGGTTCCAAGAAGTATATATTCCCAATACGGGTCCAAAATCGGTAATACTTCTGGATTCTTGGAGCGGTCAATGTCCAACTGCATTTAAAGAAATGGATATGCAAGGGAAAGATATTAAAGTTTTAACCATTACGGCAGGTAAATATATTGCACCAGTTTCATTAGTTCCGTAGACAATTAGTACATATGATAATTAGTAATTCCCGCAGGTACGACTGGAATGATACGGCCCCTTGATGTTTATGGCTTCTGTGTATGGAAAAACTTTGTCAAACACTTTTCTGACGCAGTAATATTATACAATTACGACGTCAATCTGCATTTGAGAGACAATATTGTTCAATTACAATCTCTTACACACAACCAGTTTTCTTCTCCACGGTTTACAAACCTTTTCAAATATGCGTGGTACAAAAGCGGGTACGAAGAAGAAAGACCACCAAACGTCGAAAATTCGGTAGAATTTTGCTTTTCACAAAATATACCGATATGCGATATATGCGGCGAAGCAGCTATTATCACTTGTTCGTGGTGTAAGAAATCTCTTTGTTTCAAACACTTTTATCATGACTATCATCATTGTAATAAGTATAATCCATAAAAATCATATAGTTGAAACGTTTCCTAAATGAGTAAGCGTGAGAACAATTTTCCGATTGTGTGTAATCTTCAAAGGCAGTATGTGGCGGGAGAGAATTTCTTCGTAAATATACAATTGTAATCCAGTTGCTTCCTGAAGCACGAAGTCAGTCCGTGATTGCGATCCTTGCCTCTGCCCATATTAGTGGAAAACTGAAAAATGATTTTTCACAAGTAATTCACGAATTATTGCAATAAACAACACGCCATTTATTGCTGTACTCATCATTATCATGATGAACGTCTAGTAGTCGAAGAATACAACATTTTTTCCTTTCGAACTTTATTTTTATTTCGGCCCGTTCACGAGCTATAGAAAGAACGAAGTTTTAAAGGGTGCGTTGACCCCTTAAGAGTGTCGTTCCGCCAAAACGAGAAAATGTGTATCGACTATTTTGACTGATTGTACTTTCTTTGTAACCCATTTTTATTTCTACAATTTTTCGTCCATGCCGCACGGTAAGAACTTTGAACGTTTGCCTTTCGGGAGGGGGACCGTTGAGGGGCGGGGGGGGCTGGAATGTTACAAATATGCAATTGCGTCATCACACAAACATATATTGACGTGAATTTAGACCGAAATGCCAAAAGGCTAGCTGATTATACGATGCTCTCGGCAAAAAAATTGACGGGCAGTTTTAACGTCTTGATTGTGAAATATCGGGAAAAAAACCGTATCCGCACTTTTCCATTCTCTACATGTATACAAAATTTACATCCCAATCGATTAAAAGTTCTCGGAGATACGGTTGAAAAAATTGCATTTTTGCAATAACCAATATAACATTTGATGCTATCTGCATCGTTCTCATCTCCAATGTATAGTACACGAAAAAATAAACATTGTTGCAATTTGAAGTTTTTTCATATCTTGTACCGTTAAAACGTTATCCACGATAAACGAAAAACACCCCAATTTTCGAGGGTGCTTTTCAACCCTTAAAAATCTGGTTCTGCCGATATAAAAAAATACGTGTCACCTATTTTTACCCATTCTACAAGCATGCACAATTTCATCGAAATCGGAGACATCGACCTCCCAACGTTTCCTTGTAAGTCAACTGCGTAGTTCACAGGATGATGTCATCATCATTATTAGCATTATATTATTATTATTATTATCTTCGGTAACCCGACACCCCACACCCTTCCACCCCCTCGTCCAAGCAACCCTCCGCCACCCTCGCCCCTGATCATGAGACCCTATGCGATGACTCAGAACTTTTGAATTTCCCGCGCGTTCTCGGGGTCAAATAAGGTCAAACTGAGCCAGAACCGGCCCTGTATATCTACTTACGGTTTTTTCACCTAGTGAAAATGCGAGATTATTCACGTGAGTTTACTCGGCACGAAATGTCGTGTCTGATTAATTACAGATCCGAAACGATTTGTTTCACAAAAATTCTTGTATTTTCCGATAGTCGATAAAAACAAACTCGGCGCTAGCGAAATACGATTCTCACGGGTGGTGGGGGGTGGGGGGCTATAGCCCGCCATACCAATTAGAACACGTTTTTTTTTGTTTTTTGTTTTTCAACTATGTGTTACAGGCTAATTTTTTTTAACTTATTGTTTTCGAGTAGTCGTTTATGAAAATCACCATGCCATACCGCTCCGACGGTTCCGACTAGCCGCCATACTGCCGCGAAGAAGCAGATTTATTTATTAATGCAAAACGATTTGTTACAGTATGGCACTTGAATTGTGGAAAGTTCATGATACAGTGAGACTGTTAATATATTTGCCATACTTGTGGTGAAGGGCAAAAGTGGTGCCATGCTGGAAAAACGTTTTTAAGATACGGCCATAAAAAATGGACAATTATTTATTACAGTATGGCATTATTATATTCAGTTTGTTCCAATACGATTGTGCCTGAAAGAAATTATCCTATAAAATGGGGCTGAAAACCGTAACACTCGCGCTGCAATGTGGAAAAAAAAAGTTTTTGAAACGAATTGTTACAGTATGGCATTTCAATGTTTCGACAGTTAATAAAAAATTGGTTTCGGAAAAATTATGCCATACCCATTGTAAAGTGCAAAAGTGGTGCCATACCCGGAAAACTGATTTTCAGCAACGTCTTTCCGCTATAACAAAACGTACAAGTATTCATTACAGTACAGCTAACACACATAGGCACAAACAATATTTTTGCAAGTATTCTTGAGTGATATTACTAAGTTATCGAAAAATAAAAAGTTGGATAAAAAACAAGTTTTAATTACCCCTACATACACTAAGCGCAACAATTAAGGGATCACTATTTTTTCGACGAAAAATAGCCCTTTTTCAAACCGCTGTAACTCGGTGAAAAATGGTCGGAGAAAAAATGAAAAAAAAAAGCATTTTGTAGTGTAAACCTTCGACTTTGATAATCTGATTATGAATCATTTTTTTCGTTTCGTTTAAATAAAGAAATTCGTTGTTAAACAAAACAAAACATGAAATCAAAAAATTTGCTCGAGTTTGACAAGGTACACGGGGAACAGAAATTTTTTTCAAAAATCTGTTTCGACCATTCGAAAGCTTGTATCTTTCCCAACAATTTGTTTTTTTTTTTCAATTTCTGTGCGATTTTTTTTTGCCAAGTTATCGCAGCTTTACGAAAAAATTCATTTTTCAACTTTGACCCGTCATAACTCTGGTCCAAATCATCGCACAGCATCCAAACCAGCATCGTTGGAAAGCTTGGATTTCCCCCTACAAAACTGTTTATTTTTCGTATTTTTCGGCAGCCGTTTTCAACATTGTAAAACTGATTGTTTAAAAGTGTGTAAAATGCCAATTTTTGCACTTTTTTGTTTATCATGTTATAACATTACAATAAATGCAGAGGCACCAAAGGTTTTTGCGTTTTTTTTTTAGTTCAGGGTATGTAGAAATACTCCACCAAATAGCAGATCGCTGCCTTTATTCTTTATTCGGGTTGCAACCCCGTTCTTTTGGAGAAAATCGAGATCCGTCAATTTTCACGAAAATCGAGGTTTCTCAGGTATCAGGGCGGGGTGAAATTTCTCGAAAAAAAAATCAGAAAAATCAGTTTTCGAGGTTGCTGATTGCGAATCTGAGATAATAAATGGAAAAATTCAAAATGGCGGATCCAAAATGGCGGATCAAATGCAAAAATTCTTGCATTTTCTTGCAGAAATTGAAAAAAAACCAAATTGTTGGGAAAGATACAAGCTTTCGAATGGTCGAAACAGATTTTTGAAAAAAACTTCTGTTCCCCGTGTACCTTGTCAAACTCGAGCAAATTTTTTGATTTTATGTTTTGTTTTGTTTAACAACGAATTTCTTTATTTAAACGAAACGAAAAAAAACATTTATAATCAGATTATCAAAGTCGAAGGTTTACACTACAAAATGCTTTTTTTTTTTCATTTTTTCTCCGACCATTTTTCACCGAGCTACAGCGGTTTGAAAAAGGGCTATTTTTCGTCAAAAAAATAGTGATCCCTTAATTGTTGCGCTTAGTGTATGTGTTTGAAATTTAATATTTACGTTCTTTGCACCGCGAACTTCATGAAAATGTCTGCCATACTGGAGAACATTGTTTTAACTCCGCATAATATGTTACAATTTTGTAATCACATCGTAAGTATTTGACCGATCCTACGGGTACGGCATAGTCAGATTTATATTTATAATCTTACAATTAACTGCTAAACAAAATTTTGGGGTGTAACAAATTGTTTTGCATTTATAAATAAATCTGCTAATTTGCGGCGGTATGGCGGCTATTTGGCACCGTCAGAGCGGTATGACATAGTGACTTTCGTCAATGGCCACTGGAAAACAATAAGGTCAAAAAAAATTAGCCTGTAACGAATAGTTGAGAAACAAAACAATTCAAAAAACCTGTTCTAATTGGTGTGGTGGGCTATCAGTCGGGGGGGGGGGGGGGGGGGGGCTTGTAGCCCGCCACACCAATTGGAACACGTTTTTTTTAATCCCCCCCTCCCCATGAGTATAGCATTTCCCTAGCGCCGAGTTTATTTTTTATCGACTACCGGAAAATACAAGAATTTTTGTGTAACGAACCGTTTCAGACTCGTAATTAATCGGACAATTTTGATTAATCGTCCTGTGATTACGCCCCGACGTCCAGCGCTTTGGCCAAATTTTTCCGTTTCATTCATGACGTGATTCGACCCCTGAAGGATTGCCATATTGTAACAAATGGATCCCCGAAATCTGTCACTATCTCCCGGTCTATAATATACACCACTCTGGGATGGTGTTATCCTTTATAGTGCAGTCATCACAGATTAAAGGTAAACAACAATTTCTCTCGTATGGTGCAGGCATCGCAGTTTAAAGGTAAACCATAATTTCAAGAATTTAAGTGCTCGTACAACTTTAAGGGGCTATACCAGTGTGACACTTTTGAAAAATCGATTTTTTTGCCTTTTTCGACTGTTTATATTTTTAAGAATATCCTGTAAAAATTTCAAGGCCATATCTCTAATCATTTTATCTCGCAAAAATCGATAGTTAAATCTTTAAACGCGTTTTTCTCGAAATGAGAATTTTCAAATTTGCTGACATTGTAACTCAAAGAACAATTATCCGATTGACTTGAAATTTGAACTGAGTACTATTGAATATATTGACTCTGCAAAGACGTAGGATATTTTTGATTGGATGAAAATTGACAATTTGGCATCGAAAAATACGACGATTTAACAGGCAAGAAAACATACTTTTTTCATAACTACGCCATACGATAGATTTTAATATTTTTCGAAAATCTTACGCCATTGTACAGGAAATATCTTCCAGTTTAACGGGATTTTTTCCTTTTTCGGTTTCAGCTGCTCAATCGACCGGAATTATGTCAGCAGTGGAGGAATTTTTTTTTGCGCCCCGAAGGTAGCGCATAAGTCGCTTGGATATCAATATTTTTCTCCGAAAAAATTGTGTGATATAGATTAAATATAGCCAAATATACTTTTAATTTTCCGAAACATTTAATTGAGTACTTTTCATCCAAAAAACTCTCGAAAATCACCGACAATAATATAATATTGGTTTTTTCCTTAGGTACACGCTTTTCGCGTTTGTTACCTATTCTTTCCCGTCATTGTGCCCGTTTCTTTCCTCTACTGTTTACTCCTTTTTTCTCCATCTTTCTCCTTGTCCCCCCCCCCTCTTGCGGCCGCAGCCGACTTCCCCCTCTGTATTATATTCATCATGACATTTCTGTCATGGGTATAGGGAAACTGCGGAAAACCTATACCAATACAACCGGTCATCGAGTTCGCCCCCCAGTCGTGGAACTAGTCTTATTTCGCCGCGAAATGCCGAAGAAAAACATTTCACGACGAAATGTACGCGACTGGGAATCGAACCCGGGACCTCCCGGTCCGCTGGTTTAGTGGCGAGCACGCTAACCACTAGACCATCGCACCGGTCGAAAATCACCGACATTATTAGCGTTCACACTGGCATAGCCACTTTTTCAAACTGGGAGGACGGATTACTCAAACACCTTTGCATG
This sequence comes from Ophion ellenae, assembly GCA_963210295.1. Taxonomy (NCBI): domain Eukaryota; kingdom Metazoa; phylum Arthropoda; class Insecta; order Hymenoptera; family Ichneumonidae; genus Ophion; species Ophion ellenae. Next base: position 10,846,483 of record OY723386.1, on the reverse strand, counting down.
GATCGACTTGAAATTTTGATAGTAGCTTAATAATTACATTGTCTATGAGAGTACGTAGCCGTTTTCTATTAAATGTAAACTTTTTTTTATAAACAATTTACTGCTTATTTTTGGGGCAAAAAATTGATTTGTCATTAAAAGTGCGCCATTTTTCAAAATTTGATGAAAAATCCCTAGGTAATCTCATAGCTAATAATAAATAGATTATAACGGTTTCTGGTTTTTGTTCCAGGTCTTATACTTCACGAGAAAACCGTCCTCCCGTGAAGCTATTTGTAAAAGAACACTTTTTTCAAGATGGGCTCTGTCGCCGCCATTTTGTATGAAAATTATAATAATTCTTTTTCATCCTTTAATATGTGTTAAATAAACGCTTTCAAAAGAAAACCTATTCCTTTTTTCATACTTCCAAAATAAATTGTCAAAGTTAGTCATTATTTTTTGCCGCTAGAGTGGTGTTATCCCTTAATGAGAAACAGAAACTTAAAGTTTATATCGTAGCGAATAAAGTAATGTCATCCGATAATGGTGAATAATTTGCCGATGATTTTGATTTTGCGAGATCGGGGAAATCCAATAATCCGTATACGACGATCAATGCGCAATGCCTCGGACCCCTTCAGTATAACGGAACAAGAATATGTTGCATAATAGTTCGATTTATTAACATAAAACAATAATTATATCACTGTGTTATAAGAACCTCCTTATGTTTAATATAATGCAAAACTAACCCGTATTTTTTTAAAATTCGAACGGCTGTACCTAAATCTGCTTGGTGCTAAATCTTCGTGTTTTTTCATGAAATCTAATAACATTTATTTTTATTTTAGGTAACAGTGGTGTTGCAAACTTAGATTCTATTTAAACTTGTTAATTATTCGGGTGAAGAGGTTATATTTTGTCGATGCGCTCGTTTTTCGTTTTGGGCTGGGTTTGATTAGTAAGCGAGTATACCCCTTCTACGGCGTCGTGAAAATGTAAGATCAGTCGCCGGAAGTTCCTCGTGATCTCACATTTTCACCCGACCGATCCGTAATAGCGTGACTAAACTCACGTGAGATGAAAATGCGAGAAGTCTTACCCGAGAACCGTAATAGGCCCCCAAGGGTGCGGTACGAATTGCGCTTACACCGTACATCGCATGCTTACTGTCGATCTGATTGGTTCGGTAGCAATGGGTATTGCTGTAAGCGCTTACAGGGCAATTCGGACCGCACCCGAGGTCCGAGCTGTAGCGCTTACAGCGGAATTCGGATCGTGCTCACCGTGCCAACAGCGCCCCACAGGTGTGGAAGGGTGAACTTCTACTGCTAATACAAGCGAGACACGACAACCTCACAAATACGAATGCCTACTGTCAAAAATGTGACCTTGTGGAGATCATATTCTGCCACTACGGTCACTGCAGTAGAACCCACGGTCTTTTATACAAGCCTGAAAACGAAGCCAGATTTCAATGATGCCGTGAGGCGCCATAACGAGCTTCTCTCTTCTGTCCGCTCGCCACCACATGCGTCGCTGCTTTCGGAGGATGTCTCCGACCCATGGTCTTCTGTGCTCCCACCCTTCCCCCCTTGCCGCTCATTGTGTCCAGCGTGATGTGAAACATAACCTAGGTCCGTGTATAATCTCGTGCTTTCAAGATCTTGTTGACGAGTGCTACATAAATCTGTTTGAATTATAATATTATTGCAGAAAGATGAAGGTGACGAATTCGTCGACAGGACCACTGTCTTATATACAGGTCTGGAAACGGTCACAATATGGTAGGCACGCTTGTCCGATCCACTTTTTTCTCCATCTTTCGCCACTATGTGGCATTGCTATCAGAGGATGTGCGACAAGGACAAAATAGCTTCTGTCTATCTCTGTTACTCTCCTGAACGAGGCGCATGCGCCGGCTGCCTTACCCCCTACCCAGTATATTTGATAGGGATACGAATTAAAAACCCAAATGAATAAATAATAAGCTCACTGCGAGTCAAAATAATTCATGACACGTTCGTAACTGAGGTCACCTGTGTCATATAAGAATTCCGTAGAACCAGGAAGACTAGAAGTAAGGAGTACGAACGCTGTGTCGTCGAAACATCCGCAAACGTACCGCACTGAAGTAAAGTGAGCAACAAACCAGTGCCGTACAATATGCAGAAAGCACCCTTTGCTCCCTCATATGGAGCGATAATTTGATCAAATGAATTGTAAAGGCAGTGCCGTACGATATGCAAAAGCACCCTTTGCTACTTCATATGGAGCGATCATTTCATCAAATTAATTGTACAACCAGTTAGTGAAGGCAATTTCTATATAAATAGACAGAATTCTTATACTTATATCGATTGTTTTGGAGAATACCAAAATACAGAAATTAAGTCAATATTTTTTTTGTTGCGGAAGCAGTAACAAAGAAAATTTATTTATAGACACAAGGAAATTCATAAGAAATTCGCATCCAGACAAAATTTTTACAGATTATCACCATATTTACACATTATGACACGCTGTACAGATAAAGAATAATAACGAAATACAGAAATTGAGTCGGTTTTTTTCGTTGCGCAAAACGTAACAAAGAAAATTTATTTATCGACATAAGAAAATTCATAAGAATTTTTAATCCAGACAACAAATGACAACAAAAGTTTTACAAATGATCACAGTTCATATTTACGCATTACGATACGCTGTACAGATAAAGAATAATAACGAAATACAGATATTATGTCAATGATTTTTGTTCGATGCGGAAGCAGGAAAACATGTATTTATAGACACAAGAAAATTCATAAGAATTTTGAATTCAAACAGAAAGATTTACAAATTATCACACATCATATTTGCACATTATGACACGCCGTGCAGATAAAGAATAATGACGAAATACAGAAATTCAGTCAATATGTTTTTTTTTTTCGTTGCGGAAACCGTAACGAACGAATTTTATTTATAGACACAAGAAAATTCAAGAGATTTTTGCATCCAGACAAATTTTCACAAATTATCACACATTATATTCACACATTGTGATACGCTGTACAGATTTGATTTTTTCCTATTGTCTTTCGTTTTAATTTTCCTTGCGTGATTATTTTCGTTGACCGATCGCACTAGAAAATGTTCTCTCATGACGAGATAATAGTTTATCACTCTCTTCGTGAGCTCTTCGTTGTGTGCTTGGCATCCCACGTACTGCAAATTTTTCATGTCCGAAACTTTGTCGAGAACTTGATGAAGAGTGTTGATTTTAACCTCAGTTTTTCGGTCGATCGCTGCATCCCAAGTTTGTCTCGCGTTCGGGCACTGAAAGCAACGATCCAAACAATATTACAAGCTTTTATTTAATTTAACATTCTATGAAAATAGAAAATCGATATTTCACCCACTTACCCACTCACTTCCCATTTTCACGCCGAAAATAAACAAAATGTTCATTCTCGAGATATGAAACAAAACGTGCAAGAGATAAAACGTGCAATATATGAAAAAATCCATATATTGCACGTTTTGTCTCATCAACGGGACACTTGCTCCGTATCTCGCGTTTGTGATAATTTTTATTTCACTCGGTACGATAATGGTACGATAAAACAAAACCATTCTTTTTATGAATGTAAGTACTATTTTTCTTACCTACGATTGATTGTTTTCGCCGCAGATCACTAAATATATTTTATACCGAGACACAATCATTTTTTTCACATCTAACTCAATTCGCAATATTTATTAGCCCGAACTCGCTTCATGCCAACACGGACGACGAGCGGAAATCATCGATGACACATGACGTCGGTTGTGTTCTTGTCGCTTAGTTCATTTCGGTGCGGGCAGGTAGTAGGGACGCACGCCGTGAAAACACTAACTACTAAAATCCACAGTTTCACCGACGCTTTTGGATCGGGCTCGCCACAGGCGTTCGTACTTCTTACCTCTAGTCTTCCTGCGTAGAACCAAGCAGCTAAGATGAACATAAACGATCTTTATTCCAAATTTTCGATCGTAATTTGGTTAAATGGTTAGCGCGAAGTTTTGTAACCCCAAGCTTCAGGGTGAGACTCTCTGACAAGTTTTTTAAAATCTTTAATTAATAAAAGTGTTTCTCAATGCAGATACGTTAAATACATTTTTAATTCATTTTTTGTTACATTTATTCTTTCCTTTCTCTTGTATACGTATTATCGACGTATTTGAATGATTCGATTCATCAGACAAGTTCTTTTCCAGTTTTTACAGTGTTCGGTTTAATTATTGGTGGTAAGTAATAATTATGTAATAATTATGTTCCCAAATTAAATGAATATTTGTTTTGTATTTTTTTATTTATTTTGATTTAGGTTTTTCTCCATTAGTAAAGATGACATTAATTGGGCGATTATTATATTCTTCTTTTTATTACATTTCATAAATCATTCATTGCAATGCATTAGAAATGCGCCTTTTGTGACGATCGAGCGGATACTTCACGGGATGCGCGCGGAGGCACTTTACGGCTCGAATGAATAGAAGGAAGATTTTGACTGCGACTTAAATGTTCTATTATTGAGTTCCGAATGTCGAGGGAGTGCACGCCTTGACGGTCGGGGACAGCCCTCTGACACTGGGTACTATTCCTATGGCAATAAATTACTCGCGTGTTGTCCGTGATGTTTGATTGCGCTACCCTGGTGGAAAAAAATTGACAGAAATTTAAAGAATATTACAAATTCTATCATAGATGGCTGATTCTGCAGGTAAATAACATATTTACTCATATATGAGAGTATGAGAGAATGTGACAAAATATCAAAAATTATGGCAGATTCTGTCGAAAAAAATGGAACGTTATGCAATTTTATGTAATTTTCTGAGATGATGAAAAATGTCAGTTTTATACAGAACATTACATATTCTGACAGATCCTGATTAATTTTTCCCGAAAATATCATAAAATGTAATTTTTTGTCGGTCAGAAAATATAATTTTCATGTAGATTCTAACAAATTGTATAATGTACGAAAATATTATTTTATCACATATTCTGACAAATTATTCCAGAAAAAGTGAAAAATGTTCTTTTCTGTGTAATATTGTCTGACGGAGTATTAGATTTTCTGCTCAATTCTAGCCGACTTGTCTTTAGCAAAAAATATAAAATTCTGGGGCATTCTTTCCAAAAATGGCAAAATACGCCATTCCTTCGTACAGAAAATGCCATTTTCCGTGAATTCTAACATGTATATTTTTATGTACGAAAATCGGAGAATTTCTAATATTGTAGCAGAATATTTGTGAAAAATAATAACTTTTTGTTTTTGTTTTATTGGAATATCTGGTCTGGTGAGGATATTGGACAATTATCAAATACCCCTAAATGACAAGTTCTGGCAAAATTTTTCTAAAAATGTAATTTTTTGGTTCAACTGAAATATTATTCATTTAGATTAATTGTAATAAATTTAACATGTACGAAAAATATATAAAATAAGGAAAACATTTCTGCTTAAGGTAGTTCTTTCGTTATATCGTCTATGATTTTGTTGAAAATTTGGATAAAAGCTTCTTTGATGTTGCATAGAAGTGTATGCAAAGTTCTAGGAGGCTTCACCAGAGTAGAAACCAAAATATTTATTGGTAAAAATGACAATTTTCGGTAGTGTTTCATAAGAGAGCGTGAAAAGTTGCATTTTCATCAAAAAATATTTTGGCTCCTACTCTTCTAAAACTTTACATACATATTGTTATGAAACATCAAAGAAGCGTTATTTAGTTCTTCAAAAAAGACTAAAGAAAAAAATTGTCGCAATTTTTGTAATTATACAGCAAGTACATAATACCTTGGATGACCTTGAATTTGGAGTATGTTGTTCTTCAGTCAATTTGCAATAACTTGTCTTAATTAACTGAAGCCCGCAAACCATTTTGTATGTGAGAAAAACTTAAAAACAATTTTTCGATTTGAATGACACGAAAGGACTACCTTAACAAAATACAGAACAACTCATCCATCAACAATGCATCCTTTAGGCATAATAGCTACATAATTTTTTTTTTCATCCGCATTACAACACACAAGTTTTCCAGTTGGTGCGGTTCAATAACAGTCAATCTCTCGCATCATTTACACTCTTTTATATGTTTGATCGAAAGAGCAGTGCCTTTTAATGAGAAATTTCTGGTCACATTAATTTCTTCTACAAACACAATTGTATTCACTGAGTCATCGTCATTTTCAACAAGACATATGTTGGATACAATTCCTATTTGACCACTATTTAATAATATATCAGAATCATTTATTTTTGTGCAAGAAGTTTGCTGATATGTTCTTGTGTAATACCGCACTCCGTTCACGATCGATTGTGAAAAGGCTAGACATTTTTTATTCTTTTTCCTATGCATTGCTGTTCCGCTTAAGATAAATCTTAGGTTTCCCTTGTCCAAGTAATGTGTGATCGTCAAACTTGGTACCCCAATGTAGCTCTTTATGAAACAGTATTCGAGTAAATTCCTCTATTCTGTGACTTACATTTATTCTTTCAGAAAACGAAGTTATACTTTGAAAAGATAACATTCGGTTAGCAATTTGGCTTGAAATACGAGTAGGACTGTGTTCTAGTTGTAATAGTAGCCGATTGTGGTTCTCGAAGTCAAATGTATTATTAGTCCATAGAGGACCCCAATTTCTTACGGATAAGCACAAATGCAGCAATAAATGCATATTGTATGTCATTGCGTACTTTCCATAATATTTTTGGTAGACAGTCGCGAATTCCAAAATCAATCTATTCGCTTCTATCAATGAAATAGAAGTTATTGATTCACTCAAAAGAATTGTCATAGCACTAACAAATTTACTCCAATGAGCTACATATCGTAATGGGAGTACCCCTTTCCGACATGGCAAAGAATAAAATAAAAGCCAGGAGCGCCATTCCGATGCTTTCCATTTCATTCTTTCTAAAAGACTTCTAGGCGTACGCTGAATTAGACTTGGTGGAGTGATGGATGTTAATCGTGAGTCAATTATAACTATTTTGTCAGGCGATCCAACATAATATTCGGAGTTTACAGATGTTAAAATTAAGTCTGTAAATTTCTTCGTTACACCGAGCAAACAAGCATGCATGTAGTCTGGTGACATCCCGGGAACAAGGTCAAAATATTTCAGATTGATTAACACCGATGGGCCTAAAACGCCCTCTGCGTCTATTGATGTATTTCTTTCAATTTCGATCATTGTGTTTCTTACGGTGTCATGAGTTCTTTTTTTCGGAATATTTATACTTATTGGATATTTTCTCGTGCTTCGAATATTTTCGGCTGGGTGGTGGCAATAGGTACAGCCGTCATAACCGGTGAATTGTTTCATTGAAAGCATCGAACATCGGCATGGCGAATCCACAGAACAACAGATGGCGAAAACTTTGCTATTAATTTCTTTTTTATCCGGAGTAACCCAATTGAAGCCTTCAGTCATCAATCGGTTAGCTTGAGCAACAAATGGGTTTAGGAACAAATTCATGTCTGGTTCCTTTTTATCAACCCATAACCCAGCCAAAATCGTATTTTTTACCACGGAGATGTATTGGCAGTTCATTAATCCTGATGTAAATTGGCCACAATGAAACTTTTGATGATTTAGCATGTTGACATCCATCAGTATTGAAAGTGTGTGAAATAATGTTCCAATCACTCAATAAGCCGGCTTCAACGTAATTCCTGTACATCATGCCATCGTAAATATCCTCCAAGGCGTCGTTATCTTTTTTCACGATTGAAACGAGATTTTAGATGTTTGACAATCGATGCAGAACTGAATACATTTTGTAACTGGCTCGTGACATCTAATTCGATAAAAAAAGACTGCGTTTTCTGGAGTTGCAATTTATAACTACACGCACATGTTATTTCTTTTTGACCATCCTTTGGTTTTTCACCCAAGTAATTATTACACTCTGGACAGTATAGATGATACTTGGCAGTTGTCAAATTCGATGAGAAATGTTTTTGAAGAAAGTACTTCGTTTCCGGTATAACTTTCCGATTATGTATCACGTTGAACGCTCTCAATAAGTCAACAATTGCTACCCAGGGCGATGAATGCCTCAAAGCAATGGTCATAATTGTTAGAAGGGTTACTCCAACTGTCGTCGTTGTACAATTGCAAATTGTCTTCTCTAGGTGTAAAGTTTCTGAGCCTGTACACTCGTCGAACACCTAAAATAAACAAATGGTTGTAATTGAAATCGTATGATAAACACCTCACACATCGAGCTTAATTAAAAAATTGAGGAACATATGGTCTACGCAATGAGGGGAAAATTGTTTTTTTTTCTTTTTTTAATGGATCTCTTCAGTTTTACAAAATCAACGAAAGAATACATTTTACCTGGTCATTATCAAATTCGTTACTATTGGTATCCATATGAAAGTTACCGATTCCATTGTGTGTATATTCAGAATCAATATCATCGTCATCAATAGTAGAACATCGCTCATCATCGTGTGTATATTCCAAATCTATGTCATCTTCATCAATAGTAGAACATCGGTCATCTTCCATAATAATTCCTCCAATGGTTTCGTCGTATCTTTCATCTGATGAAGATATTACGGAATTTACTTCGTCCTATCAAAAATACAGAGACAAAATTTCGATAATAAAATTAGGGGTTTATTTTCCTACATAACTTTTCAAATTTGTTGCGTGTCTACTTACAACAATAGAAGTGTCAGAACTAGGCGGTACAACCATTTATGTTTTTTTCAGATCTAGTGCTCAATTCAGTGCGATATACGTTCTCTTCTGCCTGTGAATATTATAAATTATTAATTACCATTTGCTACATATGTATCTTCATATCATGTTACTATATAATTGTTATATGATTAACATTAAATTATAAATTACCATTTTTGGAGATGCTTCACGTGTCTTTCGTTTTTTCTTACGATCAGAAGAGGTACTCGTTGGTTTTCTTTTAGTGAATGCAATATGCAACCAGTCCATATAAAATCCTCTCGGCATTTCGGCAACTTATAAATTAAGCAACTTAAAAATTTGCTACTTGCGTTAAATTCCGAAACCAAATTCGTTACTTTTTCATCTAATAGAAGACAAAAATACGATTACAGTAGTGGCAATGTGATTACAAGTATTGCAACTTACCGTTATTTACATATTATAAATTATTATACAAATTTATGAATACAAAAATATTAAGATATTTTTAGGTTATTCCAAAATGATAATAATACTATATAAAGATACTGTACACTGCCATTCTTATATAAACATAGACGTCACTTCCAAATTCTGACCCGCGCGTTTTTGAAAATTTTCATTCAGATTAAATAAATCTATATAAATACTTAAAGTATCAGTCGAGAATATCAGTTTCTCGTAATACATTAGTTTGAGTACATTTCATTACTGCAATATTACACAAAACAATCGAGTAACTCATATTTTATTATAAATTTAAATTTATTGGATAGTATGGATTTGAATAGCGCGGGTCGTAAAAGAGAGGGCGCTGTAGTAGTCTTCTTACTATAGACGTATAATATGTCTCCGCACAGTACAGTTCTTAGTTGGCCGATGTACTGGTGCCGCAGTGGCGTAGCCTGGATTTTTGCAGCCCCCCCGCCCTATTTTCGGAACTAAGTGCCGCTCGCCGCCGCCGCCCCACATCTGAGCCGCCCGGGGCCATGGCCCCCCCGGCCCCCGCCACGCTACGCCACTGTGGTGCCGTCAAGACACGTCAAGAGTACGATCTGGAATTATTATAATTGTGAACAGCAGTTAATTAATTAAACAGTAAAAGTGATGGAAGATGACATGGATAAAACGTGGTGGGCGTATGTGTACCATCAAAAAAGTAATAAATACCATATTGTCCGAACTAAGGACATTATAAATTTCGATGTCGTAACGTACCTTAGTAGCAACGCTCTGAACGGACGAAGGACGTATACAAATTAACGGTTGTCGGTGGACAAAAAAAAGTGCCAAGTTCGTATGGTAGACGGTATGAACTCTCATTATTCCTGTGCCAAAACTAAATGAAAGCAAATTCGATCTTACCATTAGCACTGACGAGGAGAACAAACGAGAGTCAGGGGACGAACGACTCGTAACAAGAAAAAAAGTGAAGGTATAATATAATTTATTCTTATTATAATTACTATTTCTTTGTTCATTCTTCATTGTTCATATAATTAAATTTAATTCGAGATAAAACACATATATGTTCCAATAATATTTGTATTATCAATTATAGGCATTTTTGATTTTTCATTCATTTTGTAGCCAAGGAAAAACAAAGTGATCGAGGCAGTCAACGCAGACATCGTCAATGCTCATATGAAAGAGGATCAAGATTTGGCGCTGCCTAGTTTCAGCACAAATAATACGGGATTCAACGATGAAGATGAAATCGCTCAATGTTAGTATAGTTATTAAAAATAATTCCATCATTTCATAATGCAATAGATACAGTTGTATTAAATCAAATTTTTCTACACTTTTCTACACTACACTCTGTTGAATAATCGACATCGACTATATCTGAGGATACTTTCATTCCAAAATATAAATATTTATATTTTAGCAGCGGATATGAAAAAGGAAATTGAACGATTGCGGGCAGAAGTTCGAACACTAAAGAAAACAATCGACGATTTAAGAAGTAATCATGCAAAAGGTAATATAAATACATTGATTATAATTGGCAATAATTTTCATGATTTGCATTGAAATGTTTCGTTAACATATACCTTTTTTTTATAGATGAAACAAAAATAGTTGGAACTGGGGATGAAATTGATATAGGACATGGTACACTTGTGACAAAAGTGTCGTACGATGAAGCTTTCGATGCTGACAAACCCAGTAAATTCATCAGTAAAATGGCGAGGTCCATATGGAGCAATGATGAATTATGTCAAAGAACCTCAAGACTTACAACAGGCAAAACTTTGCATGTATTTTCGCCGAAGAAGAAAGCAGCAATGAAGGAAACGTACGTAAAATGGCTCGATAATAAATATTCTGCGGAACTTCAGCGGGTTGAAATAAAAAACCTAAATAGTTACTTAAGTCGAGTGACAGACTCCTGCCGAAAGACTTTAAAGAGACTACAATAAGTCAATGATATAGAGTGGAAGGATAAATACAAATGACAATAAGTCAATGATAGAGTGGAATGATAAAATCGATCTTTTTTTTTAGTTTCCGTGAATCCAATTTTCATTTGACAACAATTGATGATATGGGAAGAAAAACATACGACACAAAATTTTGACAACAAATCGATAGCTTTTATATATTAGGTTAACTTCTGGTATACAACATTCAATTCTCGACTATAATTTCAATTATTTAGTCTTGCTGATGTGGTATTCGATAGAAAATTCTCAAATTCTCTGGTCTACTTTAATTTCCAATATTGTAAACTTTTTTTCAAATGGAAATTGTTCAGCGCTTCACGTATTATATTATTTTTATAACATTAAAACAATGTCTTCCACAAAATATGGTAGAGGAGAAGTAACAGCAAAATAATTAGCGGTGAGTGTTGCAAATTGAACTATTGTTTAATATGAGAACATTTTAAGACTTACGTTTGAAGCCAGTAATGCTGGTATTATATCGAAGCATTTATGCACTGGGTTACAGTGTACCAAACGATTGTAGTGCACTACTGTTTCAAAAATGTGATACTAATGTGAGATGTTGAAGTTACTTAAAAAATAATAATAAAGACTGATTAATACCACCGAACGAATATTTAATTGAATATCCTTCGTTTCTAAAATTATATTAAATATATGTGCGTGCTTTGGAAAAATCGTATAAAATTTTACATATTCTGACAGAATATGTCATAAACGATGATATGATAGAATATTCTGACTAAAAATGGCATGATTGTACCAAATTATAAAAAATATTAAATGTGTTGCCATTAATTCTGAGAATTCACGAAATATGTAAAATTATATTATATTCTTACATATTATGCAAGGAAATTGGACAGAATCTACCAGAAAATTTGTATGGCTGTTTCTGTCATAAAATGTCAAACGGTCCGAAAATCCAGTCAGAATTTGACAAATTCTTACATATTTTCACATATTTTATATAACTTGCCATATTATCATATAATTTCTCAGATTATACCGTAATCTGTCAGTTCCTCACATAATTTATCATTTTCTAACATAAATTCGTCTCGCACATATGTCAGAATAGGCGCATTTCTGACAGAATTTTTAATATTCTGCCATTTTTTGACAAATTTTTTCCACCAGGGTACAGTCCACTTCGTGGCGCTAGTAGTCATCTGCTCGGTTTCTTTCACGCATGCGCGTTCCATGCTCGATATAATAATAGCATTTTCGGAGTATTTGGAGTTTTACGCGTTTTACGGTTGTGTTGTGACTTGTGAATAGAATAAAATTTTCAGAAAATTTTAAATATTAAAAAATCAATCCGCGATCTGTGAAGTGTATTTTTGTTTACCATGACATACCTTCTGTATTGTGTGTAGGTTATAATTATCAAACGACGCTGAGCGGCAATTGGTTTGAGATCAATCATGCCGACATGCATTGTCCCTGGTTGTACCTTAGGGTACAAATCAAACCCAGAAAAGGTGAATTTTTTCACAATTCCCAAGAATCCGCAAAGTGAGAATTTGTGGAAAATAGCCGTGCGGCGAAAGAGCAGCTGTGTGAAAAGTGGAAGTGCAGTTTGCCAAAAGCATTTCCAGAAAACCAAAATCATTTGGCAACGCCACTTTCTAAATCCCGATGGAAAAGTGCTTGGAATGGTGAGTTCGATGATTTTTTTGGTCGTAACCCGAATTTTCATTTCTTTCCTACTACATTCGAATGATGAAGAAAAAATCAGGGTAAATACAAAATCCCTCCCTTAAAACAAAGAAATGTCCCATCACTATTTCCGTGGACCAGGACAGAACAGCTACAATTAGAAAATGTCTTGACAAAAAATAAAACGGCAGAAGTGAAAAGCCCACCTTTTATTAACTGTACTGTGGCGATATCCATTACAGAAGAAAGTCGAGCTTCAAACAATGCACAAGATATCCCTCGCACGGACGAAGCTAATTTTGTTCAACATGAAACACCGTTGACTGACAGAGATGACGTCCGTTCTCAGAAAAACATTGAAATCCCAAGGACACAATGCAGCGCCACTGGCATTTTAGGGTTCTCCGAATTCCTGAAAGCTCAAGTATGTCTTCCTCCACGGTGGACGAGATATGAAAGTGTTTGCGCAGGCACAAAATTGATATTTATTTCATAAACGGAACCCTGAAAATTGAAGAGGCTTTTCAAATCTTTCCATTGAAAAGTGTGATAGTCGAACAAGATATGTCCATCCAGATAAGAGTTTTCGGTTTGCTGTTTAATCTCAGAGACTTCGATTTGTCCAGTTACGTAACCACCATCGATGAACTGCAAAGTTTATTGATGTCGATGCATCGTTTCTATGTATGCCACGGTGTAATTCAGCCGTGCGCAGGATTAGAATTTTCACAAAGTGATCTGAGCTACAGCACATTGAAAAAAGACAATGCCAGTACGCGGCATCACACAAGTTGCCCTTTGTTACTTCGCACTGACAAAATTTGCAAGCGTTGTAGCACGTCGAAGAACACGCTGAAGAGAAAACGTCGTAGATTTGCGAAAGACGGAGTGGACACGCGCCAAAAAAGGTTCTCGAAATGAAACAAAAGAGGCAGCAATTGTCAGATATACGAGCCAAATCCCGTTCGGCGTTACGAGCGAAACGACTTGCACGCGAAAAAATAAAATCCCTGCAATCTGAGGTTCTCTTTACAGGTCGAAAAATGGCACGATGCAGCAGTCAAGACCTTAAACGACATGCAGAAAACGGGGAAATCCCTCAAAGCCAACTCCACATGCTTAATCAAATTATTGATGCTGCAAAGCACGAGAGTGCGAAAGGCCTAAATTACTCCGAGCAATGGATGTTACTGTGCATACTCCTCCATATGACGTCACCATCATGCTACGAATTTTTGCGATCGAACGATATCCTACCCCTTCCCAGTATGAGAACTGTTCGAAGGTAAATTGCAATCTTTGATAATATAGTTTCATGTTATTTGATAATTATTTTTTGAATCAATTATTCATTAATTTGTTCACATTAATTTAGATAATTTACAATATTATTGTCTTATCATATTTGTTACAAAAGAAAGTCACAAATTCAAATTTGCAGATCTTCCAAATCAAAAGTTAGATTTTTTGTATGATTGCTATTATGGCTATTCATCATATTTTTCACTTTGACTTGGAAATATTTTCAACGTTTTCAGATATCTCTCTCAAATTAAAACATCCTGTGGATTTGATCCTGAGTTTTTCGAAGTTCTCGAATTGGCGCTGAATGAAAAAAACGGAATGGAACGACACGGGATTCTATTATGTGTTAGCACCAAAAATCTGACATATACAGGATTGATCAATTTCGGCAAAGAAGACTGCAAATAGGAAAATTTCACGGAAAAAGCCAATCACGGTTTAGCGTTAATGTTTCAATCTTTGGACAGCGATTCATGTCAACCGATTGCCGTTTTTGCATCGAGAGGCCCGGTAAAAGGCGAAATTCTTGCACAGCTCATCGTAAAAGCAATTATGAAGTTGGCAAAAATTGGCGCGAAAATCCATGGAGTCGTCGGGATGGTGCAAGTCAAAACAGAAAGTTTTGGTCTGAACTCGGTGTATGCGGCGAAAAAGGGAAGCTTCAGAACTATTGCGATCACCCTGTGGCGCAAGATCGAAAGATCTTTGTATTTTCTGATACATCACATCTTATTAAAACCATCCGAAATCATCTGCATAATAAAAGAGTTTTGCAGGTTCGTCTTTTACATTTTTAGCTGATATTATCATCAAATCGATCGACATTTTTTGAAGATATTTTACAGATGGATCCTTTGGAGCAAGCCATCAAGTGGGAGCACCTTGAAATTCTTCTTAAGGCAGAACACCACTGTCACCCCCTGCTTTTTTGCCATTTTTCAAGAATTTTTTTTTGTGGGAAAAAAAAGAGATATTCGAATTTTTTTTTGTTTTTTTTCGTTGTTTATTGAAGATACATAAAAATTTTTTTTTTAATTTTTCACGCCCCATGGTGACGCTGGGGAAGCTCCCGCGTCAGGTACGGTTGCCTCTGCAGTGGTTCGCGGCACACAGCAGAACTCTCTTTAAAGTCGATCTGAAAAAAAATACCGAGTGTTTTCGTTAATAATATGATATTTTGAATAGAAGTACACAGGGATTTGAAAAAATATTGATTTTTAAAAAATAGGCACGCTTTTGAAATTATAGGACGATTTTCGAGCAAAATTTCTCGTCGAAAATAGGCTATAACTTTTTTTATTATTGAAATATCGAAAAAAATCCTATGTACTTCTTTAGATAATCTAGTTTTATTGATGCAGTCCAAATTTGAAGTCGCTCGGATAAAAATTGCTCGAGTTCTGCTGCGTGCCGCACTCAAATAAGTGGTTTTGAGAAAAACGCGTTCAAAGTTTTAGGTTTGTTAATTTATGCGATAAATTGGAAAAAAATGTACCTTTAATCAGCGATGCCGGCACCATATAGCTGGCATTCAAGAAGCAAATCATTGTCCCTAGCATCTTTTCTCAAACTTGTAGAGGCTCTTCTTGCCTCTTTTGCAGCGTCTGTGAGCGAGCGCTCCGCCAGCTCGATCCGCGCTGCGTCGGTTTCAACGCAAAAATTGAAACAATTTGGGCCGATAGTTGTCCCCAACGTCTCCAAAACTTTCATGCGGCTTCTCAGGCCATCATTGAATAATAATACCGCGATATCAGCTGCAATATCGACGATTTTTTTGCTCCCGGACTGACAATTGGGGGCTATTGCCCAAACTGATTTGTTGTAGCTTTCGTTGTTGTTTTGCGTGAAGCCGCCCAAACAACACTGCAGTAAATCGTCTCTGCTCAAATTTTCGAAGACTGGCGTTATTGCCTCCAATACTTCCTCAGGACGAGGCGGCTTATGGCGATATTCAGAAATATTACCGCTTGCGACCGCTCGCTGCCACGAACACCACGACTCGGCTCCCTCTGGGCAATCGTCATGTTGTGGCTCACTATCTGTGGATATTTTATGTTTGATAGTTGCCCAAATTGCCTTCCTCATTTTTTCAACACCATCGCTGTTCCTCCGAATACCCAAGCCGTAATATGTGCTCAACTCGTCAATCAATTTTCCGGTGAGCTTTCCTTTGCCAGACAATCCTTTTTGTTTTTTCACGATTTCGCGGAGGCGCGTCCCCATACGTTTTTGGACATGATCGATGCACTCTTTTTTTTTATCTCGAAACCGTCGTATGGATCGCTATTCGATATGCCCAGAAACGTTTTAGAATCGCCGTCGCCAATATAATATTTATATTTTATGCCATAGAGCTCTTCAAACCGTTGAAACATTTCGACAGCTGAGTCGACTTCCATTTTTCCGGAGGAGCCGCTATGGTTCGCCTGGCACTCATCGTCGTGGGTACTTTTCCATTCCCAGTACTCCGCGGTGCTTTTTTTCCCCCAATGCTCGCAAGCTTTGCAATATTTCGATTTCACCAAACGTCGATCACTTTTTTAGTGTACCAGCCGATTAGCGATGTTATGCCGAAAAGCGAGCTGGATCCGCGCTTACGCCACGATCCGTCGCCTGAAACGATAATTCCGTCCTCCACCCTATTTTCCAACGAAATTGTCTCCTCCTCAAGTGCAGCCTTTTTTTGCTCACTGTGCTCACAGCTTTAGTGGCAATCGAAATCGAATTTAAGATTCGATAGTAGAAAGACTGAAATATGGGGCCCGGTAGGTCCATAAATGCACAAAACTTCATCAGGCCATTCAAACCGACGCCAAGAAGACGCATACTGAATACGATCCGACGATTTATTTCGTATGCATTGTCAATCATAGGACACGAATTGATTTGCACTTTTTCACAATGGCCGCAATCGACCTCGATTTTGAATCCACGCAAACTTTTTTCAGTAAACTTTATATCGCGATCACACACTTTGCACTTCACTAACGTCGATATAATGTTCAATGCATTGACGAGGTGTACTATACGATAACCGAAATCGTTAGTAACACCGACCTCTAAATCGTCCGACGATTCTAACTTTTTCGCCGACGTGCTCACATACTCTGCAGAACTATTTTCGGAGCTATAACGGTTCGGAGGTTTTCGATTCGAAATTTTCGTTCGACTCCTCGTCACATAGCTCCGTTTTGTTCCCTTCTCCCCCGCGTACACTTTCGGATTATCCATTTCGATGTGCAAAGAATAATTCTGAGCGTTCGATATTTATAAACGAAACGATTCGGAGCGTTTAGACACGAGTAGCGTCGTTTCTATTCGCAAACTGACGCTATGATGCTATCCCTATACCTGCCTAGAACATTTTTCAATTATTGCCACCTATGGCTTTTTTTGAAAACTATATTTATAACAATAGCCGGTTTTTGTGAAGGGAGACAAGAGAATACCTGGGAAAGGCCCGGTATACCTGCCGACCCTGAGGCGCGCAGCTGCGCGGGACCCCGAGCGTCACGGAGCGCTGCACCGCTCCACAAAATATTCAATATCTCCGAAAATAATTATTTTTTCGACCTGGGTCCAACGGCATCTTAATCTTAAATGTATTTTCGATTTTTCTAGATGGTTTTCAAAAAATCGATTTTTTGAAGCCGTCACAGTGGTGTTGTCCCTTGAGAAGTATCGAGAAAGTGCTGGGCCCGGACAAGCTTTGGTTTGCCCCAAATTGACCCATTTCGCAAAATTTACCGCTTTTTGGGAATTTTTTTGTGAAGAAAGTATACAACGGAAAACTTGTGAAACTTGGCATATAGTTTTATTGATCTGTTTACTACATACAACAAAATTTTAAAACAATTTCATCAAAAAATCCGCCTCCCACCCCCCTCGACGCGCGATGGTCCTTTTTTGATGGAGTGCACGATTACAGCCTTCACGTTCATCTTGCAACAAAAACCCAAAAAGCATTTTACTTTAGACACATATAGCTATCATTCGATGAAGGGGAAAAAAATTGACGATTTGGTGACGTTTTGAACTTGAAGTATCGATTTTTCGAAAAAAAATGATCGATTTTTTGTTATAAATAAAAAACTATTAAACGTATTGCTTTTTTGCTTCATCAAACGAATAAAAGGATGTCAGCTGAGCATTCTGTCCAAATTTGAAGGCAATCGGTTGAATAGTTTTTGAGAAATCGTGCACACCAGTTGTGAAAAAGCTGTTTCGAGAAAAACGCGTTTAAGGGGGGATTTTTTTGATGAAATTGTTTAAAAAATTTTTTGTATGTAGTAAACAGATCAATAAAACTATATGCCAAGTTTCACAAGTTTCCCGTTGTATACTTTCTTCACAAAAAAATTCCCAAAAAGCGGTAAATTTTGCGAAAAAAAGATAATCCCCCCTTAAACTACGCATGTGTGTGTGCTTCTGATTTTGTTACTGCAGAAGTTGTTTGGCACCGTGAGACAAGCGGGTGGTTCCAATGAACATCCTTCTACACCTACGTTCCTCCATATTTATAAAATCCTCTCCACGTATAGCGTTTTGAAACCACCGAGAAGTAGCAATTGTTCAGTAACTGCTGAAAAGTCTACCGAACCTTTGGTAACACTTGCCGATACCAAATAGATATACGATAATCCCAAAACTGACATAGACGTCTCAAGATCTGTCAAGGAAACATTGCAGCGAATTATCGCGCATGATGATTGGGAGTTTGATGATATAATCCGTATTACAGAGCACACGTATAATAAGGTAGATGGCCCAGTAATCGTCACCTAAAGCAGATCGCTTGACTTTGCAAATTCATATAGCTGAACTGGGAAAGTGAGTAAAAGTTATTTTAAGTCGTTCTTAATCAGTTTTTTTATTACGAAGAAGAAGGTCGTTGTGAAGTTCCCGTGCCTGGTACAGTTTTCGAGCAAATATTTCGTAAAGGTTATGAGATGCCATTGTACGTGTCATCGTCATGCCGCCATGACAGTTGGTCTGGTAATTGCCATGGGAACGTCCCACTAATCGTCACATGCATTCAAACTGCTTTGAGGCCTTATATACCTTTGAAAAAAAATGTTCTTTTTTATTAACTTTAATTATGTATAAACATGTCGAAAATAATATGCAAAAGTTATTTTAGGTAGACATTTTTTTCAAGATATGTAGAAAAATAGTTTTTAAACTTTAAACGCGTTTTTCATGAAGAAATGTTTTCAAAATCGGGTGGACTCGTAGGTCCTGCATTTTTTTGACCGATTGACTTCAAATATCAACTATAACTTCTTAGATACATTTTATAGCGATGCACACACGATTTTTACAATCGTTTAACAATTGCGACTTTTGGAAACGAACAAAGGCCGTTGTTTCAGTTGAAAATGCGACTTTCTTAAAAATCGCGCTAGATGTACAAAAATATTTATTCTATAATAATCGTGTGTATTTCTGTAGCAAAACTCATATAGATTACGGGGAAAAGAAAATTCTTCTGGGTGCACATGTGCGATGTCACATCCGGAAGGGATGAGAGCATAATATTTTCGTTTCCCTCTTTGTTGCCTACGCCTAGCACAATAGCACGGGATGAGGGTAAAAAGGGGTAGTGCGTGGGAAAGAGTAGAATTAAGGAATTGACACGATGTTTCAAAATTGAGGGATAATTCGACAGACTTGGTGTACGATTGACACTATGTTGTTTATTGTACGATTACTAGACGGTTTGAAGCGATCAGGTTTACGATGAATGATACAAAAAGAAAAGGTAAAGTTAGCTTACATTCGTTGTGTTTGACACTCGGTCGTTCGCTCGCTCGCTCGCTCGCGTGGATGTTTGTTGTCGCTCGCGTTACAAGGGCCTTCGGTCTTGGCCTGGTGCGCTCGCTGGTACAATTGCTGATAAGATGCTCGCAGGATTTTAGGCTGGTCGTGTGTATACTCGACGTGTTTACTACGACGGCACTACGCGTAGATAGAAATATGAACGGCGCGCAAGGTCGATGAATTGAGATTGATATTCACGGACCGATGATAGAAATTATACAAGTGTAAAATAAAACTTTTGTAACTCGAAAAATGAAGACGGTTCGTATATAGGATAATCGGGAATATTCGTTAGGCTTCTGGGATAAGACTTGATAAAAGAAGTTGATTCGACGTTGGTTGACGGAAGACTGAGATTGAACTTGATGAAGATTATCGGGAGACTGAGATTTAGACTTGATAGAAGAACTTGAGTCGATGGTAGTTGACGGGCGACTGCTTCGACCTTTTGCACACTGACCCTTCTTGGTTCGCATGCGAATTTTTCGAGTGAGTGAGAGACAAACTTTGGGTTCTCTTCTTAGAAATAATGGCGCTGATGGAAGGGGAAATTTCGCTTTGTTAACGGAACGTGCATGAGGTGTGTGGTCGAAATTCGCGCTAAGTCGTTCGCGATAGCGCGGTGACCGTTTGATTCGGACGGCCGGATGTTTTCATACTCCGCTCTGGTTACCGGGTCGAATCGTGCAGACTTCTCTTTGTCCCCATGCGGATGGCTAGCGTAAAGTTTTTGGAGTGAGTGCCTGTTTGATTTTTTTGAGCTGCGGCTTTTCGTGGAATATTTGTCTGAGATCATGTTCTTGTTGAAAGCCATTGTGATAGGAAAAGTCAATGACTGTGGCGGTACTGCTATCGTGTATATATCGCTATTATTTGAATATGCTCGCGGAACGTACGCAAGTTCCGTTTAACGCTTAGATTTATACATTTAATACGCTTCTGACGGCAAATGAGGATATTGGGAATAACCGAGATGAAAAACCCTAGATGAGAGAAGGGACATTCGCTAGGATGTAACACCTCCCCGGTTGAAGATTGAGCGTCCCGCTCAATTATTATGAATGTTCAAAGGGTTATCTCAATATCGTCATCAGCCTATTCTTGAACGGTTGCGGTGTCGGTAGGTACAATTTTGGATTATTATGTAGACTATAGAAAAAGGAAAGTATGTGTATGATATTATTGTATATATGATCTTTGTTTGAGAATGGTTTTGGTTATTGTATGTCTAGACCTTTGTATGAGGTTTTCTTTGTTGTGCGTTAAAAAAAAATTATATATATATATTTTTTGTTTGCTATGAAATGTATGTGTACATGTTTTCTCCTTTTTATTTTGCGTGATGCATAGGTACTGGTATTTACTTTGGCCTATCTTACTTGACGAGGGTAAAAGAACAATGACAAAGAGAAAATTATTAGCATAATCAGAAATATCGTAAGTCTCCTCGTGCGAACTTAAGGAAAGGAGTGCGGTTTGGAGTGTTTGTTGTTTTCTGGATGATCGGAGATTTCAGGGTACAGATCATGTGCTGTAGCGTTGATATTGACCCTCTGGTTCAGCTGGAGGGGCCGACACGAGTTGATGAAGTTCTTGACCAGGCACTGCATCCGTTGACGTTTACTTATAACGTGACCAGCCGTCCACAGGGTGTAGGCTGTATGCATGGATCGCCGTATCTACGAAGACCTTGATCGCTCGTACGACGAGTGAGGTTCGGGTGAAACCAGCCCTTGCTGTACCGAATTCAGTGGATTTTTCCAGGTGCGATTCCAGGTGGGGTCCGCTTGGTGTTATAGATTGTTGTTATCGAGGAAATTTAACAACTTCTCCCCTTGATTGACAGTGTTTTGACCACTGACGCCCCGTGTCATATTGTTTACGACAGCGGGTTTCTCCACGGGAAACATTACGCATTCTCGTACGTTGTCGATATCTTCTATAGAATGGATCCCATATGATGCTGGTGATCCTGGGTTGGTATATCGCCGAGTAGACTTCGTTGTCGATTTCGTGGTTGCAGGTGATGTGGCTTCGACCGGAACAGGGATGATCTTGTACGAAATGTCTCCGAAGAGGTAAAAGGGGGAAAGTAAGGAATCGTAGTCTGTTTGAGGTTTTTTGGTAATATATGCGTTCGAGGAATAAGGAGATATATTTCGCTCCCACGAGTGACAGGCAGTTGATCGTAAAATTCTTTTAACCTGATCAGATTTTCTTGTATTCTTATACATTGAATAACGTGTACTGTTTCGCCAGCAAGTACCGCTATATAACTCGCGGTTTCTCTTCTAAATTGTATACAATTTGTCCGAGGCTTGGACCGCTAATAACAAATTGTTTTGGAGCATTTGGCGCTCTTTGCTACACTGTTGCGTATGCGTATCGTAATATAATGTTTTTCTAATGTAATATAATGGCGACGTACATGAATTTCAAATACATGTAGGCAATTATATCTAAGTTCGCGACTGGAAATCTTTCTTGAATTGCGAAAAAGTTAGTACGCCGAGTTTTTAATATAAACAAGTTCGGATGTTCTATACTGAGAATACTGTAATAAAAAAAATTCATATGTTTCTCTGGTTACGATTGCAAAGGTGATATCGTTAAACTTTACAGAGTAGATTGATAACGGCCATCTGAAAAACAGGTTAATTATTATGATTATTTATTTATAACGATTGAAATCGGTTTTTGGGACACCCTTGTGTCCTCCAGGGTCATACGGCTTACCCGTTGAGTTGGTGAAATAAACCGGATTATTGTTTCGAAAATGGAACAACTCTTTGGTATCGACGCAATTAGCAATTTTTAATTCTGATATTTTTCTTTCCACCGCTGGAAGTTTCTCGTCTTCGGAGGGTTGTAAATCGAGAGAGTTGAAATCTGAATTTGTCGAATTATCGGAATTGGGATCGGCGTGGTTTCTGGAGCGATGGATTGGAAGTGCTTTGCGCTGGTCAGGGCCATCAGCTGATTTCGGGGCAAGGCGCTCTGCCTGTCGCCTAGTGCGTATGGGTCTTACTATCTCGACCTTCGTCTCGCCGTCGCTACTCTCTGCGTAATTTATGAGTTTACGAATTCGACGCGTAAGGTGTTGAGTTTTGGAGTGCGCGTCTACGCGTTCGGCTGCAGGCGCGTTGGCCTTGACGCTAGCGTAGTCGCCACATGATTCGTGCACTTGTTCTATAGGGCTCTTGGCTTGAGAGCGAGTGACGATCTTTATATTTTTTTCACGCGAGACGGGGTGGACATCTGCTTGAACAGTAAAGGTCGTTGGATTTTTGTTTTCGGCATTGTTTTGTTTTATTTTGGGTTTTTCTTTTTTGTTTGGATTTTGAATTGTTTTGGGTTTTTCTTTTTCGTTTTGGGTTTTATTTGTTTTTGATTTTGCTTTTTGTTCCTCGTTTCGATTTTGATTTGGTTTTGATTTAATTTTTTCGCTTTGGTTTTGTTTGGGTTTTTGTTCAATTTTTTCCTTTTCGTTTGTTTTTGTCCTTGATTTTTCCTCGCTACTGAATTTTTTTTTCGATTTTCCTAGCTTGTCGCTCTCATCGGAGTGATGGCAAGGTTTTGCTTCGACGTTTTTTGCCGAAGTTTTTAGATTGGCCACTTTCAGGCTCTGGATTATCGTAGTTGTCATGCAATCTACAATTAAAATAGAAGGATCACGAGGAATTTGCATGGAATTTAAGATTGACATGCAATCTGATTTTTGATTAGAATGATCGCAAGAAATTGGGTTAGCATCGCGAAGAACTGGATTGGAAACGCAGATTGTCGTGCAATCTGAGTTTGATTTGCTTTTTGTTATGTTTTCGTTTGGTTTTTCTTCATCAACGCTCTCACTGGAGCGTTGACAAAGTTTTATTTCGACATTTTTGTCGATTTTTTCATTGCTTTTATTGGCCACTACTGGGCTCTGGACCGGCGTAGTTGACGTGCAATCTACGTCCGAATTAGGATTAGAATCATGAGGAACTGGATTAGAATCGCAGATTGTCCTGCGATATGATTTTATATTTTGTTTGGTTTGGTTTTCCACGATGTCGAATTCCTGTAGTTTTATGACCGGCACGATCGGTCGTACGGCGTCATTTGTTGGATTGGGATCGTTCAAATGGGCCTTTCCGTCGATGTTTGTTAGCAGGCAGTCGCCGGCGTAAACATCCTTACGGATTTTTAAAGGCGGGATATACCCTTCCTTTAACGTGCGGTTTTCGACTCTCATGGGGAAAGAGGTTTCGAACGCGCGGGGATTTTTACTACCTCGTCGTGTTCGTTTGTTCGTTCGAACGGCCATGCCTTGCGAAGGACATTTATCGGCTGTGTGCCCTAAGTTTTTACACAATTGACAGGTCGTGGCGCGGGAGTCCTGATCGGTGTAATACCTGTCGGCGGTGTGACCGAGGTTTTTGCAAATTTGACAAATGACCGAGCATTGCTCGTTTGGTTTTTTTCTGCACTCGATGGCACTGTGGCCTTGACCTTTGCAAATTTGGCATGTAAGGATTGTGAATCGGCAAGCTTCGGTCGGATGATTATTTTTTTTGCAAATATTACAGATCTTGATTGACTTGATCGGAACGGGTTTAATGGAAGGCGAGCGCAACTGTTTTCGCGACGCGATTTCATGTTCAATTTGTATAGCGTGGTCGATCGCGACGTCGATATTGGCACACGGAGGGAGTCGTTGTTCAATTTCCCCCTTTAATCCACGTTTAAAACACGTCAGGAAGTAGTCGTCTACTGTTATTCTGAATACGGGGTCGTCCGCCCCGTCATTCGATAGGTTTCGCGCTTCGATTATTTCCCTTGCCTTTTTCCTGATTTTTACGGAAAAATCTATGACACTGTCGTTGGCCGTTTGAAAGATGTTATCGAGTTCTCCCAATAATTGCATTACGGATTTATTTGGTGTATATAATTTTTTTAGGAATTTGTTTAGTGCTTCTATCGTTTCGAATTTCGTCCCATGGATTGCTTCTCTAGCTTGATTTTTCAATTTATATCTTATTAGTTTGGCTAAATATTTTTCGGCTTCGGGAGGGAGCATATCTTTTGCATCCTCACACCCGGCTATGAATTCTGATAAAGGGATATTTTGTCCGTCAAATTCGGGGACGCAGCTTATGGCGTCTCTTAGGGATATTAACTGGTTTGTTTCGAACGTCGTCATTTTTTTGTGGATTTGTTTTCGGTTTTTGAGAATTTTTGTAATTTCTTGATCGATCGTTTAGGAGGTTCCAAACCAGGTAACAAATCCGATATATCAATTTCCGAATCACTTATGGACATTGGATTAATTAGCACATTCCCTTTTTAAGATCCCGGACGAGCCCCCAAAATTTATATGTCACATCCGGAAGGGATGAGAGCATAATATTTTCGTTTCCCTCTTTGTTGCCTACGCCTAGCACAATAGCACGGGATGAGGGTAAAAAGGGGTAGTGCGTGGGAAAGAGTAGAATTAAGGAATTGACACGATGTTTCAAAATTGAGGGATAATTCGACAGACTTGGTGTACGATTGACACTATGTTGTTTATTGTACGATTACTAGACGGTTTGAAGCGATCAGGTTTACGATGAATGATACAAAAAGAAAAGGTAAAGTTAGCTTACATTCGTTGTGTTTGACACTCGGTCGTTCGCTCGCTCGCTCGCTCGCGTGGATGTTTGTTGTCGCTCGCG
This sequence comes from Ophion ellenae, assembly GCA_963210295.1. Taxonomy (NCBI): domain Eukaryota; kingdom Metazoa; phylum Arthropoda; class Insecta; order Hymenoptera; family Ichneumonidae; genus Ophion; species Ophion ellenae. The sequence goes on along the minus strand of OY723386.1, from coordinate 10,820,846 downwards.
TTACAAGGGCCTTCGGTCTTGGCCTGGTGCGCTCGCTGGTACAATTGCTGATAAGATGCTCGCAGGATTTTAGGCTGGTCGTGTGTATACTCGACGTGTTTACTACGACGGCACTACGCGTAGATAGAAATATGAACGGCGCGCAAGGTCGATGAATTGAGATTGATATTCACGGACCGATGATAGAAATTATACAAGTGTAAAATAAAACTTTTGTAACTCGAAAAATGAAGACGGTTCGTATATAGGATAATCGGGAATATTCGTTAGGCTTCTGGGATAAGACTTGATAAAAGAAGTTGATTCGACGTTGGTTGACGGAAGACTGAGATTGAACTTGATGAAGATTATCGGGAGACTGAGATTTAGACTTGATAGAAGAACTTGAGTCGATGGTAGTTGACGGGCGACTGCTTCGACCTTTTGCACACTGACCCTTCTTGGTTCGCATGCGAATTTTTCGAGTGAGTGAGAGACAAACTTTGGGTTCTCTTCTTAGAAATAATGGCGCTGATGGAAGGGGAAATTTCGCTTTGTTAACGGAACGTGCATGAGGTGTGTGGTCGAAATTCGCGCTAAGTCGTTCGCGATAGCGCGGTGACCGTTTGATTCGGACGGCCGGATGTTTTCATACTCCGCTCTGGTTACCGGGTCGAATCGTGCAGACTTCTCTTTGTCCCCATGCGGATGGCTAGCGTAAAGTTTTTGGAGTGAGTGCCTGTTTGATTTTTTTGAGCTGCGGCTTTTCGTGGAATATTTGTCTGAGATCATGTTCTTGTTGAAAGCCATTGTGATAGGAAAAGTCAATGACTGTGGCGGTACTGCTATCGTGTATATATCGCTATTATTTGAATATGCTCGCGGAACGTACGCAAGTTCCGTTTAACGCTTAGATTTATACATTTAATACGCTTCTGACGGCAAATGAGGATATTGGGAATAACCGAGATGAAAAACCCTAGATGAGAGAAGGGACATTCGCTAGGATGTAACAGCGACTCCAACGAGTCTGGTCGTTCAAGGTACCTACAAATATGTGAAATAAACCCTGTAAACCTCGTTTTGATTGCTGTATTAGTATTTTTTAAAAGGTACATAAGGCTTTAAGGCGAGGGTAGCGGTTTGCTCTTTTGAAAAAATCTATCTTTTTTGTCTTTTCTTATAGTTAAACATTTCAAGAATATAATCCCAAAATTTCAAGTCAATGAAAGAAAAACTCTCGAAGTTATTGACTATTTAGTCCCGCTCTTCTAACACCGTAGCTCCGACAGCTGCGGGCGGTCGGAAAGGCAGCGCGCAGCTGACGAGCAGGTATGCAGTTTATTCACTTGGCGATTGCCTTCCCATTATTCTGTTTCGAAGAGGTTTTATTGAGTAAAGAGATGTAACAAAAGCCGTATACATATATTATAGGTGTATAATATTTTCAAAAGAGAAAGGAGCGTCAGCTAGTTAAAAATGCCGAGATTATCTAAAGTTTCAAGGGGTAATCGAACGAAAAGGCCTAATCCATGTAAAAAAAAATAAGGATGAAGCTAATACGGAGAGTGCATCATCGAAAAAGATAAAGTTAAATAACAGTGCGACCGTGAAGGAAGACGTTGAAAATCATTATAGAATCGTCGATTTTTTGCTTGTTTTCTCAACAATTGCACGTTTCGTGAAATGTGCTCAGTGTGATGGTAAAGTTGTGTTCAAAAGTTGTAAAAAAGAAGGTCTTGGCTTTCAAATCCAGGTAAAACGTGCCAATTGTGATCTACGCAATATACCGTCGAGTGAGAAAACTGGTCATCGCTACGAAATCAACACTCGATTTGTTTTCGTACTGCGTACATTCCCGATTCGAAGTTTTCAACCTATTTTGCCCCAACAGATCCTCACAGTGGTAGGAGATAAAGGCAGTAAAGTAGCTTCGTATTCAATATAAAATGAGCTCCTACTTTGGGCCTAGAACGGGAACAAATTTCCCTTTTCTCCACTTGCAGACGCTAAGGAGGACGTCGATTGGCACATGTATGCACGCACACGCATATACTCTATTACGCAGATAGAGATACATATGGCTGAATACGCGCATGCGTAGACACACGTATATACGCACACACATACACGCCTAAGCATACACCAACACACGTATACTAGTACCTATACGTATGCATGCGTGCCTGCTATAGGGATCCGCGTATACATGCATACGTGAGGGCAATTCCTATAAAAAATATTGTAACTGTTTGCCCAAGATCCATTTCTTCTACTTTGGAGAGTTGCTCGAGCTGCAGGGGTAAGTTTGAAGCGATTGCGAAAGGTTCGCTAGGTGGAGATAATGGAAAAGCCATTGGAAAAGTACGCCTCTACGTCGAACGCGCGGTCCTACCTACATTGGCGTAGCGTGGATTTTTGCCGCCCGGGGCTAACCCTAAATTTGCCCCCCCCCCCCCCCCGCCCTATTTTCGCAACTAACAAGGGAACGTTGCGAGGTCGATGTCTCCGATTTCGATTAAATTTGGCATGCTTGTCGAATGGGTAAAAATAGGCGACATGTATTTTTTTATATCGGCAGAACCCGATTTTTAAGGGTTAAAAAGTACCCTCAAAAATTGGGGTGTTTTTCGTTTTTCGTCGATAACGTTTCAACGGTACGAGATATGGAAAAACTTCAAATTGCAACAAGGTTTATTTTTTCGTGTACTATACATTGGAGACTAGAACGATGCAGACAGCAACAATTCCATATTGTTTATCGCAAAAATGCAATTTTTTCAACCGTATCTCCGAGAATTTTTAATCGATTGGGATGTAAATTTGCATACATGTAAAGAATGGAAAAGTGCGGATACGGATTGTTTCTTTTTCCGATAGCATCGTATTATCAGCTAGCCTTTTGGCATTTCGGTCTAAATTCACGTCAATATACGTTCGTGTTACGACGCAATTGCATATTTGTAACATTCCAGCCGCCCCCCATTCCCCCAACGGGCCCTCTCTCGAAAGGCAAACATTCAAAGATCTTACCGTGCGGCATGGACGAAAATATGTGGAAATAAAAATGGGTTACAAAGAAAGTACAATCAGTCAAAAAAATCGATACACATTTTCTCGCTTTGGCGGAACGACACTCTTAAGGGGTCAACGCACCCTTAACAACTTCGTTCTTTTTATAGCTCGTGAACGGGCCGAAATAAAAATAAAGTGCGGAAGGAAAACATGTTGTATTCTTCGACTACTAGACGTTCATGATGATAATGATGAGTACAGCAATAAATGGCGTGTTGTTTATTGCAATAATTCGTGAATTATTGTGAAAAATCACTCTTCAGTTTTCTACTAATATGGGCAGAGGCAAGGATCGCAATCACGGACTGACTTCGTGCTTCGGGAAGCAACTGGATTACAATTGTATATTTACGAAAAAATTCTCCCCCGCCACGTACTGCCTTCGAAGATTACAACACAATCGGAAAAGTGTTCTCACGCTTACTCATTTAGAAAATGTTTTTTTATGGATTATACTTATTACAATAATGATAGTCATGGTAAAAGTGTTTGAAACAATGAGATTTCTTACACCACGCACAAGTGATAATAGCTGCTTCGCCGCATATATCGCATGTCGGTACATTTTGTGAAAAGCAAAATTCTACCGGATTTTCGAAGTTTGGTGGTCTTTCTTCTTCGTATCCGCTTTTGTACCACGCATATTTGAAAAGATTTGTAAACCGTGGAGAAGAAAACTGGTTGTGTGTAGGAGATTGTAATTAAACAATATTGTCTCTCAAATGCAGATTGACATCGTAATTGAATAATATAAATGCGTCAGAAAAGTGTTTGACGAAGTTTTTTCATACACGGAAGCCATAAACATCAAGGGGCTGTATCATTCCAGTCGTACCTGCAGGAATTACTAATTATCATATGGACTAATTGTCTACAGAACTAATGAAACTCGTGCAATATATTTACCTGCTGGAATGGTTAAAACTTTAATATATTTTCCTTGCATATCCACTTCTTTAAATGCAGTTGGACATTGATTGCTCCAAGAATCCAGAAGTATTACCGATTCTGGACCCGTATTGGGAATATATACTTCTTGGAACCATCGCTTGAAATGATTAGTCGTCAATTTTCCAGATTTCGAAGCCAATAGAAATATATTTTCGGCTCTGAGCATAGTTTGTTCTACTCGAGGACCAAATTTGCCGGCAGGTTCGGTTAAAACGATCAACATAGGTGCCAAAAGCTTGCCACTCGCAGAAACCAAAGGCTGTATAGTATAACTGTGTGTTGTTGATGTTTTCGATTGCACGACTGCCTCAACGGATTTCTGCCCTTCTTTTGCCATTGTGCGGCCTGTATGTAGCTCTAAATTGAATCCACTCTGATCAGAATTAAATGTGTTTTCAGCCCCAACGTTGGCTATGTTGACTTTCACCATTTCTATAAATTCGATAGCTTTGTTTTGAAGTGTATCAGCGTTTAATAATTGTTGTTTTGTTACATATTTAGTAATCTTCCGTGACACAATTCGATGTTGGTTTTTGAATGTCCTTAGCCAAGAAGCGGATGCTTGGAAATTTACGGCTGGTATTTCTACAATTTCTCGTGCACGTAAGGCCCATCGTCGAAGATCTATATCATGGACAGGCAGCCTTCTGTCCAAAGCATCATTAAAATTGTTTAACGTGTAGTGAGCTATCTTTGTTAACTTTTCTTTGTAGGTGCCACCCTTATTTATACTATGGGCCCACCGGCGCGACTGCGGCTCTGATTTCACCTTTTTGAATTTAGTTTGAACAGATGATAACTTTCTATTTTCATTTACCCCGGATCTCCAGTAATCTACAGCTCTTGTCTTGTATTCGTAACTCAATTCTTCTATATCTTGGGTACATACATTTTCATCAATTTTTGGATCTAGGTATCGTTGTCCGTGCCAATCTCCTTTACTGTCATCTTCTATTACGGCTGCGTCATGAATTTCATTTGGTGACAGAAAATCCAAACCAGTTTCGACTTCCATTTTCATAGGTTGATCCATCGCTTCAATGATCATGTTTTCTAGATCCTTACTGAGCTGTTCTTCCTGTTTGGTGATTGGAGTGCGAGGCAAATTCAGAGCACTTATCGCTATGGATAGAAGTTGAATAACATTCACCGGATTAACGTACATTTTTATTCGTATTTCGAACACAAAATGTATGGCTGGCTTCTCCGTCGTAACGGCAGCAATAATGATCGTTGGTGAATTTATATGACTTGAAACCCAATTGATAAATACACACGAAAAAAACAACGACGACACACGCTATTACCAGAACTGCTATTAATCTTTAATAAGGCGATTTCAAGGTTATCATGAGAGCCGCTCTTTGCACCGTAGTCGCTCTTTGCGAAGATTTATTTCTTTCGTTCATTGGTTCCGCTGTTTGTGGAATTAAAGTTGAAGATAAAGAATAAATTATGCTACGTTATAAGCTGATAAAAATGTTTGCATCATTCTCTTCATGAGTTGCAGCGGCAACCCAAAAACGCTGTACCCTCTGCAGATAATGCCTTCGATACGGTGAGCGGAGTGGAATTTCTTCGTAAATATACAATTGTAATCCAGTTGCTTTCTGAAGCACGAAGTCAGTCCGTGATTGCGAGCCTTGCTTTTGCCCATATGAGTGGGAAACTGAAGAATGATTTTTCACAAGTAATTCACGAATTATTGCAATAAACAACACGCCATTCGTTGCTGTACTCATCATTATCATCATGAACGTCTAGTAGTCGAAAAATACAACATTTCTTCCATTCGAACTTTATTTTTATTTCGACAACGAGAAAATGTGTATCGACTATTTTGACTGATTGTACTTTCTTTGTAACCCATTTTTATTTCTAGAAATGTTCGTCCATGCCGCACGGTAAGAACTTTGAACGTTTGCCTTTCGAGAGAGGGACCGTTGGGGTGGGGGGCGGCTGGAATGTTACAAATATGCAATTGCGTTATAACACGAACATATATTGACGTGAATTTAGACCGAAATGCTAAACGACTAGCTGATTATACAATGCTCTCGGCAAAAAAAATCGACGGGCAGTTTCAACCCCTTAATTGTGAGATATCGGAAAAAGAAAAAATGAGTATTCGCACTTTTCCATTCTCTACATGTATGCAAATTTACATCCCAATCGATAAAAAATTCTCGAAGATACGGTTGAAAAATTGCATTTTTGCAATAAACAATATGAAATTTGTTGCTATCTGCATCATCCCGATCTCCAGTGTATAGTACACGAAAAAATAAACATTATTGCAATTTGAAGTTTTTTCATATCTCGTACCGTTAAAATGTTATCGACGAAAAACACCCTAATTTTCCAGGGTGCTTTTCAACCCTTAAAAATTGGGTTCGGATTTTATATCCGCCGATATAAAAAAATACGTGTCGCCTATTTTTACCCATTCTACAAGCATGCCAAATTTCATCGAAATCGGAGACATCGACCTCGCAACGTTTCCTTGTAAGTGCCGCTCGCCGCCGCCGCCGCTCCACATCTGCGCCGCCCGGGACCATGCCCCCCCCCCCCCCCCCCCGCCCCGCGCTACGCCACTGCCTACCTAGTTCAACGCATGATGGTAACTGAAAACTATCAGACCCCTTCTTTCGAATGCGAGCATCTCCACCCTTGTTTCGTCGAAACGCAATCAAAAGAGGAGCTGCAACGACTTCAGATAGGTTAGGTAGGAGTATAAGGGCATATGCAGGAGATAAGCAGCGAAGAAAGAGCATGTTAGGAGCCCATAGTAGGACTTCTAGCAGTAAACAGACTCAAGTGAGGCTGACATAGGATCAAAGACCTTTAAAATAGGCTGAAAATTTCGACTCGGGTTAGGTTTGGGTTTAGCAGGCTGCAATAAGTTTTGCGGTCCAATGGACATTGCAAGTAATTTTTTAGCCACATCGTCTTTATTCGATATTGTGAAATCGATTTACTCCTACGTCGAAACGACTGCTGAAAAATGTCTCCTTTCCGCCGCAGACGGAGAAAAAGACAAAACAAGGACACTTGCCCTTGTTTTCTCTTTTTCTTCGTCTGATACTTTAACCTTACTCGATGAATTTCAAGAACGTGATAGTGGCTGGACTCTGCAGAAAATACTTAACTTCACGATAAATGTGAATAAGTATAATCCTATGCGTGCCGGGTGCTCCATATCATTGCCGCGGGAAATAATGTTGAAGAAGGCTGTGGTTAACGTCAAATCGAAGGATAACGCATATTTCGCGCGGGCAGTTGTCGCTGCTCTATACCCAGCTGAACGAAACAGTGACCGTCCATCTTCTTATCCTCAACATTCGACAGTACTGAATCTGAAGGATATCGAATTCTCGGTGACGATACATCAAATAAAGAAATTTGCACTTCAAAACAATGTATCGATCAACGTGTATACCACCACCATCAAAAAGGACATTGTTCCGATTCGCGTAACTCAACACAAGAAGGAAAAGCACATCAATTTGCTGTACATGCAAGATACCGAGGACAACAATGTGGGACACTTCGTATGAATCAAGAACCTGTCGAGACTCGTGAGGGCACAACTGACCAAAATGGAGCATGAAAAATATATTCGTGATCGGTATGTAGTTAACATAATATATATATCTAATCATATATGCTAGATGAATTAAAAAAAAACAATCTTTTTTTTGCAGGTGTTTGCACTACATTGGATCAGAGGAAAAATTAAGATCACATGCGGTCGATTGTGGAGCAATAAATGACTGTGCGATCCGATTACCGAACGATACCAATAAGTGGCTCCAGTTCAGCAACTTTAGCCGGAAAGAGCGACATCCCTTCATCGTGTATGCTGATTTGGAGTGTGTGCTGGCAAAGACCGATGGGGAGAACCTAGCGAAAGATATGCATCAGCATCATGAAGTGTTTATATCGGATTCTATGTGTGTTGTTCTTATGACGATTCGTTATCTTCATATCACTCACACCGCAGTGCTGATTGCGTATCGTGGATTGTCGAAGAACTAAAAAATCTAGCACTGCGGATAAAAGAAACTTTCTGTGATAATGGTGCATTTAACACCGAGTGAGTGGGCTAGTTTTCGAGCAGCGACTCAATGTCACATATGTGAGAAACCATTTGCGCAAGAAGATGTACGCGTTCGAGATCATTGCCATCTGACTGGGCGCTATAGAGGCCCTGCCCATTCCAACTGCAACCTGAATTACAAACAGTCATTTTTCATTCCAGTAGTTTTCCACAATCTATCCAATTATGATGCACATTTTATAATCAAGGAAGTAGCCACAGCGTTCGAAGGAAGAACCGATGTGCTTCCAATCACAAAGGAGAAATATATCGCCTTCACGAAGCATGTTGAAATTGAAGACGATTCAAAACACAAGATCCAATTGCGCTTTATCGACTCATACAAATTCCTCAACACCAGTCTCGACAAATTTGCATCATTCTTGACCGAGGACAAACTTAAAATTTTACGCACCCAATTCCCAACTCTCTCGACAGATGATTTTAATTTGCTGACGCGAAAAGGGGTCTTCCCTTATGAATATATTGATGACGGGATCAAGCTAGACGACACTTGCCTACCACCACGTGACGCATTTTACAGTTCCCTGACAGATGCTACAGTATGTGAGAGCGAGTACGCACATGCTGAGAACGTTTGGGAGCAGTTCTCCATTCGAACGCTGGGTGACTATAGCGATTTGTATCTGAAGACAGATGTCTTATTATTAGCCGATATTTTCGAAAACTTTAAAAATACATGTGACGAGAGCTATGCCCTAGATCCCGCGTATTACGACACATTTCCCGGATATACCTGGGATGCAATGTTAAAACACTCGAATGTAAAGTTTGAATTACTAACTCACATCGACATGGTTTTATTCGTTAAGCGGGGTATACGCGGTGGTCTGAGTTGATGCTCAAACCGATATGCACACGCTAATAACAAGTACATGGAGTCGTTTGATCCATCGAAAGCATCATCATACTTGATGTATTTTGATGTCAACAATTTGTATGGATGGGCAATGTGCCAACCCTTGCCATATGCAGATTTTCGATAGGTCAACGACGTGTCCAATTTCGATCCATCATGCATCGCGCTAAACTCACCTATAGGCTACATCCTTGAAGTCGACTTGGAATATCCGCAATCTCTCCATGATGCGCACAAAGACCTGCCGTTTTGTCCAATACATGCAAAACCACCGGGTAAGCAGGGGGAAAAGCTGTTGGAAACCGTCTGCGATAAAAAGCGCTACGTGATACACTACCGGAATTTGCAACAGTGCTTACGCCATGGACTTTGCCTCACGAATATCCATAGAGTCCTACAGTTTACACAATCCCCATGGCTGCGTTCGGATATCGAGTTAAATACCCAGTTTTGAACGATTGCCAAGAACGATTTCGAAAAGAATTTATTGAAATTAATGTATAATGCGGTCTTTGGCAAAACAATGGAGAATGTGCGCAATCATGTAGATGTAAAGCTTTTAGCAAAATGGGAGGGCAGATATGGCCAAGAGGCAATGATCGCGAAGCCAAACTTCCACAGCCGAAGCGTTTTTTCGGAAAACCTCGTCGTCGTGGAATTGCGCAATCTCGAGGTGAAAGTCAACAAGCCGATATATGTGGGCATGTGCATACTTCCCCAAAACTTCTTCATACTTTCCCAAAAAGCGGTAAATTTTGCGAAAAAAAAGACAATCCCCCCTTCAAGGTGTCAAGAGTAGTGTTGTGGCTAGGACAATCACGTTTGATGATTATGCCCGATGCTTAAAGGAAGAAGTTGAAATGGAGCGTAGTCAAACGTGCATTTGATCAAAGTTGCATAAGGTCTACACCATTCGCGAGACGAAAATTGCTTTGAGTCCTCATGACGATAAGCGGTATATCATATCTGGGACCTCTGATACTCTACCATGGAGGCATCATAGAATACAGTCGTAAAAAGTTTTGTAAATTTTTTTTTCTACAACCTTGATTTAAAATTGTGTACATTTTCCTGAATATCGATGTATAAAACTCGTGAAAATTATGTATATATTTTGTTCACTCGATGTTAAAATTATTTTTGTTGCTGTAAATATTTAATCGTGTAAGAATGGATTTATTATTTTCTGTAAATGAAGAAACGGACATTTCATAATCCCATGTGTTTATTCACTCTATCCATCTCCTCGTACCCACGTTCCACGAAAAAACATGCATGAGGGGTTTAAAGAGTTTCAAGAGACTTTCTACGACGTTCATGACACGTTTGAAGATGTTCGTGAGACCTACAAGAGACTTTCGAAAACGTTTATAAGACGTTTGAAGACATTCATGAGAGGTTCGAAGACGTTCAGAGAATTTCGAAGACATTCAAGAGATCTTTGACGATATTAATAATACGTTTGAAAACATCGATGAGGGGTTTGACGACGTTTTAGAGACTTTCAACGACATTCACGAGGGGTTTGAAGACGTTCAAGAATCTTTCGAATACGTTCAAGAGACCTTCGACGACATTCATAATCCATTTGAAGACATTCATGACGGGTTCGAAGACGCTTGAGAGACGTTCAAAGACACGAGGGTTTCGAAGACGTCCAAGAGACTTTTGACGACATTCATAACACGTTTGAAGACGCTTGAGAGACTTTCAAAGACATTCACCAGAGGTGCGAAGACATTCAGAGCGACTTTCGAAGACATTCAAGAGATCTTTGACGATATTCATAATACGTTTGAAGACATCGATGAGGGGTTCAACGACGTTTTAGAGACTTTCACAGACATTCACGAAGAGTTTGAAGACGTTCAAGATACTTTTGAATACGTTGAAGAGACTTTCGACGACATTCATAATACGTTTGAAGACATTCATGAGGGGTTCGAAGACACTTGAGAGACTTTCAAAGACATTCACGAGGGGCTCGACGACGTTCAAGAGACTTTCGACGACATTCACAATCCTTTTTTCAGACATTCATGAGGGGTTCGAAGACGCTTATGGGACTTTCAAAGACATTCGCGAGAGGGTGAATCCCTTTTTGGGATGAATGTTTGGGCGAATCCCAAACTAACCCAAACAATGCCAGCAAAACTCAAACATCATGAAAGTCTTCGGTGACGTTTGAGATAATACGATCTTCGACGACATTCATAAACCAAAGACTTTTATGGCGTTTGAGTTTTGCTGGCATTGTTTGGGTTAGTTTGTGATTCGCCCAAAACATTCATCCCAAAAAGGGATTCAGCCTCTCGCGAATGTCTTTGAAAGTCTCTTAAGCGTCTTCGGACCCCTCATGAATGTCTGAATAAAGGATTATGAATGTCGTCGAAAGTCTCTTGAACGTCTTCGAGCCCCTCCTGAATGTCTTTAAAAGTCTCTCAAGTGTCTTCGAATCCCTCATGAATGTCTTCAAACGTATTATGAATGTCGTCGAACGTCTCTTGAACGTATTCAAAAGTATCTTGAACATCTTCAAACCCTTCGTGAATGTCTGTGAAAGTCTCTAAAACGTCGTTGAACCCCTCATCGATGTCTTCAAACGTATTATGAATATCGTTAAAGATCTCTTGAATGTCTTCGACAGTCTCTCTGAATGTCTTCGCACCTCTCGTGAATGTCTTTGGAAGTCTCTTAAACGTCTTCAAACGCATTATGAATGTCGTCAAAAGTCTCTTGAACGTCTTCGAAACCCTTGTGAATGTCTTTGAAAGTCTCTCAAGCGTTTTCGAACCCCTCAAGAATGTCTTCAGATGTATTATGAATGTCGTCGAAGGTCTCTTGAACGTATTCGAAAGTTCCTTGAACGTCTTCAAACCCCTCGTGAATGTCCTTGAAAGTCTCTTAAGCGTCTCCGAACCCCTCGTGAATGTCTTCAAACGTATTATGAATGTCGTCGAAGGTCTCTTGAACGTATTCGAAAGTTTCTTGAACGTCTTCAAACCCCTCGTGAATGTCGTTGAAAGTCTCTAAAGCGTCTCCGAATCCCTCATCGATGTCTTCAAACGAATTATGAATGTCGTCGAAAGTCTTTAGAACATATTCGAAAGTATTTTGAACGTCTTCAAACCCTTCGTGAATGTCTGTAAAAGTCTCGAAAACGTCGTTTAACCCCTCATCGATGTCTTCAAACGTATTATAAATATCGTCAAAGATCGCTTGAATGTCTTCGAAAATCTCTCTGAATGTCTTCGCACCTCTCGTGAATGTCTTTGAAAGTCTCTTAAGCGTCTTCAAACGTATTATGAATGTCGTCAAAAGTCTCTTGAACGTCTTCAAAACCCTTATGAATGTCTTTGAAAGTCTCTCAAGCGTCTTCGAACCCCTCATAAATGTCTTCAAACGTATTATGAATGTCGTCGAAGGTCTCTTGAACGTATTCGAAAGTATTTTGGACGTCTTCAAACCCTTCGTGAATGTCTGTGAAAGTCTCTAAAACGTCGTCGAACCCCTCATCGATGTCTTCAAACGTATTATGAATATCGTCAAAGATCTCTTGAATGTCTTCCAAAGTCTCTGAACGTCTTCGAACCTCTCATGAATGTCTTCAAACGTCTTATGAACGTTTTCGAAAGTCTCTTAAAGGTCTCACGTCTCTTCTCACGTCTTTTGAAGGTCTCACGTCTCTTGAAGGTCTCTTGAAGTCTCTTGAAGGTCTTACGTCTCTTCTCACGCTTCACGTCTCTTGGAGGCCTCACGTCTCAAGAGACGTCTCACGTCTCTTGAAAGTCTCACGAAGGTCTTCAAACGTGTCATGAACGTCGTAGAAAGACTCTTGAAACTCTTTGAACCCCTCATGCATGTTTTTTTTTTCGTGGAACGTGGGTACGAGGAGATAGATAGAGTGAATAAACACATGGGATTATAAAATGTCCGTTTCTTTATTTACAGAAAATAATAAATCCATTCTTACACGATTAAATATTTACAGCAACAAACAAAATTTTAACATCGAGTCCACAATTTTACATCAAGGTTGTAGAAAAAAAAAAATTTTACAAAACTTTTTACGACTGTATTCTATGATGCCCCCATGATAGGGTATCAGAGGGCCCGGGTATGATATACCGTTTATCGTCATGAGGACTCAGAGCCATTTTCGTCTCGCGAATGGTGTAGACCTTATGCAACTTTGATCTAATGCACGTTTGACTACGCTCCATTTCAACTTCTTCCTTTAAGCATCGAGCATAATCATCAAACGTGATTGTCCTAGCCACAACACTACTATTGACACCTTTAACTTTTTTCGTGTCTTTCTTACCATCGACACGTGTCGCGTACATTTTCTATCGAAGTCCAATAAATTCGGTCATAATTGCTCCATTACATTCGTCCTTCATGAGACCGGGCACCTTCTGGTTGACGAGCGGTATACCATACGTATTGTCCGCCGAATAATCGCTTGTATTGAATTTTGAAATGTCGCGCTTCATGTCGGCATATATATCATCGCTCTCAATGTCATATATAAGACTATCCGTATCGGTATACATGACTTTACATTTATCTCGATACGGAGGTACCATATACTCGTGATGAAAGCTATACAAGCACGTTTTGGATATGTCGAGTATGCACATGCCCACATATATCGGCTTGTTGAATTTCACCTCGAGATTGCGCAATTCGACGGCGACGAGGTTTTTCGAAAAGCGCTTCGGCTGTGGAAGTTTGGCTTCGCAATCATTGCCTCTGCGCCACATCTGCCCTCCTATTTTGTTAAAAGCTTTACATCTACATGATTGCGCACATTCTCCATCGTTTTGCCAAGGACCGCATTATTCATTAATTTGAATGAATTATTTTCGAAACCGTTTTTGGCAAGCGTTCGAAACTGGGTATTTAACTTGATATACGAACGCAGCCATGGGGATTGTGTAAACTGTAGGACTCTATGGATTTTCGTGAGGCAAAGTCCATGGCGTAAGCACTGTTGCAAATTCCAGTAGTGTATCACGTAGCGCTTTTTATCGCAGACGGTTGCCAACAGCTTTTCCCCCTGCTTACCCGGTGGTTTTTCATGCATTGGACAAAACGGCAAGTCTTTGTGCGCATCATGGAGAGATTGCGGATATTCCAAGTCGACTTCAAATATGTAGCCTATAGGTGAGTCTAGCGCGATGCATGATGGATCGAAATTGGACACGTCGTTGACCTATCGAAAATCTGCATATGGCAAGGGTTGGCACATTGCCCATCCATACAAATTGTTGACATCAAAATACATCTAGTATGATGATGCTTTCGGTGGATCAAACGACTCCATGCACTTGTTATTAGCGTGTGCATATCGGTTTGAGCATTAACTCAGACCACCGCGTATACCCCGCTTAACGAATAAACCCATGTCGATGTCAGTTAGTAATTCAAACTTGACATTCGAGTGTTTTAACATTGCATCCCAGGTATATCCGGGCAATGTACGCGGGATCTAGGCCATATCTCTCAACGCATGTATTTTGAAAGTTTTCGAAAACATCGGCTAATAACAAGACATCTGTCTTCAGATACAAATCGCTATAGTCACCCAGCGTTCGAATGAAGAACTGCTCCCAAACTTTCTCAGCATGTGCGTACTCGCTCTCACATACTGTAGCATCTGTCAAGGAACTGTAAAATGCGTCACGTGGTGGTAGGCAAGTGTCGTCTAGCTTGATCACGTCATCAATATATTCATAAGAGAAGACCCCTTTGCGCGTCAGCAAATTGAAATCGTCTGTCGAGAGAGTTGGGAATTGTATGCGTAAAATTTTGAGTTTGTTCTCGGTCAAGAAAGATGCAAATTTATCGAGACTGGTGTTGAGGAATTTGTATGAGTCGATTAAGCGCAGTTGGATCTTGTGTTTTGAATCGTCATCAATTTCAACATGCTTCGTAAAAGCGATGTATTTCTCCTTTGTGATTGGAAGCACATCGGTTCTTCCTTCGAACGCTGTGGCTACTTCTTTGATTATAAAATGTGCATCATAACCGGATAAATTGTGGAAAACTACCGGAACGAAAAATGACTGTTTGTAATTTAGGTTGCAGTTGGAATGGGCAGGGCCTCTATAGCGCCCAGTCAGATGGCAATGATCTCGAACGCGTACATCTTCTTGCGCAAATGGTTTCTCACATATGTGACATTGAGTCGCTGCTGGAAAACTACCCCACTCACTCGGTGTTAAATGCACCATTGGTACATTATCACAGAAAGTTTCTTTTATCCGCAGTGCTAGATTTTTTAGATCTTCGACAAACCACGATACGCAATCAGCACTACGGTGTGAGTGATATGAAGATAACGAATCGTCATAAGAACAACACACATAGTATCAGATACTGAACACTTCATGATGCTGATACATATCTTTCGCTAGGTTCTCCCCATCGGTCTTTGCCAGCACACACTCCAAATCAGCATACACGATGTCGCTCTTTCCGGCTAAAGTTGCTGAACTGGAGCCACTTATTGGTGTTGTTCGGTAATCGGATCGCACAGTCATTTATTGCTCCTCAATCGACCTCATGTGATCGTAATTTTTCCTCTGATCCGAAGTAGTGCAAACACCTGCAAAAAAAAGATTGTTTTGTTTAATTTATCTAGCAAATATATATATATATATATATATATATATATATATATATATATATATATATATATATATATATAGTTAACTACATACCGATCACAAATATATTTTTCATGCTCCATTTTGGTCAGTTGTGCCCTCACGAGTCTCGGCAGGTTCTTGATCCATACGAAGTGTCCCACATTGCTGTCCTCGGTATCTTGCATGTACAGCAAATTGATGTGCTTTTCCTTCTAGTGTTGAGTTACGCGTATCGGAACAATGTCCTTTCTGATGGTGGTGGTATACACGTTGATCGATACATTGTTTTGAAGTTCAAATTTCTTTATTTGATGTACCGTCACCGGGAATTCGATATCCTTCAAATTCAGTACTGTCGAATAATGAGGATAAGAAGATGGACGGTCACTATTTCGTTCAGCTGGGTATAGAGCAGCGACAACTGCCCGCGCGAAACATGCGTTATCCTTGGATTTGACGTTAACCACAGCCTTCTTCAACATTATTTCCCGCGGCAATGATATGGAGCACCGGGCACGCATAGGATTATACTTATTCACATTTATCGTGAGGTTAAGTATTTTCTGCAGAGTCCAGCCACTATCACGTTCTTGAAATTCATCGAGTAAGGTTAAAGTGGGCTCCATAACACGCTGTTCATACCACTCGTTCAAATCGCTTGTGCTAAATAGTTCACAGTTTCGCGTGTTGACACTTTTATTCGCATGTTTATCACCACTCGCGAATTCACCATTAAACACTGTATTAATTTTAATGCTGTTGTGCTTGCCGATAATATTTTGCACATGATGAAGCACTAGGATGCGAGCATCATTTAGAAAGTGTCTCGGCTCGATGTGGCTGCGATTGACGATGGAACCGGTCAATATCCGACTCTCGAAGGATGTATCAATCTCTCGCCAGATTAACTCATGATCACCATGTCCTGCGCCCGTGTGTATGAAACGACTCCACACAGAATTACTCAATCCTTCCAGACGCGCTATTTGAGCTATCAGCGAGTGTTGATGTCCAATTAACAATCGCGGGTGCTTAATCCGGCTTTGCGTTTCCAGCCCTTCGATGAACTCGACGCATCGTTGCTCCCAGGCGGTAAAATCTTCAACCGAACTTAAAAGCGCGGCTTGGTCATGCAAAATTTGCACCATGTTGACGAGTACGAAAAAACTTCCACGACGTTAACAGACTGACTGCTTCATGCAAAGTGCGGCCAGATTTGAGCGCAGCGGATTATTAAAAAGGCCTTCGGGAAAAAAAAGTTCGGCCCTCTCTCGGGAAAAACATTAGTTTTCCGATAACGCGTCGGTGTAGATTGCTCGAGGAACATGAGACAACAAACAGGAAGTCGGAATGCATCGGCTCAAAAGATTTTATGGGTCCTGCAGCTCGAATGGTCCTTCGGCGCCAACGGCCCTTGACGATAGATCCCTAAAGTTTATAGTTTTTTCCAAGAAATCCCGACTCATCGAGACCTGTCTAAAGTGTTAGCGAGATTCGTGGTGGGTGGCCTCGCATGCAAACATCTTGACGTTATATTTCGGAATGGAGACCTCGATGAGACTTTTCGAGAGTGCAGCTGCGCTCAAGTGGTCCATCCGCGGTCCCTTTGCCTTTGATCCTTAAAGATTATCCGATTCTCCGCGGATCCTGTCAGGACCTGTCTGGAGTGTCGGCGAGCTTCGTGACGGGGCGGATGCAATTGACATTGTCTTTCGGAATGGATCCAGCTGCATACAATAAATATTGGGCTTTTGAAAGGCCGCCCTTCATGTGGCGCCTAGCGTTTTCATATTACCGAACATTTTCCGACCCATATATGGTTGTCACATACACGCACACGCACACGCACACGCACGCGCGCGCGCGCACACACACACGCACGCACACACACACACAAAACACTCATCGACGTTGGCTTCCCCCTCCCGCCAGTCGCTCCACGAACCACATGGCCCCCCTCCACAGAGACGTCACACGCGCCCGGCGACCTCCCCTCGACAGTGACGCCACCTCGGCTTCCCTACTCTTGTCACACCACCTCCCCTTGAGCCAGAACCATTACAGCTACTCTACTGACATTAGTATTCCGTACGGGTTCCCTGTACGAAAACACCACGTGAGATCCCATACGGGATCCCATACAGGAACCCGTATGGGTCACCAGGTGGGATCCCGTATGGGTTCCCATATAGGTCCCCGTACGGGTTACCACGTGGGATCCCATACCCGTACGGGTCACCCTATAGGAACCCGTACGGGTTCCCTGTACGAAAACACCACGTGGGATCCCGTATGGGATCCCATACAGGTTCCTGTGTGGGAATTTGCAGCAGGGACGAAGAACACGTTGATAATAATTAATGTCAAGCCAATCACCCCGGACCATAAGGTAACATGGAAGTAGGCGTCGTCATCGAGATGCTCCGCCGCTCAGAGGAAAAGTAGGGAGCAAAGATCAGCAACTATGTCGGAGACGGCGATAGCAAAACTTATGGCAATTTAGTGAAAGCGAAACCTTACGGTGAAAATTGCTCTATAAATAAAAAAGAATGTGTTGGTCACGTGCAAAAGAGAATGGAAAAACGTCTACGTGATCTGGTAAAAAATACTGTTGAAGAAAAAGTCGTGAAAGCAGGAAAAAAATCAGGTAAAAAACGGCGAAGTAAAGTACTCGGCGGCAAAGGAAAACTGACCGGAAAAATCATCGATAATTTGAGTTGATACTACGGAGGAGCAATGAGACATATTTGTGATTCGGTAGAGAAAATGAAAAATGCCATCTGGGAACGTACTACCACCAGCAGTCGACAGACGATAACCTTCAACCAGTGTTGGGCATCACTAATTACTTTGAGTAATTAATTACATTGAAATTACTAATTACATCTATAATGTGTAATAAAAAAAAAATATTACTAATTACATTGTAACTTGAAATAATAAAAATTTTAATTATAAATTACAAATGTAATTAGAATATTTTTTTCTTTCTAATTACAAATTACAAATGTAATTAGAATTGTTTTTCTTCTAATTACAAATTACAAATGTAATTAGAATATGTTTTTTTTTCTAATTACAAATTATAAATGTAATTGGAATGTTTTTTTTTCTAATTACAAATTACAAATGTAATTAGAATTTTTTTTCTTCTAATTACAAATTACAAATGTAACTAGAATATGTTTTTTTTTCTAATTACAAATTATAAATGTAATTAGAATATGTTTTTTTTTCTAATTACAAATTACAAATGTAATTAGAATCGATTTTTCTGCTAACTACAGTTTACAAATGTTAATAATATAGATTTTTCTTATGATTACAAATTACGAATGTCATTAAAATGAGACTTCGATCTGGCTTGAACAAAAATTTGAGACGAAACCAAGTCAAGACTGATTGTGAGTCTCGAAAAACATTCGAGCCCAATCTATGATCTCGGTCGCCACCCGGTCTCGAATAGTCTTATCAGTTTTATTGGTGTTGGCTGAATCTGAGGAGTTTTATTATTCAGGCGCGTTTTTCTTCTTTACCCCTTCAGCGGCAAGAGGATTTCACTGTTTGTGTCTGTGTCATATGCTCGACAAAAATTCAATTTAAATGAAACCTGGCGCTTATGAGGTTTTTTGGTCGCTGATTACGAAATCAAGGTCAAAATTTAGAAATTAAAAATAGTGGGGCAAATTTAAAGGATCGAAAATGAAAGGTCATTTAATTTTATTAACAATCGACTCTCGGGGGTTATCAAAGTCATTGATTATGAATCTGTCTTTCAAATTCAGAATAAAAAAACGGCGGATCTAATGTGGCAGACCTAAATACAACAATTTCCATGATTCGCAAAATAATTGGTATTAAGGGGTTTTCAAGGTCGCTTATTACGAATCTGTCCTACAAATTAAGAAATTCAAAATGGTGGATCCAATATGGCGTTTCGAAATGCAAACATTGACTACAATCGGATAAAACTCGATACTAGGGGGTTTTTGAGGCCGCTAATTACTAGTCCAAACTCACGATACATAAATTCAAACCAGTGTCTCCAATATGGCAAACCATGATATAATAATGTATTCGATTCCCATGGGAATTAGTATTACAGGGTTTTGGAGGTCACTGAATACGAATCTGCCTTCAAAATACATAAATAAAACAGTGGGTCCAGCATTGCGCATGAATTACCAGAATTTACTTGGTTCGAATGATAATTAGTAGTAAGGCATTTTTGAGGTCGATAATTATGAATCTGCCTGTAAAATTCGAAAATTCAAAATAGTGGATCCATAGTAACAAGTTTCCACGAATTCCAGTCAATGTTTGCATTTTTACACGCGATGGTAGATCTGCTATTTTTTAATTCTGTATTTCGAGAGCAGATTCATAATCAGTGACCTCGAAAACCCCTTGATACCAATTATCGAGCGAATCGCGTAAATTATAGTAGTTTAGTCCGCCATATTGAATCCACCGTTTCGAATTTCTGAATTTGAAGGGCAGATTTGTGTTAGCAATTTTGAAAACGCCCTCATAGCAACTGTCATGCAAATACAGTGAATTATTGGACTTTGGTCCGTCATATTGGATCCACTATTTGAATTTATATAGTTTGAGTTGGAACTCGTAATTAGCGACCTCAAAAACGCCCGAGTACCGACCGTTGTGCGAATCTAGTAAATTATTGTAATTCAGTTCTCCATATTGGATCCGCCATTTTGAATCTGGAATTTTAAGATTTCTTCCATTACGTTTATATGTATTATTATTCCGAAATTTCTGTTATATAAAATCGAAGTAAAAAAAATGTTTACTCAGATTTCGTACTTTTCTCCAAGTAAAAATCGAGTAAAAAGCATCTAAAGGCCGTAGCAACTGCAGCTGCGTTTTCACTAGACTGTACTGCATTCACCGTGGATATGGGGAAACTGCGGAAAATCCATACCGGTACAGGCGGCTTTTATTTTTACTGAGTTTCAAGTATATTACCACCACCAGGTACTTAGAAAGACTGCCCTATGCTCAGAAGTCGGCACGCAAACTATCGGGCGGCTGGGTGGACACCCATCCACAATCCAGGCCTGTGCTGTTTAACATGTGTAACCGGCAAAGCTGTGCACCAACTATTACTGACGGCTATTCCGATTGCATATTTCTTTTCAATTTTTTATTACATGTCTTTTATATTAAATCGGCATAAGAAAATGTTTTTTGGCACTTTACTGCGAGAAAAAAATATATAAAGTCGGGGTGAAGAAAATGTTTGTGCTGTGATTTTCATTTTTATCTACTTTTGATATTTTATGTGGGGGAGTTACCCAAAGTCAGTAATATTTTTTTGGAGTGAGTATTCTAGTGATGCCACAAAACCAGACAAGACGACACTTTAGTTCGTCTCGATCAAATTCGAGATGAGACAAGGTCAAAACTGAGTCTCGGTCTTGTCTCGAGTAAAATTCATATTCTCGGTCCCGCCTCGACCTTGAAACCCCCCTAATACTAACTATCGTGAGAATAGAGTAAATGATTGTATTGTAGTTTACCATGATCGATCCACAATTTTCAATTTACGCATTTTGAGGACCGACTTGTAATCAGCAGTCTCGAAAACTTCCGAGTGCCAATTTTCAGTCAAATTGAACCAATTTTCAGTGTTAAACTGCCATTTTGGATCCGCTATTTTTAATTTTGACTTTGAATTCATAATTAGGAGACTGTGGAAACCTCTGAGTACCAAATTTTGCGAAAGTCAAGTCTAACCAATCACGAAATACTCTATGTGGGCCATATAGCATCAATAAGCTGCACATGGGGTCCGTCGACCTGCCATTTTGGATTTATGAATTTGAGGATGGATTCATAACCAGCGACCTCGTACACCCTCTAATACCAATTATCGTGCGAATCGCGTAATTTTTTGTATTTCGATCTGCCATTTTGAATTCCTGAATTTTGAGGAATGTGCATTTTGTTAATTATAAAAAACAATTAATTCAAATTACATTTGTCATTTGTAATAAGAACAAAAATCGATGCTGATTAGATTTGTAATTAGAAGAAAAATTAATTATAATTACGCTCGTCATTTGTAATTAGGAAAAAAATCGACTCTAATTACACTTGTGATTTGTAATTAGAAAAAAATATATTTTAAATACATTTTTTATTTGTAAGTAGAAAGAAAAAATATTTTAATTACATTTATTATTTGTAATTAGAAAGAAAAAATACTCTGATTACATTTTTTATTTGTAATTAGAAAGGAAAAAATATTCTAATTACATTTGTAATTTGTAATTAGAAAAAAAACCGTTCCCAATTACATTTGTAATTTGTATTTCACAGTTTTTATAATTATGAATTATAACAGTAATTCGTAACTAAATTATTTCTAATTACAAATGACAATTGTTATTAGTGATTGTTTTCCTTCTAATTACAAAATGCCATTGTAGTTAGCCTTTTTTGTACTAATTACAAAATACCGTTGTAATAAGCATTTTTTTTTACTAATTAGAAAATATCATTGTAATTAGCAAGTTTTTTTACTTATTACAAATTACATTCGTAATTTGTAATTAGAGTATCATCAATTTAAAAAACGCACAACACTGCCTTCAACACGATAAGTGTCTGAGCGGCGAGGACTCGTGGTGTCCTTATCAAAAACCTCTGGCCACAACAGGAGTGGAACATTTTTAACACAATTACACTCTACTTCCAGAATATGTCTTACAAGCAATCAAACCGATTTACGAAGATGTGAGCAAGGATGAGCTCCTTGAAAGGGGTCTTGGAAGTTTTACTTGGTGCATGCACTTTCAATGAAGGTGCTGGTGCTTTTCTCACCTTTCTGCCGGACATGAACATCAGCGTAGGGCCGAGCGCCCATGAATATGCAAGATTGGAGGATAACTGTCGGATCAACAGGGCCGAGGTGCAAGCTGAGAAGCAGAGCAAAGAAGCCAGGATAAGGCAAAGGCTTGAAAAAAAAGAGGCTCAAGCCATCGAAGCTGCTGCAGGGAGTCTACTCTATGGAGCTGGAATCGACGATACAGTGTAAGTGGAGAAAAAAAAATTAACTTTTTAGCATCTAAAACTTCAAACGCGTTTTTCTCGAAACCACTTTTTCAAAGTCCGTGTTCACTGCCATTTGAAAACTACATGACCGATTTATTTCAAACTTGGTACACACTTTCTTCATATAAAATACCTCCCCCCAACGGTTAGTTTGAGATTTTTTTCACATTGAGGAGGTTTTCCACCCCCAAAATGGCGGAATTTTTCGTGAAAAACAGCACTTTTCACTTTACATGACCACCAAAAATGTAGAAAAAAAAAAATTATCAAAGACCGTTGGGGGGGAGGATTTGATGATACTTTGACTACATTTTAATGGTACTTGATTTCAGATAATTTCTAGCTGAGATACAGTGAAAACCGCAAATCGTGTTTTTCCAAAGGCGTCCTTGGAAAAACTTTGTCACCGGCTTGTTTGTGGATGTTTTCGCGTACGAATTTCACGGAATGTTCTTGAAATGACACTTAACAATGTACAAATGATTTCAATAAATTTACTCTATCCATATGGATGAAAAAAATTAGCAAAAGAGTTTTGTTTCACGCTGAAACCCCTACTCTCCCCTTAACTAATTATGCAAAGGTTCGTAGGACTTTGTTGACTTGATTATGTCTGCATATAGAACGGTAGAATAATTCTTACGCACTATGTCGCAAACTTTATGATTTTTATTAAAGCATTTGATAAAGAAATCTGTTTAATTTCTCATAAAAAATTCTCTTAAAAATTTCTCATAAAAATTTCTCATAAGTCATAAATTTCTCTTCTATGGAACTTTATTAATTTCAAAAATGTAACTAATTATTGCCTATTACGTCAGAATTTTTATTTTTATTTATTTGTAGTCATTATAAACAACTATTTTTTCATAAAATAATTTTTAATATTATTTCGATCGAGTGCTGTTCACCTGTGTTCAAGTCATACCCAGTTATCGACATGGTCACGACCCAGTAATCGACAACATTTATTTATATGTATATCTTTTTACTATCGCGAATATGTGTATGACGATTACTGATCCGTGGATCCTTCAGACAATGTTAATACGGACCCCAGATTTCTTTTCTGATTTTCTATAAAATAACATTCGATTCGTAAGACTCTTTTTTGCTAACATTGTCCCAGTTATCGACAGCCGTGGCGATTAATCCGCAGAGTGTTTATGTTGCTGAACCGGTGAAAATTTTTATGAAAATTCGTTGAATTTAACGAAAAACTATAGTTTTTTATGCTCAACGCAAAACTAAAATCCTTGTTAATCGCGTGTTAAAACGTACTTCACGCAAGTCCACGAGCATTCTTAAATCACCCGAGATGTGACATGGTACACGTTAACCTCCTAATGAAGGATTCGGCCGAAATTACATCTAGACGTCGCAGGGGAATATATTTAATTTGATTATTCTTTTATACATATAGTTACGGGTGTGAAAATTTAATAAAACATAATAAATACCTCCTGGAAGCTAATATACCACAGATCCGCACGAAGGACTGATTTTTATCTTAAAATACTCATTTAATGCGTAAACATGACGATCACTAGGACCCGGACGGCCACTGAGCCGACTACCTTATGCCAGCAGTCGCTGATTGTGTCATGTATTGCTTTCCAGTGGACTTGACAAAGCAAATCTGCAATACCGTCACATGTTTGTAACGGGAAAACGCTTTGATAGCTTCCGCGACCAATGGTCTCGCTCTCCCCGAAGCTGTTCTGAGTAATTGGCAACAACGAGGTACTTGGACTCATCCAAACACCCATCTGTACCGCTTCGTCCACTTTTTGGAAACATCATTCCAGACTCATTGTAAATCAGCAAATGTCTTCGACAGCATTCTGGAGAACGTTTTAAATTTTGGCGGCCTATCCTTCCCATATCGCCTGCATGGACAGGACATAATTTTTCAGATCTTTTAAATTTTTGTCACAACTCGGGTGCAACAGTTGTACGCGATAGAATGCCGAACAACAAAAAACAACCAGTTGAAGGAAAAAAAATCTAAATTTTATACGACCTGAACAATATTAAAGGTTCATTTATGTATTATAAAGACAAAACCGGTCATTTTATTAAAATATATATTAAATATTGAGACAGACGTGCCGTGTGTGGTCGTCGTTTTTAAAAGGAGCAACTTAAGTACAGGGGGTTGAGACGTAGAGCACGAAAGGTAAGAAGGAGAGTGCTTGAGCAGATGATCTGGCAGAGATAAGGAAATATATCGGGAAACGCGTAAATAAGAGAAAAAGACGGGAGTTTAGTACAAGGAGAAAAAGGGAGGTTAGGACGGAGGCAACGGTAAAAATATATGGAAGAAAGAGGATCGGAAGAACGCAGCGCCAAGGACGATGGGCGACGACGAGAGGAAGACCTCCGGGCTCAGTCGGTATCAAAAACGTAACACGGCCAATACAAATAGCCTAGACAGATTCTTGGAAATAGGTAAGGCAAATAAAAATAAAAAGGTGAAGGGGCGTGAGAAGACGGAAGAGGACCCGGATAGTGAATTGGAAGAACTGGGAGTTGTAGAGGAGGAAGAAGTGTTCACGGCTAAGTGCAAGTTGGCGGACTCAACGAGTTGCAAAGGGGGCGAGCGGGAAGGAAGGCGCTCAACGGAGGCACGGAACGCGGAGGAACAGAATCGGCCGAACGTCGAGGAACGAACAAACGGAACGGAACGGACGTGCGAAGATAATGGGGAAAGTGTCATGGATCCGCTGAGAAGCCGAGATACATCGAAAAACAACGAAACCGATGACAGGCTGCGCTTAAATGCAAACAGGGACGGCATGATTAGCTTAGGAAATGTTCAAGAGCTATTGTACGAGTGGACCATTACAAGTATGGGAACGTGGGAAAAATAATGAAAAAAGAGATGAGAACGGTTATTGAAGAAGTAAAAGGAATCCTGGAAGAGAACGGAACTAAGACGAAAGAGTTGGAGGACGAGCTAGTATAGATGCAAGCAAAATTGTGGTTAGAGCAGTCCAAGTGCGAAGTTCAATGTACGCACCGGGATCAGGATAAATGCATTGGAAAGCCAAATCGAACACCTACGGAGAGAATTGTCACTAACTGAGCGCCAGCGTCGAAATCAAAATAGCGAGCAGGAAATTCAGGAAGAGTCGACGGAAGAGAGCGATAAAAATGGGAATTTACAAAACCAAAAATGCAACTATATAGAAGATCTAAGCGACCGAGAATTTGCAAAAATGGGAGACTACGAGAAACACGACAGCGAGAGAAGGGATATTACAGCAAGGAAGAGGGGGGGCACACGGAAGAAACGACAAACAAGAAAAGGCGACCCAAGACCCGAAAAACTATCGATCGGCGAGTGGGAAAGAGAAAAAGAAGAAAGAAGGAACAGAAAAACGAACATCATAGTCCGAGGAATCAATCACTCGAGTCGTCGAATAGGGGAGGGCTACGTGAAGAGGTCAGGGCCCAGACGGGAATGTGGCCGTATATTAAAAACTGGAGATGAATCGAAGAGGGTCTGCTGGTGAAACTGGGTTTGGAAAAAAATAAAACAACCATACTGAAGAACAACTTCAGAGGAAGAGGAGGTAGACTGAAGATCACCGACGATTGGACGTAGAGGGAAAAGTTGCTGCAAGACTGGATCGAGGAACAGGCAAGAGAGATGAGAGACGGGGGTGAAAATACGAGGACAGGCCACCTGAAAATTCAGATCAATGGCGAATGGAAAAAATGGAACGAGACTGAAGGAACATGGGAAGAGGATAGGCGCAGACGATGGATAGCGCAAGACGACAACGAAAGACAAAGGAGTTTCGAAACAGACAAATCAACAATACGGACTGGAGATAGAGGAAGAGGACCTGCATGTAGTAACATCGAACATTGCAGGGGCGTGGAAAATTCAGGAATCATGGGAAGGGCTGAAGAAAAACGATGTCATCGCGTTGCAAGAAACCTGGACGGAAGAGAAAGATGAATTCTCACTATTTGGAAAACTCGATAAAGACTTCAAGTGGTTCACGAAAAGCGCGATACGGAAAAATAAAAAGGGTAGGGTCATAGAGGGGCAGCTAGTTGGAATTCGAAAAAGTATTGCTGGAAATGTGAAGGTGGAGAAATGGAAAGAGGGTCTGATAATTAGAGGTATGCAAGCGAGGAAAAACAGCAAAAACATAACAATAATAACCATTTATAACAACTGCGGCTTCCAAAACTTAAAAGCGGAATTGAAAAATGCGGTGAGCGAGGTGCACGAAAAAGATGAATGTGTTTTGATAATGGGAGACTTAAATACGAGGATTGGGACGGAGTCAGGAAAACTGAGGGAAGGAGACGAAAATAGAGGACAAATACGTGGGTCATTTGACAAGTACCTAGCCTCACCGCTAGATGGTGCCACTATTGCAAGAGAATTACACTATAGTGTAGTACCGTCTTGTAGACGGCTACTGACAAAATTTCAGCCGGATCAGACTTCTAGTTCTCTTTTGAGAGCGTGTGAAAGCAAGTGTGTCCGTTGATTTTTGAAAGAATGGAGAAAGAACAATATCGGTCGGTGATTCGATTCTTGTTTTTGGAAGGGAAATCGCGCAGTGAAATTAAAGAACGCTTGGATGCAGTGTATGGGGATGCTTCTCCTTCGATGGCGACCGTTAAATTTTGGTATAACGAGTTTCAACGTGGTCGTACGTCGGTTTTTGATGATCCACGCCCAGGTGCTCCAAAAACAGCCACTACGGAGGAGAACGTGACAAAAATACACGATATCGTTTTGTCAGACCGCCGATTAAAGGTGCACGAGATAGCTGTGATAGTAGGCATCTCAGAAGAACGCGTGTGGTATATCCTACATGAGACTTTGGGCATGAGGAAGCTGTCGGCAAGGTGGGTGCCGCGTTTGCTGACTGCAGACAACAAGCGCATTCGTGTGACCACTTCAGAGCAGTGTTCGGAGCTGTTTAATCGCAATCCAAAAGAGTTTTTGCGTCGTTACGTGACCGTCGACGAAACATGGATTCACTGGTATACTCCAGAGACCAAGGAGCAGTCAAAACAGTGGACCTTACCCGGTGAACCTGCTCCAAAGAAGGCGAAGACGGTCCCGTCGGCTGGAAAGGTGATGGCCACTGTTTTCTGGGATTCTCAAGGTGTGATTTTTATTGACTACCTGGAGAAGGGCAAGACGGTCACGGGACGGTACTACGCCGAACTATTGAGCCGATTTAACGCCGTGTTAAAAGAAAAACGGCCCCATTTGTCAAGAAAGAAAGTGCTTTTCCACCATGATAATGCACCGGCTCACACCTCCGCGCTCGCCACGGCTAAATTGGTCGAATTACGCTATGAACTGCTGCCCCATCCACCGTATTCTCCAGATTTGGCTCCGTGAGACTTTTTTTTTGTTTTCGAATCTAAAAAATTCACTCGCCGGGAAGAAATTCCACTCCAAAAACGAAATAATCGCCGCCACGGAGGCCTCTTTTGCAAACCAAGAGATAACATTTTTTTCAACAGGGTTAAAAAAATTGGAACACCGCTGGGCCAAGTGTATTCAACTAAAAGGAGACTACATTGAAAAATAAATGTTATTTTTAGCAAAATTTTGGTGTTTTCATTTGTAGGCTAGGTACTTATCAAATGACCCACGTAAGTTCGAAAGACTCAAAAACAAAATGCAGAAGGGAAAAAGTTGACTAATTCTTGCGATGAAAATGGGCTCCTAATTCTGAATGGTAGATGTGAGGGGGATTGGGGGGGGGGGATTCACGTTCGTGGGAGAAGGGGGGAAGTCAGGTCGGTAATCGACCATCTAATAGGGAGTGAAAGTAAGGACTTTGTAATTTAAAAAATGGAGATACAGGTGCGAATCGAATCGGACCATCTTCCCATAATCTTTAGTATCGGACGAGGGAAATGGGAGGGAGTAGAGGTAAGGAAAACCAACGGCATTACACCGAAAATAAACACTCAAATGAGAATGGTATGAAAAGATGAACTAGCTGCAGAATTCGTGGAAAATTTTAGGATACACTGGGAGGGGAAAAAAGAAGCCGAAGGAGGAAAGGATAGATGGGATGGACTGATAGGAACCATTAAAACAACAGCACAAGACATTGGCATGTACAGGAAGGTAGACACAAAAAAACAGGGAGCTGGTGCCTTAAGCGAAGAAGTGAGAAAACATAGGAAAGCGGTTTAGGAGAATCGGAACAAATTTATAAAAAATGGAGGAGAGTAAAAAGATAAACAAAAAAGATAAACAAAAATTGAGGGAGGCAAGGAAAAAAACTAAAGAAAACTTAAAAAGAGGAAATATTTAGGGGAAATATGGAAGGCAATCAAGCTATTTAAGCAAAAGAGAGTCAACTTAGGATGTTAGATCAGCGCTGAGGACTGGATCGCAAGTAGTAGAGCTAGGGCGGTTCTAACCCAGGCATCTCATGGGGGAGCGAGGCGGCGGGGTCCAGCGCGGGGAAGCCAAGTGTCTGGTGGCGGGGGGGTCCAGCGCGGGGACGTGACGTCATGCCAAGGGTCTCTGTGGAGGGGGTAACCATGTGGTCCGAAAAGCGACTGTCGGGAGGGGGAAGCCGATGTCGACGAGTGTTTTGTGGGGCGGGGGTCAGGTAGTGGTGAGTGAACGTTGAAAACCCATAAATCTCCTAATTTATTATAGACACAAAAAAGATTAGCATCGATGCAGTGTTTTTCTTTCTACACTATTTAGTCCGTGTGAAAATAAAACTCACACACACACACACGATGTGTCCATGTAATGGCCATATATGGGAGGAAAATTTCGTTAATTTGAAGCGACACATGAAGACGACGGCTTTTCAAAGCTGTTTATTTACGTGATGTAGGTGTGATGCGCTGGGTTTCGTTTCCGAAATCTTTAAAATGTTTTTATGCGTGTCCACTCCTGTTACGACTCTCGCCGACACCCAAGACAGGTCCTGACAAGTCGGGATTTCTAGGAAAAACTGTAAACTTTAGAGATCTATCGTCAAAGGGTTTTTGACCCCAGATGGGCCACCGGAGCACAGCTGCACTCGGGAAAAAAAATGTTTCGATGTATCGAGGACTCGTTTTCATTTCGAAATATAACGTTGAGATGTTCAGATGTGCGAGAATGTATGCAGTGCATCCGGCCAAGCACCTCCTGGACTTGACCAAAAACGAGCTCGAACAGGTTCCAAAGGTCTTGCTTATAAAATATTGGGGTGAATATGTTGGCTTATTGTGGGATCGTTTGCCAGAACATCATCGGAACGATAGTGAAGTTATATCATATCTTCCATGCATGGAGCACTATAATACACCACAGATGAAAGATCACATCGATGGCCCCCCACCTCAACGTCGGGAATGTGAAAAATGCTGTGGAAATTCTCTACGTACGGGGTTCTTCGAAAGTGTTTGAACCTGTTTTTCATGATTGGAAAAGTGGGGAGAAGTTTGAAAATTTAAGTGGGAGGGTTATGAGGGAGCTTATAATTTCGTAGTCCAAGCTCAGACTGCAGTATTCCACCGCGACATCAACATCTCTCCAAAAAGAACTTTAAAAGTGCGGGGAAAATGGATCTCTCGAGTATCAACAAAGTCAGCGTGATGGCGGAATTCCTTCCAACGAAGAAGCTGTCAGAACTCCGCGTTCACTCGGATCATCGAATCTCTGACATAAGGGCCGTACAAACCAAGTGTGGGAAACGCTACATCGCGGACATCGCGGATGAGTTCACTGTCTTCTTACCAGCGCGACTTGTGATGGCCTTCGATGAAGATTTGGAAATGTTCGAGCGAATGCGACAAGCGGCACGTGATCATAATCTCTGGATGACATACAAAGGTGAAAAATATAACAGCATAAACTTTTTCTAAGTCTGAGCACACACATGGTGGAAAAGACGAAATTCGTTGGAACACCATCGTCGACCGACTGTCCGCATCATCGAGAGTATGCTGCAACTGGCGCGTAATAGTCACCTCTACATGCAGTTGTGGAAAATACAATAGCGTCAAGTTCCATCGTCTTTGAGTATGGTGGAAAAGAGCAAAATCATTGGTGCAGCATCGTTGAGTGGAACAGCCGTCCGGATCACAACCGTCTCACCATCGTTTTCGACGTTTTAAGTGTTTGCCTATGTAAAAATGTATTTAAAGAAAAAAAAACTGTTTTATCGAAATATATGAGAAGGAGAAATGCAAAACAATTTTCGTCGTAGAATATATTAAGAATACAAATGGTATATATTTTCGTCGAAATGTTTTTTATTCATTTAAAAAAATCCCTCGCTCACACAACGCCTCGTATACACTCAACCAGCTTTTCAGCGATTTTACATTATCATGGGCGCAGTTGTATTTCGTATTGAAGGAATGATGGGGGCATTTCGAGTTTGTGATTTTCGGCAACTTCTGCAGCGATGGACAGTCCAGAGTCTCCAAGTCGATGACGTTTGTCGTGGGATCCGTGAATCTTGATAGCCATGCACATTTCTCGAATCCCTTCGCATAGATGGTGGGGGCTCCTTGCAAGATTTCTCGAATTGTCTTTCTAGCTGCCTCGTAAGGTATGCCGCTGTGTTCCCATTGGATTCCATGGAAATTGCGTTCCAACCACTTGTTCGTCATTGTGTACTTGGCCGGTAAAGAGTCCCATGCAAATGGTGCGTCGAAGGCGAGCGTCAGTGGTTCAGCATCCTTGTCGTGGAGTTTGATGACGGACATCTCCTTTAGGACAAATTTGTTGATGGGGCTCTTGAAGCCCTGTACATCGACGATAAGCTCCATGTTGACTGACGGGGACGCAAATTATCGGCATGATTTTATAACAATTTTTTAACCCCACCGCTGATTGGATTATACTCGACAATACGATCATGGAGGATCATGCAGTATGCTGAAGTTTGTGGCGGAATATTATTTTTCAATTCGAACTCAAGGCGCACGTCAACAGGGCCGGACTTGCGGGAATCGTTTTGCTTTGAGCAGTCAATGACAACGAGGGGCGCTTTTTCTAAAAATTCAATCCTGCTCAGCCATGGTTCGGCCTCTTTGTTGTAATAGGTCGGTTGAAAGTTTGCGTACATCTCGTAGAGTAGAGCATTTTGATTTTCATCAATGTTCAAATTCAAATTCCCATATGGATAACATTGTGAGTTGAGCTAAAGTTTAACATCGCTCAGGTTACAATGATCAAAGTGGTTCGCATTTTGTTGTTTCTTATTATTCCGTCCCGTCTGTAGAGCGAGAATGACATAACGTGGCTTCTCCAGCTGATTCGAGATTTTCACAGACACACGTGCTTAGAGGTGACGGGCAACAATGGATATTCATACAGTTCCCATGTTCGGAAAGTCATGGAGATTGGTGCGTCTTTGGCGAGAAACTTTAACAGCTGAATTTTTCGCTGATTCGAGACTGTTACATACGGTACGAGCCATTCTATTTTATGCAATACGAGTTTGTAGTCTTTAGGCGCTGTTTCTACAATGGCATTGTCGTCGGTCTTTGATCTCGTGAGGATCAACTCGTGCTTGGCATTTACGACAATTTTACGATAATCTTCGGCAAACCCGAGGAGCATGCTGAGCGGAATGCACGCATCAAAGTTTCCCGATACATCTACAATGTGCTTCGTCTCTTCGATATCGAGCCATCCAGTATTCTCGAGCATAGAACTTTTGGCCGGTAAGAGAGATGAATATCCCTTAATTACGCTCGTAATGCCAATATTCTTATTACGATCGATTTCTATGGCATTTAATTCATATCGCACTTCCTCAAACAAATCACAAATAGCATCGTTGACGAGACTTGTAGCAGCTGTCGGCGTCCCATCACTCTTGGATAATTTCCTACATATATGTAGGGAACTCTTGCTTGGCAGAATGGAGAGGTCTTGATGTTGGATGGCAATACGGATTTCATCGCTGTTATTAAAGGTTGAAGATGCATATGGCTGATGAGCGTGAATCTCACAATGGATGATGGATTCATCAAAGACCACGGGTGTCTGAATGTTTACGATTTCCTCTTCCATTTCACGCAACAGATGCACAGAGCACAGACTAGATAATTTTTTACACGCTTTCGCCACCCAATTTGAGACCCAAACTCTTCAAGAGTAGCACGTTTTGAGGTGTTAGCACTTTGGGCGCTGGCCGACGACTGATTGTTTTTATCCATGGCCGTTTATTGTTATTGGAAGATCTATTGAAAACTATACCCATCACGACTTTATATGCAGGCGTATGGTGATCACTTCACCGCGAAAATTTACCAAATCACCGTCCTGATCCACTATGCGAAGCTGTATCACGTCAATCGTTCGGCTCGTGATTGGCAGATAAATTACGTGGGAGGGAACTTCAATGATCTTATAGCCCGGTGGCACAGATGGAGAAAAATCATGAATTGTGTGTACTTTTTGTCCGTTAAGGGGGGATTGTCTTTTTTTCGCAAAATTTACCGCTTTTTGGGAATTTTTTTGTGAAGAAAGTATACAACGGAAAACTTGTGAAACTTGGCATATAGTTTTATTGATCTGTTTACTACATACAAATAAATTTTCAAACAATTTCATAAAAAAATCCGCCTCCCACCCCCCTCGACGCGCGATGGTCCTTTTTTGATGGTGTGCACGATTACAGCCTTCACGTTCATCCTGCAACAAAAACCCAAAAAGCATTTTACTTTAGACACATATAGCTATCGTTCGATGAAGGGAAAACAAAATTGACGATTTGGTGACGTGTTGAACTTGAAGTATCGATTTTTTGAAAAAAATTGATCGATTTTTTGTTATAAATAAAAAACTATTAAATGTATTGCTTTTTTGCTTCATCAAACGATAAAAGGATGTCAGCTGAGCATTCTGTCCAAATTTGAAGGCAATCGGTTGAATAGTTTTTGAGAAATCGTGCACACCATCAAAAAAGGACCATCGCGCGTCGAGGGGGGTGGGAGGCAGATTTTTTTATGAAATTGTTTAAAAAAAAATTTGTATGTAGTAAACAGATCAATAAAACTATAGGTTAAGTTTCACAAGTTTTCCGTTGTGTACTTTCTTCACAAAAAAATTCCCAAAAAGCGGTAAATTTTGCGAAAAAAAAGACAATCCCCCCTTAATATAGGCGCCAGCGGTAATGTTGCACTCAACGCGTAAGGCATTCACTTTGAGAATGGCTACAGGAAGGTCCGGTTCGTGCCTTTTATTGGCTTCCAATTTGCGTGCCGTGAAAAGCCTAGTAGATGCCCAATAGAATCTTTCGGCTCAAAATTGACATCACGATCACACTCGATCTCACTGCGTAGCGTATTATTATTGGGTTTAATGCTGATTTTGATGTTTTTACGTGAGAGCTCGGCTTGTATGAATGTCTCGATATCCCCTTTTTCATAGCTGCCCGTAGGTATCGTCAACACTTCATCTCCCATGTAAAATTTATCGTGCTCAACGTCGATATTGGGAATAGAGTTGAACGTTAACAATTCCACGAGACCGAGAGTATAATTTTGTGTGGCGAGATTTCGATGGGGGGAAAGTATTGCACCTCGAGTATGGAGCCAGACATGGTCAATGTTAAACTTTCGTCCATGATGCTGGTAAATTAACAACTGAATTCCCTACATCATATCCCCCTATATATAGTGTATACTTGTCTTTGTTCTGCAATTGTCGACAAAGAAATTTGAGACACAAATGCCCACATTCAATCGTATCATACTCCTGATATCCCTTATAATTATAATTTACGCTACCAACACGAACATATCTCATGAGTTCGGAGGGTGGTGGAAGATTGCCGAAACTATCAAAGTACATGACTTTCCATCCAGTCTTTTTATAAGCGACCCAGTGCGTTCCAGGACCGGCATTTTCATCCAAATTTACAATTGCGGCTTCACATTTGAGAGGTCCGCTCGCTGGCAATGTGTCGCGCATGTAAACTCCGCGAAAATGTGGAATCTTTAGGATTTTTGCATATTTAAGTAGGTCGCGGTCGGTGAGGGGTCGGTGAGGTAGCGTAACTTCTAGTTTTTTGGCTTGATATGAAGGTCCAATCCCTGCTTATATGGTTTCAGATGTAGACCCCGACCTAATGCAATTGCTTCAATTATCCGATTATGACGCTTACTTTCATCCAATTTACTTTTAGCTGCTTGAGCAGCCTTTACGGCTTTAGCTATACTAGCCGCACCCCCCGAAAAAGCACCCGCAGCGCTAAGACCCGCAAAAATGGGCGCGAGGAACGGTAATAAACCACCAATTTTATAGGGTACAGGTAGAACCCGAGGTGTGCGTACTTTACCACCTTGCATCTTTACAGCTGCACGCACACCCTTTAGAGCTGATTTAATAATCTTATGCGGATCATTACTTTGAATCATTGTCTTCTTTGCAGCGCCAATTATCTTTTTCAAAGAAACGCCACCCTTGCGCGTCTTTATCCCCATGCTAAATTTTCTCTTTGTCTTCATAATATTTGCTACATCCCAAGCACTGACTTTTTCACCGATACTAGCGTCTCTCGCGGTGACACGTTGCCCACGTTGTTCAGCCAACACTTTATCCGCCAAATGTCTCGCCTCAAGATTATCCGAATTTTTCGAATACGCAATATCGTGTTGTTTGCAAGCCGTATCCAATGGATTAATGCCCGGATCACCACGAGCAAGGCGCTTGACCAACTTTGTGCCTGGTCCACAATACTGATACCCCGGCAGATGTAGTTCAACGGGGAGTTTGATGATTAGGCGGTTAACTAAACCTTTACCACTCTTGCCATGCCCGATTATGTCTAAAGACAACATGCGACTGATGGATAATCCCTATAAGAATTCTATTTATATGATTTCATCGTTAGTCGTGTGTGAGATGACGTCCAAGAAGCAAACTATTGGAGGCGGACTCCTCGTGATACATTTCGATGAGTTTGTCGAAGACGGTGGGAGGAAGAAGAAACAAAAACGTCATGGGAATTTATTGCCGGATAGCATACGTGCGCTGTTTTGCGGTCCATAGAATTGTGGGAAACTACTCGAACCTGTGTCTGGAGTTGAATATCATCCATTTAAGGCACATGAACAAGTGATAGCACCAAGTGATGCACGATCCAACTCTACATTCATCTTTGATGATATAGCATGCGAAAAGCAGGATAATGTTCGGGCCTTCTTTTCCATGGGAAGACACGAGATTGTTGACAGTTTTTATCTTTGTCAGACGTACACTCGTATCCCCAACCATCTCGTGAGAGATAATGCAAATTTTGTGGTGCTTTTCAAGCAGGCCGATATGAATCTCAAACACGTCTACAACGATCATGTTAATACGGATATGACTTATACGTGCTTTAAAAACATGTGCGTGAAATGCTGGAATTCCGACAAGTATGCATTTGTCACGATTGATAAGGATAGCGACATTAACGAAGGTCGATATAGACAAGGTTTTGATTGTTTTCTCACCATTGATAAATGACTCATCGCTGGTCGTTGAAGAGACAGTATTGCGCATGCCGTGGTAGTGACAACATGAAGAGCGAACAATTGTTGCGTGAAAAGGATGTATTGCGTGAAATTGCCAAGGCGAGCGATGCAATCAGACGAAAGCATCGAATTATGAAAATTGGAAAAGATAGCGATGAGCAGAGAATGCCAGATGTTTTTAAGCCTATCGTGAGACCATTGGAGAAATTGGTGTCATATAAAAACGGCGAGGTGGTGGTGGTGACGGAGGAAATTAAGGATGAAAAAGTGAGTGATGTTGAAGAAGGAGATGCGTTAAATAGTGCGAAACATCAATTGAAGAACGAGGCACAAGATTCCTTCAAGAGTGAAACCCAAGATTCGTTTAAATTAATATATGAGGATGATGATGATGACTCGCAAAATGTCGATGAATTGATCCGTGAATATGTCCTGCTATTACAAACAAATAGAAAGGCAAGCTTGGATGTATTATATGGTGTACGGAATCTGGAAAGCAACAAATTAATGATTGGTAATTCTCCGATAATTTTCGACTCTCGACATATTCGCGTAGGAGATGCGAGTTATGCGAAAACTGTTGGATCAACAGAGCTGTTGTTTAAAAAAGTGCCCAATGTCGAAAATCTCACACCGGACGATTTGAAAAATTATGAAAAGATTGTAATCTCGACGAATGCGCACAAAAAATTTTATAAGCCTAGTGAGGCTATACGACGTAATACCAGCCACAAATTTAACACATATATTGCAAATATAGTTGATCATCATGTGGGGCAGGGTATGCCAAAGTATAAGCTAGCTAGAAAAAACACACAGTCGGACTATATTTATTGGGACAATCCAAACGAGCTAGTAGACCGTCTTCGCTTACTTTTGGCATCACAAGCAGCCGGAAATTCGGCCCATGCGAATGAAATTATATTGATTATCGAGGAATTGCATGAAGCTGAAATCATTTATTAACTCAACATCGGAGAATTTACGAATTCTCATAATGAGTGTCGATGTGTTTGGACGTCATTCAAGTAGGAGTGTACTCCACGGTAAGCAAGGTCCTCCAGGTCGCCCTGGGATTGGCTTCAGAATTACCGCAGATGGTCATTATGACTTGGGGCAAAAAAGATTGTGTAACATTGCAAATCCGGAAGGAGAAGATGATCCTATCACTCTAAGTGCGTTACAAAAGAGATTCCGAACTATCATTAAGAACATACACAAAGAAATGAATGAGAGTAGTCAGTTGTTGGTTAATGGACTTGAAGCTACGATAAGAGACATTGCAAAGACACTCGAGGCCAATGTTAAAACTCTACAAGATTTGGTGATGCGTTATTCACACGTCATTGCTGAATTGGATGCGCGACTGCGTGGACTGGAAAATGAACGAGAAAAGAAGCGCTCTCGTCCTAGAGCTACATAAGCCTGCTCGACGAAACTATCTGCGTCGGCATGTGGACATCCGTGGCTTGGACGAAACCTGGCAAGCCGATCTCGTCGATATGCCATCATACGCGCGTCAAAACTCCAAACACAAATTTCTTCTCACCGTCTTCGATAAATTCTCAAAATTCGCCTGGGCCATGCTAATGCTGAGTAAGAATGGCAAATATGCAGCAGCCGCAATGAAGTCGATACTCGTTAAGGGATGCATACCGCAGAACTTACACGTTGATCGAGGAAAAGAATTCTACAATTGTGACTTTAAGGCCCTCATGAAAAAGTACAATATTCAAATGTATTCAACATATAGCAGCTTAAAGGCATCCATTTGCGAGCGTTTCAATCGTACATTGAAAAATAAGATGTGGATGCAATTTAGTCTTCGTGGTAATTATAAGTGGATCAAAATTCTTGATAATTTAGTAGCCAAGTACAACAATTCTGTACATCGCACCATTAAGATGAAGCCGAGAAATGTCAACGCGGAAAATAAGAAGCAATTGCAGCAGATTTTCAATCGGAAAAAAAACCTTTCGAATTAAGTGGTCCCGTACGGAACCACTGTGCTGCAAAGGGTTAAGGCGGTCCTCTAGTTTCTCGGGTCGAAAAAATCGATTTTTTTTTTCATGAATCACATCTACAACATGTGTAGAAAATGTGTGCCAAAGGATTTTTCGATATTCGAAGTGGTTCACAAGTTACGGCCCTGGAACGGAGCGCGCGCCGGGCTGCTCCGAAAGCCGAGCGGCGCTGACCATTGTATTGATATCCCTAAATCTAACTGCTACCTGAACCTTTTGTGAATTAGGCACGAGTAAAGGGGAGCCGAGACCGTTGACAGACGCTTTCGAATATTGACGAAGACGCCGTGAAGCGTCGGTTAGTTCAGTTTTGCTGTGGCAGTTGCGAAGCGTACTATATTTTCTCTTGCGAATCGCAGGTAGCTGATTTTTTGAAAATGATTTTCAAAATGTTAAAGAAAGGAAGTAGAGACGCCCCGGCTCGTTACGATCGACCTAAAAAGCAAAAATTTGCAGGCAACCGACACACTTTTGAACAAGACAAGTCGTTTACATCGGCGTGAGCGCAGAAACTTTGTCAAAATAAAAATTTTGAAGTGAACGTTGAACAGACTGTTTTGTATTGTATTTTGAATTTTGTGAGTGTATTTTCAACCATTTCTTCGGCTGTTATTTGTAAAGAGTGCAAAAGTACGGTGACTTTCCATCAACGTGATATACGAGGATTGGGCTTTAAAATTTCTATGGCGTGCAAGTGTGAGAAAGAAAAAGAAATAGATTCATGCCCAAAAATCGGTAAAGCCTACGAAATAAATCGTCGCTTAGTTTTCGTGATGCGTTTGTTGGGAGTCGGTTATGAAGGCTATAGAATTTTCTGTGGACGAATGGATATGGGACAAGGTTTTGCTTTGAACACGTACTATTCCATATTAGAAAATATTCACTCAGCTTCTTCGGCCGTTTTTGATACAGTGTTGTCGATTGCGGTTAATGGAGAAAAGGAAGTCCTTCAAGAACAAGGAAAAGCAGAAAATGAAATCACCGTATCTGGAGATGGCACATGGAAAAAAAGAGGATTTTCATCTTCATTCGGAGTTTCAACTTTAATTACCAAGTACGCCGGTAAAGTAGTTGATGCGTGTGTAATGAGTAGTTTTTGTGCTGGATGCAATTCGTGGAAAAATTTAAAAAAATAGTGATCCAGTTGGATATGCAGGATGGCTCGCTGATCATGAAGAAAATTGTACTCGAAATCATACTGGAAGTTCTGGGAAGATGGAAATAGATGCAGTTGTGAAAATGTTTTCTCGTTCAGTAGATAAACATCAAGTTCGATATACGACATACATAGGAGATGGTGACAGCAAGACATTCAACGGTATTTTGTAGGCAGAACCATATAGAGAAGACATTGTTGTTGTAAAAAAAGAGTGTGTTGGACACGTTGAAAAGAGGATGGGGACTCGGCTCCAAAATGCAAAAAAATCTAATAAAGGCATTAGTGGGAAAGGTGCAGGAAAACTCACTGATAACTGATTGATTGGTGAGATGACAACGTATTATGGATTAGCTATTCGGAGACATCCAGATTCTATCGAGGAAATGAGAAAGGAAATTTGGGCAACATTCTTTCACAAGATTTCCACAGACAGCAATCCACAGCATCAAAATTGTCCTGCAGGCGAATCTAGTTGGTGCAAATGGCGCAGAGCTGAGTTTCTCGGAGAGGCTGAGCAATTCAAACACAATAAACCGCCTCTTTCTGAAGCAGTTCAAAAAGTTATAAAGCCAATTTATGAGGATTTACCCAAAGAAGAATTGTTAAGCAGATGTTTGGGAGCGGAAACTCAAAATAATAACAAGTCGCTCAATTCGTTAATCTGGACTTTTGCTCCGAAGCACCTCCATTCTGGGCCAAAAGTGGTTGAAATCGCCACGTTTCTCGCTGTCATAATCTTCAACGAAGGATTCAAATCTATCCTAAAGACCTTGGAAACCATGGAAGTGAAAATCGGCCCACAAGCTAAACGATATGTTCAACAGCGTGATAGCTCTCGGATCGACCGTTCAGAACGGCGCACGAGTGATGTTGTAAAACAGGCCCGAATCGCGAAAAGGGAAGACGGAGCAGCTCTGCGTGACTTCCAAGAAGAAGAGGAAGGCCTATTGTATGGTCCAGGCATAGCAGATTGACGGTGAGATGAAATTTTTAGTATAAATCACATGCGCGAATTTTCAAACGCGTTTTTCTCGAAACACCATTTTTTGAAACGGTGACCACGATATTTCAGAAACTACTGCACCGATCTTGTTCAAATTTATACAGCATCTTTAATATGTTATAAGCCAGCGATTGAACTAGGATTATCATGATTGCTTCGATAGTTTTTTTTTGAACGAGCGAAAAACTTAAGAAAAAATGAGTACAAAAAAGAGTGTAATTTTCAAAAGTGTATAAAAAGGTCAATTTTTGTAATTTAGAATTCACTCTAGTTCAATCGCTAGTCTTAAATATGAAGATTAAAATGCCGTTTGGTTTTTTTATTTCAGATAAGCAGAACAGCCGCAATCTTGGTCACCGTCAAGCACCTCTTTTACTTGATGTCTTCCTGTCAGCCACTATAACTTTTATTCTATTATATATTTTGACTTCAAAAAAATGGTAAAGCTTATTTAAATGTTAATAAAGATTATGCAAAAACAATGAGATTGATTATTTCGATGCTTTGCCCGTAAAAAAATATTGAAAAAGCGGTAAAAAAACAGCAGAGAAGCTAGAGGACCGCCTTAATGAAATACTATTCGAATATTATATTATAACTATACAATTTATGTATAATGAAAAGTTCGATAAATAAAAAGAATGAAACGCTTTATGAAATTCGAGCTAAAATTAAATACACGAAAATTAATTAATTCAATAAGTTAATTAGAAATTATTATTATTAATATGAAAAATACGTGTGTTTAACTTTTTCATCTCAAATTAAAACATTGCATTGCATAAATTGTAATTGTACAAAAATGTGAATTATACACAGCTCATCCGTAAAATTTTGTTCGAAAAGCGGTTGAGCAAAAGTATATTCACTAAGAAAATATATTTTTTTCGTGTTTCCTACAATGTAGTCACGACAGGTATAAGAGAGAAACAATTCGCGTCTTTCGTTTGACCTCTGTCTATTCTTTCAATCGTACCAGTTTTATATTCAGTAAAGCCTAGCTCGTTGCCAGGTAAACAACGATGGCTACGCCATCGTTTCACCTATTTCTTCATTAGGTTTCACCTATTCACAATATTTTCTTAATTGGCGACGTTGATTCGCAAATTACGAGCAATAAGTTGCTGAGTAAAATACAAATGTTGAAAGTGCTTTTTTTCAACTTACATCAGCTAAAGTATAACCTTCGTCAAAGTGCTACGATA
Organism: Ophion ellenae; assembly: GCA_963210295.1. NCBI lineage: Eukaryota > Metazoa > Arthropoda > Insecta > Hymenoptera > Ichneumonidae > Ophion > Ophion ellenae. The sequence continues at coordinate 10,779,250 of OY723386.1, read as the reverse complement.
GTTGCCGAAGAAGTTTGTGTTTTTTGGGAAAAAGCCGGTATACCTGTGCATCCATTACACAAGTGTATTGTAAAGGTAGAATATCTGTACAGCCATTATCGAACTGTACAAAAAAATACTGGTCAAAAGCATAATGAAGTCAAAGAATCAGATTTCAAAGAGCAGATCGCGTTGCTTTTTGATATCGCTGCATCATCTATAAAGCTCCAAAAAATCTATGAAAAAACTATGCAATTTTTGGAAAATCAGAGAAAACCAGAGAGATTTGGATTCATCGGGGATGTTGAATCTATTCACGACCAAAATATAACCGATGAAGAATACGATTTTATTTTGGAAAAGCGTGAGAAAGCGAAGTACGAAAGAGAACACGGTACAATAGGTAAGAGAAATTATACTTCATGTAAAAAGGGCTCCAAATATATTATTAAAATTATTACTAACTTGACTTGCATTACAACAATTCTGTTTAAAAAAATTTAATTAACATGTCATTTATACATTCACCTTAAAAATTGAAATACTGTATTATGTTACTATAAACAAAAATTCATGTTCAAAAAACGTGTAAAAAGTGTTTTGAAATTACAAAATATTTTTGAATTAACTGAAATGTTGTTTATCAGGATTCACTTTCCTACACATGTAAAGAATCAGTTAATCCAAAAAGATTCGAAATTTTCCTGACAACTATTTTATTTGAGAAAAAAAAATCAATTTTTTTTTAATTTTGCGACATTAATCTTTAAGTAGTCAAGACTTTTTTTTCGTGATTTATCTTTTCATTTTTGAAAAGTCTAGAATAGTTTTAAATTTTTTACTCATTCTTTCCTTGTTCGGAAATGTTTTTTCAAAAACTTATACAAATCTTAAATTTTATTAAATAATATTATTCAAATTTTTTTCTCAGATGACATCGTTCAGTTCACTGGTAGTACTGAGTTTTCTTCACAGCGGAGTAATTTTTCATCGGGATTTTTCGATGAAAAAAAAACGCAGGTAATGTTGAACCCCCACCTCCGAAAAAATTTCGTAGTTCAATCAACATTATCACCAAAAAATTGGTTGCAACTTTGAACAGTTGCTTCGTTTCGGATAGAAATGCTACTCGGATTGTAAGTGCAGTAGCTGAGGCATTAGACCACGATCTCGATAATTTGATCATCTCCAAAACCTCGATACATAAATATCGAGAAAACATTCGTAAAAAGTTGTCGGAGAAAATCAAAAACTTGTTTCCATCTTCTCCACTACGTGCACCCGTGCTTCATTGGGATGGCAAACTAATTCAAGAAATCTCTTTAAACCATAAAGTTGACCGTTTGGCAATAATTTTATCAAATGAAGAGTGTGAAATTTTTTTATCGATCCCGGCGTTAGAAAATGGGCATGGCTCTTCGCAAGCTATAGCTATAGCTGAGGGGATTTTATTAAATATTGCAATAAATATAAAATATTATGTTTATAAATACCATTATACATTGAATAGTATTTTATTTCGAGTGTATGTTTATCTCAGTTTCTTTTTTGGTTTAATTATTTAAAACTTACCGTTTGAAAATATAGTACAAAATATAAAATATCACCTTTGTCATAAAATTCGGTATGGGCAATTGTTCAATTTTATAATTGAGATTTTTTATATATTTTTTTAAAGCATTTTGTTGTGACACAACTAATACCAATCTTGGTTCGAGGAATGGAGCTGCAGTACTTTTAGAGCAAATTCTCAATCGAGATTTGCTTTCTCTACCCTGCAGACATCATATTTTTGAATGAGTGCTAGGTGGGGTTTTTGACGCACTACCTCAACTGGCCCGTCGATTCCTCTGTTCAAGCGTCTTCAAATTGCTTGGACGAAAATCGATCAGAATGAATATAAAGCCGGTATAGAGGATGCAAAGATTTTGAATATTTTTCAAAATCACCTCGAAGGTACTTCGTTGATCAAGTACTAAAATCACAGGTGCAACTGCGTGACGATTACCGCGAGTTATTGCTGTTGTGCCTAATTTTCATTGGAAAAGTTCCTCGTGAAAATGTACGATTTTATAAGCCATGTGCTTTTTCACGTGCTCGATGAATGGCAAAAGCAATTTATTGTTTGAAATTTTTTTTATTTCGTAAAGTATTTCGTTTGGCGCCAAGCGAGGAAAAATCAATCGCCGAAATCTGTAAATTTATCGTTTCGATTTACGTTAAGGTTCACAGCTCCATTTGCTAATGCTGCTCCTAATCATGATTTGAATTTTCTTAAAACCGTCCACGATTACCGAAAAATCAATTCCGCTGTAAGCAAAGTCGCTCTCAAAAAAATGTCCAACCATCTTTGGTATCTATCCGCTGAAACTGCTGCGATGGCATTCTTTGATGACACCATTCCTGCAGACATAAGAAAAAAAATGGCTACAAAAGTCACGAGGAAGCAGCTGGAACATGAAACACAAATCGAAATGCCCAAACGCTGTGCAGTTTCTGAATCGAACTTCGCTTCTCTGTTGGGTCAAAACGTTGATTTTTTCGTAAGCCCCGAATCGGTAAAGTTTTTCGAAAGATTCCAAATCGATCATAGCTTTCTCGATAATGACGGATCGGAGTGGCACTTGGATAAAAAATATCAGTTTGGCTTGCAAATTGTAAAAAGGTTAAGCGTCATTAATGATGTCGCAGAAAGAGGAATCAAGCTTATTACGGAGTACGATAATAGATTGACGTAAAACGTGGAACGGAAACAATATATCGTTCAAATTGTCCGTAAATATCACAAAAAGTATCCGGATATCAATAAAAATACTTTTCTTCGACCGCTCCACCAATAAAAATTTACCTTGTCATTTTTTTCGATTTTTTTTTCTACTCGCAAATTTTTTTTCGATTAAATAGGATTTTTAATCGGTTGTTCATTCAATAATTATATTAGATATCATGACGATTTATTTCAGTGCAATGAATTTATGCCTCGGATGCAATTCAAAGTTTAAATTTAATTCTGAGTCAATGTTCTACTTTTTATAGGAAAAAAAACGTCTGCTGTATTTTTGGTTGTAATCGTCTAGTCTAGTCGAGTATAGTCTAGTATAGTCTAGTCTAGTTTAATTTAGGCTCTAGTCGAGTTGAAAATTGCATCACAATATCAGTAATAATATTTCACGAAAAATGTTTTAAAATACGAAATCGAGGCTCTCTTCATAAAGCGTAAAATTGTAGAAATTATTACTGCAAAAATCTGTAAAAATTATGTTTTGAACATCAATATGTGTACAATATGTGTGCCTAGTTTTACATTTTTTGACCACTATTACGAGTTTGAGAAATAAATATGTTATATCTCAGCAAAATACATGTGTTTTATCATTTAAAATTCAACTCCTTACAGGGACCATTAAAACATTTTTAACGTCTTCAAAATTTGCACACATTTAAAAAAAAATCTTGATTGTATTTTTACGTGGGGAATTTTTACGTGTGTGTGTGTGTGTGTGTGTGTGTGTGTGTGTGTGTGTGTGTGTGTGTGTGTGTGTGTGTGTGTGTGTGTGTGTGTGTGTGTGGTGTGGGTGTGGGTGTGGGTGTGGGTGTGGGTGTGGGTGTGCGTGTGCGTGTGCGTCTGCGTGTGCGTGTGTGTGTGTGTGTGTGTGTGTGTGTGTGTGTGTGTGTGTGTGTGTGTGTGTTACTGTGTAACGTCGGGACAAAAAGCGCTATCTATTTATTTTTCCTCTCCTATTTTATTTAACTCCGCCAAAAACGCGGGCTTACCCGATTCCACATGGAAATCGTGGAAAACTACGAAGATAACGGCATTCTCATTTTTCGACGGGTCCTTATATTTTCTTTAGAATTAGGCGTACCACAGCCGAAACGAAATATATCGATAAGGAGCGAGCGTCGCGCATAATTTCCCACGCGAGAGCACAGTCGGTCTTGACCATATCTATACGCAACCATCAAACGCAATTGATGATAAAATCCTTAGCCATAAGAACGTACAACACACGAAGACACACGAAAATATCCAAATCCTTACTCCACAAAAATATACATTCTTCAAAAGAAAATCCTTTATGACGAAAAGTTGACCCGGCAATAAAACTACGTTGGTATTTCCCATGCGCTCTCACACCTGGGTCAACAAAGCTTATCTTGAGGCAAGCGCGGCAACGCGACCAATGCCCTTTTTCCTCCCTATATTTTTCCAACGCTCCAGATAACGAGACGCGGACTCGTTTGCGAGAATCGAGATGGAGATCACACACATCATAGTCTACAACCAATCATAGTCTCCAAAAATATTTCCCCTTCCATCTCGACCAATCATATGCACTAGTAAATTTCTTCTCCCACCATCCCAGCATCCAAAATATCCTACAAGTTAGGATAGGAAAATCTTGAAGTGAGTGTTCCATCACCACTCGTTCAGGCCTACTCTCCCAAGAGTGTCCCATCATCACTCGCTGAGAAAAGTCTCCCTTCAGTCTCTATCGCGTACGAGCAAAAATCAAGCAACAACGTTCACCGGAACAATTACAAAACTGTCTCAATAAAGCGAACGCGAACTTTAACGTCCAAATTATACTTTATAATAACGCGAACTACAAGAATTTTATCAAGTGTCTAAGTTGAATGTGTACATCGTATTGTTTTGCGTAAATCGTAATTTAATTCCAACCTCGTCTCGCGATAAATACCCACGTGTTAAATTTTTGTGTCGACGTGAGCCATCATTGTTACCAAGCGTGCGCATCCGAGGGGTCCGACCTACCTGCGGAGGCCCCGAACCCGACGACTATAAACAGTTGAGCGAATCCACGACGCATCGGCAAATGTAAGCAAAATATTTTATGTATATTTTTGTATTATTAATTTAATAGAATTAACCAAATTGGTCAATTGTAATAAACCCCGAATTCTCAATCATTTGCGTAAATCAATTCATTTATCAATCGAGTCACTGCGTCGTTCCCACATTTGTATGCACCTTTCCCTTTTACACCCTCATCCCGAGCTAGTGCGCTAGGCGTAGGCTAAAAAGAGGGAACCACCAGGCTAAAAAGAGGGAACTCAGGACGTGACATTTAATTTTTGGGGGCTCATCCGCGATCGTAAAAGGGGTATGTGCTTTTGCAAATTGCCTTAATGGATAAGGAATCCACATGCGAGTCGCTTGATTTGAATATCACTGACGATTTACCGGATTCAGAAACAAACGAACCAGGTCAATCTCGTAGTACAGAGTACGCTTTAAGAGGATCAAACGCTAATTTATTATCTGGTCTCGAAGCTCCTAAAAGATCCGTAAAAAAATTAGCATTGCCACCTAAGGGAAATCCAGATAACTTGAACAATATGGCGCTAGGAACAAACCAATTAATTTCTCTAAAAGATGCCGTTAGCTTTGTCCCAGAATTCGATAGAAAAAATATCCCATTTTCAGAATTTGTGGCCGGGTGCGAAGATGCAAAAGATATGCTTCCGCCCGAAGCCGAAAAATACCTAGCGAAATTAATAAGAAATAAATTGAAAGATCTAGCCAGAGATAGTATACATGGAATTAAATTCGAGACAGTAAAAGAATTCGTGGATTTTCTAAAAAAAAATACACGCGCCAAATAAATCCGAGATTCAGCTTTTGGGAGAACTCAGCCATATCTATCAAGCAAGCGGCGATAGAGTTATGGAATTTGCGACGAAAATTAGGAAAAAGACAAGAGAAATATTAGAAGCAAGAAAATTAGCCAACAATGAGGAAGAGGACCAATTATTTAGGAGACAAATGGACGAATATTTTCTTACTAGTTTTAAACGCGGATTAAAAGAGGAGATCGAACACTGACTCCCACCGTGCGTAGACATGCCCACCGCTATTGATCACGCAGTTAGAATCGAACGCGATCTCAAGGCTCGAAGGGAATTGGAATCGCGTCCCACCAGATCAGAAGGAATCATTCAGACTAGACCTGTGAGGATATGCAATATTTGCAAAAAAGATAATCACGCGACCGAAGCTTGCCGATTCGCGACGGTCACTTGCCAAATTTGTAAAATCCAGGGCCACAGCGCCAATGAATGTCAAAAATCTGCTAATGATCAGGGGTCTGTCACGTGCCAAATTTGTAAAAAAAAATAGGACATACCGCGGATAAATGTTTTCGCAATCAAAAATCCTACACAATTACGTGCCAATTGTGTAAAAAACCAGGGCACACGGCCAGCGAGTGTACATCGCGTAAAGAGCCACAAAATTTCTCGAATGATCGTCCTCGCCCCTCATCTATTGCTCAGTGCCAATACTGCCACAATCATGGGCACACTGCGGACAGATGTTTTAGAATTCCGAAAATTCGCCGCAAAACGATACACCTACCTGTTGATACTGCAAAAAGATAGGTCACACATTAGAAAATTGCCGCACACTTGAATATAATAAATCGCAAAACCTGTCGGGAAACGGAAGGAATACCCTTCGGACGGACGCGCCGAGCGGTACCCCGATCCCCACGCGTCCAGCAAATTTGGCCACGCAATAGACTCAAGCCGACTATATCCGACCTACACAATAAACGCAGAAAACTTCGGTAAGCTACCCTCGGTGTGTATCGGAGTACTACCGGAAAAGGGTCGCACGATAATGCTATTAGACACCGGAGCTATTCCCAACCTCATAAAGAAAGATTACACGAGAAATATGGTCGGTATCGATGAGTCAGACATTGTAAAATTAAAAGGTATATCAGAGCTACCAGTGTACGCGTTAGGGAGCGTAATAATTCAAGTATTCGGGTTTAATGCCCTATTTCATATAATTCCAGATTCGATATCACTCCCCTATCCAGGATTATTAGGGTCGAATTTCTTTTTTGAAACTAAAGCAAAAATCAATTATAAAACATAACGTTTTGAATTCGGAACAGGATCTCGGCCATTCGAAAAATCAGGCGAACCCGACGAGGTGATATAAATCCCCGCGCATTCGGAAACTTCCTTTTACGTAAAAGTGGAGGATAGCACGATAAAAGAGGGTTATCTTTCGCCTTTAAAAATCCGCAATGGTGTATATGCCGGCGACTGTCTGGTAACAAACATCTGCGGTAAGGCTCATTTGAAGGTTTACAATACCACGAATGATGCTATACGACTGATCGTGCGAGTCGTAAAACTGCAAGAATTCGACACGATCGGAGACTTAGCAGAAAATAAAACAAATCAAGATTGCATGACAATTTTTAACTCCAGTTTGATCCCTCGTGACTCTTCTATTTCAAGCGACGATTGCAAGACAATCGCGTATATTCAGGGACCAAAAGAGGCCAATTAAAAAAAATCGACGAAAAATGTCGAATTAAAAACCTATCATAGCCCCAAAGAGAGCGATCATTAAGGAAAATTTAGAAAAATTTACGGTAGCGAGGAAAGAACTGAAACTGAGATCAATCAATCAAATAAAAATAATAATAAAATATCGGGCCAAGAATCAAAATCGAATAAAATTGGAAAATCAAGAGTAAAAATAAAAGAAACGTCAATGAACGAAGAAAATTCAAAATCGAAAATGAATAAAAATTCAAATCTGAGAGAAATTCAAACGGTAAATTGTGTTTCCTTGTCTGACCCAAGATCGCGTAATATAAAAAATCTGTCGGAGCGCACGGAGACAATAAGAGGGCTCCTGCGACTCGATCATCTAGCCAAAGATGAGCTAGACCATGTAGAAAAAATTTTCGAAAAATACCCAGATAGGTTTCACATAAAAGGCGAACCTCTGGAGTCTACATCTGTGCTGCGACATAAGATCCGCACGGTCGATGACCTCCCGATCAATACAAAACAATACAGGTTTCCTCAGGCTGTTAAGAGCGAAGTCCAGCATCAGGTGGAGCTCATTATTCCGAGCTACTGGACTCGAGGATTATCAACCATTTTCAATCCCCCAACAACAGTCCTGTTTGGATCGTACCAAAGAAACCCGACTCCAATGGCAATAAGCGTTGGAGAATGGTAATTGATTTTCGGGCCCTTAACGAAAAGACAATCGGCGATTCTTATCCGTTGCCTAACATCACAGACATTCTGGATCAATTAGGCAACGCGAATTATTTCTCCGTATTCGATCTAGCGTCCGGATTCCATCAGATAGAAATGAATCCCGAAGATAAGCCGAAAACTGCTTTCTCTACTCCGTATGGGCACCATGAATTTTTGAGAATGCCTTTTGGGCTGAAAAATGCCCCGGCGACTTTCCAGCGCTTGATGGACGTCGTGTTGAGTGGACTCCAGGGAGTGCCCCTCTTCGTTTATCTCGACGACATCGTCGTTTACGCCAAGGATTTGGAGGAGCACAGCAAGAAAATCGAGGAACTGATGGAAAGGTTGCGAAAAGCCAATCTACAGTTGCAACCGGACAAATGTGAATTTCTCAGGCCAGAAGTTAATTACCTAGGACATATAATCGGGAAGGACGGTTTAAGACCGGATCCCAATAAATTGTCAGCGGTAAGGGAATTCCCAGTTCCCAAAACTGTTAAAAATATTCAGCAATTTTTAGGCCTAACAGGTTACTACCGTAGGTTTATTAAAGATTTTTCGAAGATCGCAAAACCATTAACACGACTCTTGGAAGATAAGGTCGATTTCGAATGGACGGAGGAAACACAAAAAGCCTTCGAAGTACTCAAAAATAAACTCTGTGAAGCTCCCATCTTGCAATATCCAGACTTTGAAAAACCATTCATAATAACAACAGATGCTTCCGGCTACGCCTTAGGCGGAGTCTTATTACAGGGTGAAATCGGGAAAGACAAACCGATCGCATATACATCGTGCGTACTACGCGGGGCAGCCCTTCGGTACGACACATATGAAAAAGAGGCAATGGCAATTATTCACAGCGTCAAAGCTTTCAGGCCGTATATTTACGGTAGGAAATTCACGCTCGTGACTGATCATAAACCCCTGGTCTGGTTTAAAACTGCCAAAGACGGGAACACACGCGTCCTAAAATGGCGACTCAAACTTTCAGAGTACGATTACGACGTCGTTTACAAGCCAGGGACATTAAATTCAAACGCCGATGCTTTATCGCGAAATCCTATCGAAAAACTCGAGGATGCCAAAGCCATACCTCATTGCGAACAAAAAAACGACGAGAATCTAGATGAGATAGCACAAGACATACTCCGCGAATTAGCAGAAAACAGTGTTAGCGAAAACGAAGACCCTATACGTTTTACAACTCAAGCAGAAATTCATGAAACCCCAAAAATAGAAGAAATAAATGTCGTCACTCGCTTGCAAACGAAGAACTACGTATCTCAGGTAGCTAAGAAAACAAAACAACAGGTTAAAGAAAAACTCGGTGCCGATGTATCGGAAATCGTTGACGTACCTGCCTCCAAGGAGACAGATGCGCGCTCCAAGTTCCGGCGCCTTGCGCTCCGAAACCGTAGGGCCATAAACTACGAGGAAAGTAGCAGCGAGGAAACAGAAGCCGAGATAACAAGGCCCGCGCGTGTTGGGCGACCCCGAGAGGGCACTGACCCCGAATCGGATGACAGGCCGAACCTGCGCAAAGCACCTCAAATTCCTAATCCCAAACGTTCCACTGACCTAGATTCCGACTCAACCAATGCAGTTGACTCATTATCCTCTGAGGATGAAGGACTTCCGATCCAGGAAGACAAAACCTCGGAATTTAAAATCGCGAATTGCATAACAAGCAAAGAATTGTTCCATTTTCGCTTCCATTCCATTTTCCAAAAATTACTCGAAGCAAACAAACTTCCCCTCTGGAAGGATTTAACAGAAGGTCATGCCTACAGTAAAAAGGTTGGAAAAAAATATCACATTGCCCTAGTCATCAAAGGCGAATATTCTAGATCATTATCCTTCGTATCACAAAATGTTAAAGAAAGCGTAAGGGAATTAACAGATCTTTGCGAAAATCTCAAGCTCCAATCGCTAAGTATTTGCCACAGTAACCTCGTCGAGCATCTAATATGGGCCGACGTCCTCAACATAATTAAAGAAACGTTCAAATCCAGTCAAACCAAGGTGATAATCTGCTTAGGAACCTTACGCTACGTGCCAATCGAAGAACGAGATTCCATTTTCTATGAGATGCACAAGTCCCCAATAAGAGGACACAAGGGCGTCTCCAAGACATATAACAGAATTAAAAGAGAGTATTTTTGGGAAGATTTGAAATCGGATATTCAGAGAAGAATTCAGCAATGCCTAGATTGTCAATTAAAGAAACTGGTTAGAGTAAAGACAAAACAGCCAATGATTATAACGGATACGCCAGGTACGGTTTTCGAAAAAATATCCATGGACATAGTAGGTCCAATGCGACGTACGTCCAATCAGAACGAATACATTCTGACTGTCCAAGACAGCCTTTCAAAATTTTGTGTCGCAATCCCATTGCCAAATGCACAGGCAACAACGGTCGCCGATGCATTTATTAAAAGATTTATATGTGTCTTTGGAGCACCCAAAGCACTCCTTACAGATCAAGGCAGTAATTTTTTAAGTGGCCTCATGAAACGAATCGCTAAACGATTTCGAATCAAGCGATGTCGAACAACAGCATTTCATCCCCAGTCTAACGGATCCCTTGAGATAACTCATCACGTACTGGCCGAATTTTTTAAGCAATACACAGATAAAGATAACGAGTGGGATGAATGGCTAGAATTAGCGACCCTTTCATATAATACCAGCGTTCATGAGAGTACAAAGTATACTCCATACGAAGTATTTTTTGGCAAACTAGCGAGAGTTCCATCAAGCGAACCACTTAGAGAATCCGATCAGTTACCCACTTATCGGGGGTATTTAATCGAATTAATTACAAGGATAAATGGAATTAGGAATCTCGCCTATGAAAATCAAGTTTCTTCAAAACATCGCTCAAAAAAATACTACGATAAAAATGCCAATCGTAAAAGTTTTAAAGTAGGAGACTTTGTATACCTCCAAAAGGGTCCCAAACCAGGTAAACTGGGAGACCATTATTCCGATCCACATAAGATCCTAGAGAAATTGGATAAGGGTAATGTGAAAATCCAATATTACAACAAAGCACGCATCGTTCACGAGAATAGATTACGGTATTCGCACATTAACGTCGAAACAAAGACGAAAAGAAAAACCAAGTCGACCAGAGTCGACGAATCCGATTTTAACCCTAATTAAACAAATAATAATAATAATTACCCTGTTTTTCAGGTGGCCGTTATCAACCTATTCAATATCAACAATATCACCTTTGTACTTGCAACCAGAGAAAAATATTGACTTTTTAGTTACAGTATCCTCAGTACAGAACACCGTAAACTATTTATATTCAAACCACGCCGAAATAACTGTTTCACAATTCGAGAGAGATTTCCTGTCGCGAACCTAGATATAATCGCTTATGTCAATTCAAATTTATATACGTAGTTATTATATTATATTAGAAAATCATTACATTATTATATGCATGCGCAACATTGTAGCAAAGAGCGCCAAATATTCCAAAATAGCTGTTGTTAGTGGTATAAGCCTCGGACGAATTGTATACAATTCAATGAAGAAGTCTATTTATATAGTGGTACTTGCTGGCGAAATAGTCCACTTTATTCATTATATAGTGATAGAAGTAAATCTGATCAGGTTAAAAGAATATTACGATCAACCTGTCACTCGTGGGAAGGAAAAATATCTCCTTACTTCTCGAACTCATATATTACCAAAAGAAGATCTCAAACAACCTGTAATTCCTTACTTCCTCCATATCACCGTTACGGAGACATCTGGTACAAGTTCATGGCTGCTCCTGTCGAAGCCATACTACCTGCAAGCATGAAGCCGGCGACGAAGTCTACTTGGCGATATACCAACCTAGAATCACCCTGTGGGATCTATTCCGCAGAACATCGACAACGTACGAAAACATATCATGTTTCCTGTGGTGCAACCCGCTGCCCTAAACAATATGGCACGGGGCATCAGTGGCCAAAACACTGTCAATCAAGAGGAGAAGTTGTTATATCTCCTGGATAACAACGATATATAACACCAAGCGGACTCCATCTGGAATCGCACCTGGGAAAAATTCATTCAATTCGGTACAGCAAGCGCTGGTCTCACCCGAATGTTACCCATCATGCGACCTATCAAGCTCCTCATACATACGGTAATCCATGTATACAGCCGACACACTGTGTATGGCTGGCCGATCTACCTCGTCGATGCAGGTGCAGGAAGAAAACCTCAACGGATGCAGAGATTGCTCAAGAACTTCATAAACTCGTGACGGCCCCTTCAGCCGAACCAAGGAGTCATACCAAGACCAACGCTGCAACACATGATGTCCACCTTAACATCTCCACTAGTCCAAAATATGACGAATCCTCCAAATCGCGTTCCTTCCATTGAGTTCATGCGAGAAGACATATTCAGGTACAAAAAGATCATCATGATTGATCATTTTGTAAATTACTTTTATTCTCATTATTTTGTTCTTCTAACCTTATCAGGTAAAATAGGATTAAACAAGTAAATAAGTATCGATGCATAAAGGAAACGAAAAATATGATACATTTTAAGCAACAAAAAAATCTACATATAACTATAATTTTAAAAAGGGAAAAAGGAAACCTCATTGAAGATCTGTCTATATATATATATATATATATATAGACAATAAAAAGTAATACCTACTTTCCAATGTTTTTAAGTCACATTGTAAGTCGATCAATGACAATGCCAATTCATACTATTGTGCCATTATACGTTTGATCACCACTCCCAACGATTACGATCGAGCGAGACGCTCAATCCTAAAGGGGGGAGGTGTAACGTCGCGAGAAAAAGCGCTATCTATTTCTTTTCCTCTCCTATTTTATTTAACTCCGCCGAAAACGCGGGCTTACCCGATTTCACATGGAAATCGTGGAAAACTACGAAGATAACGGCATTCTCATTTTTCGACGGGTCCTTATATTTTCTTTAGAATTAGGCGTACCACAGCCGAAACGAAATATATCGATAAGAAGCGAGCGTCGCGCATAATTTCCCACGCGAGAGCACAGTCGGTCTTGACCATATCTATACGCAACCCTCAAACGCAGTTGATGATAAAATCCTTACCCGTAAGAACGTACAACACACGAAGACACACGAAAATATCGAAATCCTTACTCCACAAAAATATACATTCTCCAAAAGAAAATCCTTCATGCCGAAAAGTTGACCTGGCAATAAAACTACGTTGGTATTTCCCATGCGCTCTCACACCTGGGTCAACAAAGCCTATCTTGAGGCAAGCGCGGCAACGCGACCAAGGCCCTTTTTCCTCCCTATATTTTTCCAATGCTCCAGATAACGAGACGCGGTCTCGTTTCCGAGAATCGAGATGGAGATCACACACATCATAGTCTACAACCAATCATAGTCTCCAAAAATATTTCCCCTTCCAACTCGACCAATCATATGCACTAGTAAATTTCCGACATCCTTTCCACCAATCAAAAAATTAACGCATGACAAAAATGCACTTTTTGAGAAACTTCTTCTCCCACCATCCCAGCATCCAAAATATCCTACAAGCTAGGATAGAAAAATCTCGAAGTAAGTGTTCCATCACCACTCGTTCAGGCCTACTCTCCCAAGAGTGTCCTATCATCACTCGCTGAGAAAAGTCTCCCTTCAGTCTCTATCGCGTACGAGCAAAAATCAAGCAACAACGTTCACCGGAACAATTACAAAACTCTCTCAATAAAGCGAACGCGAACTTTAACGTCCAAAATATACTTTATAATAACGCGAACTACAAGAATTTTATTAAGTGTCTAAGTTGAATGTGTACATCGTATTGTTTTGCGTAAATCGTAATTTAATTCCAACCTCGTCTCGCGATAAATACCCACGTGTTAAATTTTTGTGTCGACATGAGCCATCATTGTTACCAAGCGTGCGCATCCGAGGGGTCCGACCTACCTGCGGAGGCCCCGAACCCGACGACTATAAACAGTTTCGCGCATCCACGACGCATCGGCAAATGTAAGCAAAATATTTTACGTATATTTTTGTATTATTAATTTAATAGAATTAACCAAATTGGTTAATTGTAATAAACCCCGAATTCTCAATCATTTGCATAAATCAATTCATTTATCAATCGAGTCACTGCGTCGTTCCCACATTTGCATGCACCTTTCCCTTTTACACCCTCATCCCGAGCTAGTGCGCTAGGCGTAGGCTAAAAAGAGGGAACCACGATAGGTATATGCCCACGTCCCCTCAGGACGTGATAACTGCTCCGCCGCAACAATATCACTCGTGACTCTAATATTCTTAATAATTTCAAATTCAGTCCTTTACCCAACGGGCCAGAACGCGCGCATTACAACGGGTTTTGACGAGCGAAACGACGGCCTCACCGCTACGGTTTCAGAAGATCTCGATCCGGTAAAACCTCGGTCTCGATCAACGATTTTTCCGGTGGCGTCGCTTTCTTGGGTGGCGGGAACGGCTACGGCTTTGGGAGTGCACCTCTCCTTGCTCCAGACCAGAACTCAAGTGATGAAATTTTTGCGAGGAGCCTTTCCGCGGACCTGGGTCCCGACCCCCACTCCATGCCTAGTCACAGCCTTTTTGATTTTTCGCCGTTAACCTTGCCGACAACGTCCGCATTTTCAAAATTATTGGACGTGAAAATTGCCCTCGGCTGCCGTCCCGAGACCTGATTGGGTCACGGACTCATCGGGGTGATGACCGGCTGTATAGGGAGACAGACAGCTCGGAGTGGGGCTTCGAGCCGGCGACCTATCCTTGGAACTCGCGACTTTTCCGTTGTCGCTCGTTGATAGCCGCCGGAATCCCTTGACGCGAGGTGCGGAGGGCCGTTATTAGGCAGGACGCTCCCCACTTCCTTCTTATTGGGATCCGCTGGTATCGAATGTCGATGAGCGACGCCTCGTCGCGAGACCGTGTGCGTCAGGATCGGTGACTCCGTTGCCGTTCGATTTTCGCCTCGTTCCTCGATCCTGTCCTACGTAACGGCGAGAACACACCGTTCGCTCACGAAGTAGAACACAAAAAAAAGAAATAAGAATATTAATAAAATAATTTCTGCGCTTTGATGGGCCCGGGGAATTCGCTTGAGGGGTTCCTGGACGGCGGGAGGTGCATCTTCAAATGTCGAGCCTGAGCCACCTTTAATAAATTGCGACGTGCAAAATTGCCACGTCACAATATATATATATATATATATATATATATATATATATATATATATATATATATATATATATATATATATATATATATATTAACGGGTCGGAATTCGTTACAAATCAATTTATTGGTTCGGGACTCGACCAGGGAAGAAATTAGTTGAGACTTGGGCGTTTTGGTATTTTACGATAACAAAAACAATTTATTCAGTTTTTATTTGTCTCGATACAATAGAAAAGACCGCCTTGTGTATGTGTCGTGTGTTGTTCTTGTAATTTCCGAAATGTTTTTCTCCGTCGGTAAATGCCCACTTCGCGTGATTACTCAAATGGTAACCCTTCCGGGCGCGACCCGCATTAATTATCCTGCGTCGATAATATTTACCCCCTCCCTTACTCGCTCTGCCGATCGCGTCGCGGTGGATCGTGACGCGCAAGCTCGCGCAATGTTTACGTTTTTTCGGTATAGGTGTGCGTGTGTGGATGTGTGTTTTTAACATGAGTATCGGGACGCTCGCAAATTAAAATACCTCTTCGCCCTTTATGCTTTCCTAATACAAATTTTCTATTTACTGTTCGATAATTGCTATTCCTGTGTTGTTAATAATTCCGATTATCGTTTTTTTAAACTTTTTCTCTTATTCTATAATATTCTTTTATTTGTATGATTCTTTATTTTAATCTTTTAACCCTTCTCAATTTTCTTTCACCTTTACACTCCATCCACCACGCTTTTCTTCCCTTGCTGTCGGTATTAACGTCGGCTGAGTAACGGCCGGGTTTTTAGATAATTGAGAGTGCACTATGACTCTAGTGACTCCACCTTTTAGCTGCTCTGTCGATTTTCCGCCTTCCACACCTTTCTTCCCCTAGGGTCAGTATTAATGTGCTTGGAACCGATCGACTTCCCAGCCAAAGAAGGAGTGCCATTCGCCAAAAATTCCCGTCCTTTTATATGCATATTTTACCGCCTTTTCGTTTCCCCTTCTCTTTTACCTCCCTTAATTCGATTAGTCGGTTTGTCCGGTGTTTACCGGTCTCTCTGTCGGTCCGAGCTGTTTGACCTTGTTTTTATGTCGATCTGTCTCTCGCTTACCCCTTCTCTCTCCCGAAATCGGTTATTCTGACTACGTGGTGGGGTTATTTATTTCCGAGACGGACCTCTACGTCTCAATATATATAATCATTTTCCTTCTTTTAGTTAGATCTGAAACAGTCTTACAAGGAGACGGCACGACCGTGGGGTCGGGGATTTGGCCGATTTTTTTTTGTGGTGAAAAAGGACCCCTAGCGCCTCACATGGTTAAAGTAGTAGTAGCACTACTCGGAAAATTCCGAGAAAAATCGATTCAAAGTTTCTTAGGTCCCTTATGAGTTTAAAATTTCAGGCACTTGTCGAGCTGCCGTCTAGTCTAGACGGTTAGGGCTCGGTCTTTTGCGCCGGAGGTCGCGCGTTCGATTCCTCGTTCGGATCTTTTTTTTTACTTTTATGCCATCTCAACAATTATTCAAGACGTTTCTCATCCCTACATTATTTTTTTTAATTTATCTAAGCTCAACAACGTAAAGCTTTTCATATACTGAAAAATATTCGTGCTCGTTATTCTATTTGGTTTCATGGCCTTGTAAGGGTCTAAAGAATTTTAACCTGGGGTCCCCTTAGGATTATAACGGACATCTGCGCATAGGACTGTGTGTGAGTCTGTGAGAAATGAACAGCAGTTCATTTTTAGATTTTGTCGTGAACAGACGTGCCTATTTCATGTTGTTAAATTTCAAAATTCTCTTACAATTCGAAGTTAAAAATGTCGACTGAAGAAGTTGCCGGCTCTTTTGGAATAGGAGAGGAAATTCCTGAAGAATGTACAGTGATAAATCAAAATCGCGATTGAAGGACGCAGTAGTTTATTATGAAAAGCTGTTGACGGAAAATGATTGTTATTCAGGATTCGGTTGTTCCTCGGTGGTCGGTGTGACAAATGAGAGATACACTTTTTGCTGTTGTTTTCAAAGGATTTTTCCCCTTTTTATCATTAATAGCAAAAGAGGAGAAAAGGAAATAAAATAAATGTATATTAGTGAAATATTTGTACGGTCTAATGCACCCTTTTTGTTTTTTTTGTGTTTGCGTTACCAGTGCACTTATACTTATCGGTTACTTTAGAATGGTTATATTAAAATGCTTATACTATTTTGGTTATTCAAAAGTGTTTATGTTGTATGATAAGAACGAAGTGTGCCAAGTGGTTGTGAATACAGTCCAGGATTTCGTGCAAATGGGCTGTTTCTAACGTCGTTGTTGCCTAAAGCGTTGTGTAGCATCTGCAACATATGTAGGTTTTATTTTATTCTATGTGAACTACTTTGATCTTGTTTGCTTCTAACTGAAGCTTTACATTATTTCGGTCGGTAATTTCCAAAAATGTTAATGAGCCTGTGTAATTACTATCGAGTTTTCCTTTTTTGGGTTTCTTAAGCGGAAATACTAATTGTTCAGTTTGAAATTTTGGCGCTTTCGCTTGTCTATCGTAGTATCGTTTCGTTCTTTCCTTCGTCTGTAATTGTTTCCGCAATGCTAATTGTCGTACGTCTCTAAGATTTCGGTTCAAGGTTTAGATGTAATCGTCGAAGGTTAACAGTTTTTCTGGTGGTGGAAATTCTGATGGCAGGGTTGCTTGGTGACCGAAAACTAGTTCATATGGCGTGTAGTCTGTGCTCTCATGAATACTCGTGTTGTATGATAACGTTACGAATGACAGCAATTCTTCCCAATCACCTTCTTCTTTATCCCGCGCCCAATCACCTTCCCAATCACCTTCTTTATCAAGGCGCCGATTGACTGAGGATGGTAAGCTGATGTTTTGTACGATCTTATTTGGAAAAGTTCCGCGAAAGATTTAAATATGTCTGACATAGTTTGCGCCATGATCTCATTGGATCGCGCGCAGCGCACCAAAGATGGCAATGAATTTGAGAGGTGTTGCGAGCAGTTGTGTTGAGAGGAATTTGAGAGGTGTTGCAATGCTAAATCTGCTGAATAAGTCCATTATTGTTAGGATGTATTCGTTACCTTTACTCGTTTTGGGCAGTGGTCCGACTATGTCGATTGCAATTTTGTCGAATGGTCATATGTAGTCGGTCGATCAGAGATGATCAATAGGGCTTGGTTTTTAATGGGAACTAATTTGTTCTTTCGGCAGTCATATCAGTATTTTATGAAGTTTCGAATGTATCTTTTCATGTTTTTTCAATAGTGCTGTGAACCTATGCGCTGATAGGTTTTTCCTACACCCTTATGTCCTCCAACTGTTGACACGTGATTTTCTTTTATTATCGCTTGTCTATTTTCCTGGGGTGGGACCGAAACCATGCCCTCACATAAGGTGTCTATGTATGACTTTATGTTTGCCCAAGTGAATAAATGAATGATTTGCGGATATATCTGCTCTTTATTCAAAATTTTCAGCGGGATGCGTAGACATTTCTTGATCATATACAAATTAGTGTCGTCTAAGGATTTCTCTTTGCAGCCCATGCTGAAACAGTATTTTTCGCCGTATTGGGTGATGAAGATATTTCCGCTCTTCGGGTTTCTTTGTAGAAATTCTTGCTAGTTTTTCCCTTTCTTGACGAATATTTTCGACATCATTGTATTCATGACACAGTCAGCTGCCAGGAAATTTGTAATGTGATCTATTCCTGGCAATATGTTTTCCTGTGCTATGTTTAAGTTGTCTTTCCCTTTTGGGCTTAACTTGTCTTCCATTCCCAGTGACCTTTCCCGTTGATCATGTTGTAGTGATTCTTCATATTCGATGTCACTTGGTTTGTTGGTTGTCATTTCTTCATGTGTCTCAGCTTGCATCCGTTGGTTTGACTTCTCGTGAACGTATTCGTCATTGACACTTGCTTAGTTTGATTTCGGACTGTATATATAATCCGTAAATTTCGTTCGTATTTTCGCACCGACTGTACACTCTTGATTTCGTTCGAGGTCTCCATGATATTCCTCGTTCGAGTTACCTGTTGTTACTTCTGGATCGGTTGGTATGTGTTCTCGTCTCATTTCGGCTCATCTTATTTTTTTATTTTTTTTATTGTCTCTGCTACGGCAAACGCTTCGCTTATTGTAGCTTCCATGTACGGGGTATTTCCCTTTATTACATTTCCCACCATTTTTTCCACTCCGCATCCCTCAACGATCCCCACCCTGCGGTCGCAGCTGACTTCCCCCTCTGTATCGCATTCACCATGACATTTTCTGCCATGGGTATAGGGAAACTGCGGAAAACCTATACTAATACCGCCGGTCACGAGTTCGCTTCCCAGTCTCGAAGCTAGTCGCATTTCGTCGAGAAATAGTGTTCACGCTACAGCCCACCACACACGACACACACACGTACCGGTCCGTGTGCGCGATATCCGTGTAGAACCAGAGCTACGTCGCGCCCGTGTTTTTTTATTTTTCTCCGAAACTACGAGACGGCGATTCGAACCCGCGACCTCCCGGTGTGCTGATTTCAGAGGCAAGCACGCTAACCATTAGACCGGCACATCGGTTCATTTCGACTCTTGTTCTTTTACCCAACTGCGTTGCGGTCAAGCATTTTCCTTGGTGTTGGGATATTTCATAGGCTGAATCGTCGTTTGTTTTTGTTCGGAACAGTCGTTTGCTGACGAGGAGTTGTCTTATACGTCGGCGCTTGACGTATTTCGAATTCTTCCTGTGATTTTTCCCGAGGTCTACTGCGCTTGCACTCAGCAGATGCCGTTGATGACTGATGATCAGCATCCTTTCGTGATCTGCCTGAACGACGTTTGGCAGTTTTTGATGTTTGCTGTTGGTTGACATCGCTTTTGCTTGGTCTGCCGGATCCACGGTTGGCAGTTGTCGATGTTTGTTGTTGGTTGACGTCGTTTTTGCGTGGTCTGCCAGGTCCACGCTTGGCAGTTGTTGATGTTTGTTGTTGGTTGCCATCCCTTCTGCTATGCCGATCGCCAAACGTGCCAGGACCACATTTGGCGGTGGGCAACGCCTCTTTGTCAGTCAAGCTTTTTCGCAGTCTGCCCCGTCCGCGTTTAGCCGTAAGCGTTGGTCGTTGAATGGTCTGGCTTTTCCGTGGTCTCTCACGTTTGCGTTTAGTACCGCCTGCTTCCCGATTTAATTCTTCACGGGCATTATGCGATGATATTGGTAGATTGAGCCCGCTTTACGCCTTAAATGGTTCTGCACAGTTTTCTTTTTCCGTGCTACTTATAGTTATGCTGGACGTCGCATCTTTTCTTTTTCTCGCGGGAGTCATTGCAGTTTTCTTTTCGATGTCCATGGTTATCGCCTGTTCGTCGTATGCTGCATCGTTGCTGGTAGACTTCGTCCCGCCGAAATGTCCTCTTTCTCCTTATTTCTACTTTGCCGCGTCCGGCTAATTTTTTGGCCTTTTACTACTTCAGTTGCGCTTATTTCTTTTCTTATTTCATTTATTTCTTCTCTATTTGCGTTTATTTATTTCTTCCTCATTTGCGCTTATATCTTCGTCGAATGTCGTCGTCGGCACGGTTGCTGTTTCGTAACCTACTACATGATCCGCGGACGTGTCGCGATCACGTTTGCGAGGCGTTCTCTTATACATTAGTGTATCGTGAGAATTGTTCCTTTTCGTGAGCTGTGGTCGTCCTTGTTCAAATCCAATGAGTTCCATCTCCTCTGTTGACGTTTCTGAGTCGTAGTTGTCGTCGATTGTCTTGTTGATTTTTAAGCGTGCACTCCTTCCAATTTCTTCTTTATCTACGGCGTTGCTTATTTCTATGTTTATATCCATGAGTTCTTGAAGTTCTTCTTCTGGCAAAATCATCACCTTGTCTGGTACTGAGTTTCCGGAAGATTCATCCAATGTTGACAAGTTTAGTTGTCACCCTGTTGAGAGATTCTCGATTTCTTGATGTCGTGCTGCGTTTCATAAGATAATGATTCCCTAGGTCTAGTCGGGAGGACGTTAACAGTCATCTAATCTATCCATAAGTCGTTGCATTATTGCACCCGTTCGAGTCGCGTATTCCGCAGTAGGCTCGTTATGTTTTCGCGAAATTTGTTTAAGTTCCAATTCGAGGTCCAAAAGTTCGATTGGGGTGCTACAATTGTGCCTCAGGTCTGTAAGGAGTTCTGCTAGATTTTCGAAAATTTTCATTCCAGCCAAATCGTGGGCTGTTCCTCCTAGTTTGTATTGTAGCATTACTAAGAGTCTGGAATTTTCGTTCGGCGGTATGATTTTCGCGGCCTTTTTACACGCACTTATAAAACTTTCGACGGGAATATTACTACCGTCAAAAGCAGGGATGGGTTGGTAAACTTCCCGAAATGTTAGACCTCCGTACACCATATCGTTGACACTTTCGTTTTCGTTTTCGGGTTCTAAGTTCATAAATGAGGGGCCTAAATTTTGGCGCGCGCTTCGGCGCCGGGGTGGCCTAGCAGGCTCCTTTTTGTTTTATCCTATGCATATATATTTTTAAGAAGGGGAAATGGAATTGTTTTTTTTTAACTATTTTCTCCGAATATTTGTAGTCTGTAAAGTTGTTGTTGTCAAATGTGAAAAGCTTGAGAAGTTTGCAAAAAATATATTTTCAGCTTGAAAACTTTCCAATTTTCCTTTCCCGTTCAAATATTTATAATGCGTCAAAATTTCGTTTTCCTTTAAATATTGATAGTTTGTAAAAATATATATTTATAGTGTGAAATGTGTGGATAAGTTTTGGTTTCTTCGAAAAATATAAAATTTCATTTATCATGTTTTGCGGTTTGAGACATTTTCGATTTTTTTTTCAAATACCTATAATGTATTAAAAAAACTTTGTTTCTTTCAAGGTATTTAAAGATTATATACTTTTTTAATGTTCAAATTTTGAAAGGTTTTCAATTTCCCTTTTCCAAATATTTGTAATGTGTGAAATTTTTATTTTTCTCGAAGTATTTGAAGTTCGTGAAATTTCATTTTTTGAGTATCACAGGTTTGAAAAGTTCCCAATTTTCATTTTCTTTTTTTTTCAAATGCTTATAGTGTATAAGTACATTTTGTTTTTCGGATTTTATAGATTTGACATGTTTTTAGTTTTCGTTTTTCCCTTCTTTCAAGTATTCATAACGTGTCAAAATTTTGTTCTCTTCAAAGTATTTCGAGTTTGTAAAATTTTATTTTTCTAATATTGAGAGTTTGAGGGATTTCAATATTCGTGTTTTTCGTTCCTTCTTTTTTAAATTTTCAAACGTATGAAAATTTTGTTTTCATAGAAATATTTACAGTTTACAAAATGTTATATATATATTTTTTTTAATTCTATAATTCGTTGCCTAATCAAATTCCTTTTTGCCAATGGAAATTAAGAGGCCAGTTCCTTTTGTTTTTTCTCTTGTCCGTGAGTCTTATTTGAGCGTAATAAAACGTTGAGCGTGAAGATTGCGTGTGCGAGTCTAAGGTGTGTGTTTTTTCTTCTTTATATAACTAATCAGGCGAACTAGGTTTTTGTTTTTCACTTTGTGTTGTTCGTGAAGTTTCGAGGCACGAATGGAGCGTTTCGCGAATCCGGCTTCTGACACCAATTTTGTGATGATCGAGCGGATACTTCACGGGATGCGCGAGGAGACACTTTACGGCTCGAATTAGTAGAAGGAAGATTTTGACTGCGACTTAAGAGTTTCATTATTGAGTCCCGATTGTCGAGGGAGTGCAGTGTTGGTGGATGGATTGATTGTTCTTGGTCCAGCGGAAGGAAGAGTGGTTAAGGGGAGGGGCCTAAGGAAGGTGGACGGGATGCCACGCGCGAGTGGAATGAAGCGCGTGCGATCAAGGACAATGGGACTGAAGAGAAGAAAGAATTGCAGATGAAGATCTCTATTGAAGAAAGATTAGATTTGGCTGAGCGTTGAGATTTTGGTGTGAACGAATGTTGATAGCGGGCATGAGACGTCGGGTATTGGCGTGAGCGCGCTTTAGGAACAGGAGTCGTGTGGGACTGTGACGCTGTTACCTACCTTTTTTGCGTGAAATCGTCACTTTTTTATTTCGAGTTCCTTGGGATGATGAGAAAAGGAAAAAAATACGCCGCACGTGAAATGGTAAATATGTCTTAAATACCTTTATTGATTGGTAAGTCTGGATAGCATTTTCTTAACAACAATTTTTTTAGTCAATTTCAAATTCTCTTGATGGGTATTTTGCCTCGTTCTTAAACGTATGCAATATACAATTGCGCACGATAAAATATCGGAAGCGTGTTCTGGACAGGGGAAATTAAATTCATATGGAATCATTAATTCTTCCAACGTGCAGTCAAACACATCTTTACGAGACGCATATTTAGCGAAACAAGCTTCAAGGTGACGTACGAGATATAAAAAAAACGTGTATTGGCGTAAAACAGCCCACCTCTTGATTTCATGTCGACCAATTGTGACACTAAAGACGTGCACGGTATCTCTGATCGAACGGCTCGTACACAAGTCGTGCAAGCGTTGTACGATTTCAATACTTGTTTGCACGAGTAACCTGTAGAAATGATGTATGTGTTTATAAGTATCCTGATTGGTACCACTGTATGGTAAGTTTGCGACTGTCTCAAAGTATAAAAACGGCATACAGTAAATCAATGTATCGCCAATGCATAGCAAGGAATGTTGGTACGCATAGATGTACTAACTACTACGTGTTATATCTACGTATTTACATCGCAGAGAATGACAACAATTAAAATAAAAAACTTGTAATGTAGTAAATTATGCAGTTCAGAACTGGAGCGGGGGCCAAATCGTGGTCGTATTCTATGACATCGTCAGCTTTCCAATCGTCATGCCACGAAGTGTCGTGTTTTTTTATGTACTTCTCGTCGATATTTTGCAAGTTTCGTTTCCGATTTCTCGGTGTTGATTGCCCTCGAGTCATGCAATTAAATTAGAATGGGAGATGTCTCGTCAGAAACAGGAAAATTTTCAAATGTCCGAGGCTTAATTACACTATATATCGATGGGAGTTTGTACAGCTGCGAGAATGTGAAACTGCTCAGATGGTCATTAGAGCCTGCGGCTTGCCGGATGGTGCCAAAGATTTTCTGTAAGGCCAAATTCATAGGTACTAAATATATGCATTCAGACATCCATTCTGTAGAAACTCTAAATGCGAAAGCCGGGGTTCAAAGTTATGCGGCGAAGGGTTTCTGTGGGCATAAAGTCCTGACTTCGTCATCGAATGGAGGTCAGACTCTATGCGACATTTATAAACAGTTAAGGGTTCAACGATGTTAATACTAGCTCCATATACCTCCAAGTTATCTTGGTTGACTTTTTCAGTCAATAAATATTAAAAATCGAATTTTTCAATGAGGTATTGACATAACTCCATCCTTGACTGGAGATATATCCGCAGTCCTCTCGCCGTCGTAGGGGGGTTAAAAATCCATCGACAGTTATGTCACCTTTCCGCATGGAAGATTCCTAATCATTCAATTACTGAAGCGAACTCTGCAATACCTGAAAATATCGAGTAGAAAGCACAGGTTATTGGTTACGGGAAAACTTTTTAAACTGAAATAGGACAATATAATAAGAATCAAATATGGACCGTAAAGTCGTCGGTCTGTGGAGTCAGTCCCTGGTTGGGAGATTTACGTTTTAACACATCAAACATCTCGTTTGTCCAACTGCAGAATTTGACGGTTTCCTCACATCTAGTGAAGCCTTGACGTTCGTGCGACCGATCGAATTCCAGCCCTTTTGCTACAGAGTCGCTGAAAATTTGTAAAGACAGGTAAAAAGGAAACACGTTATTTATGATTTTTTTTTAAATGATACCAATAACTTACGTAATGACGAGCAATACCTGCGTCGCAAGTCGAACGCGCATTTTTAAAGTATTGTCTAAGACGACGTGCCTCCGCGTTATTCTCGGACATAGCCCAGCATTCCCTTTCCATTTCGTATCAGCGTGGAACAAAACCTCGAAGCACTTCCACAGATGTGCGCATCCGACGATTTCACCTAGAGGAATGCTGTTTTTCTTATACTGCCTCATTTTATTTAAAATTCAAGAGACTATTTTCATGTATGCCTTGTCATAATCATGCTGACAGACCAGCTCATGATGGTCAAGAATAACCAAATATACATGACACTAAAAGTGTCATAGTTTTCGAGATATTCGTACTTTTTTTAACTTGTGAAGATCTCTTACTTAAGGCAAAGTTTACCATGTCACAGCTGCCAGTACGGATATATTCCGGTTCGGTTTTTTCGTGCTATCAATAATAACTATAAATATCTACATTGTTAGCTCTTTTGAATTTTCATTACTCAGTTTGATTGATAGTGGCATAATAAATGCACAACCCCGAACGCGCAACGTATCTTAAAAATGGGGTAATTTAGTCTAGATTTAAAAAAGACGCAACACGTAGCTGTTGGTTTTTATTGATAGCACGATCTTTTAGCAATATTCAGATAAAAAACCGAACCGAAAAATATCCGCATTTGCAGCTGTGATATGTGAAATATCACATAATCACACGTTGGTTTTTGGGACACCCTGTATATAACGAAACGGGAGCACACTCGCCATGATAAGTAAAAAAACAACTTTTCAATTTTTCATTCAGTTTACCCAATGACGCTAAGTAAGGTGGAACGTATAAAAAAATTGGATCTATTACGGTACTCAAAATGAAAACTGAACCGCAATTTTTTCTTGTTGTATAGCATGTTGGGAATACACTTAATGATGTGGGGCGTATCGGAAAAGACGAAAACTTTTCTGTCGTTATCCATAGGATGGGGGAAGCACGTTTTTGTATACTCCATTCCACCCGAGACACCTAGTAGAAACCACATTTTGGTGTTGGTTGCTGCGCCATCGCCAATAATTCCGTGAATCTTCGCTCTGTTGTTTTCAAGGAACGAAATAGCGTTGACCACGAGTTTTGGAAGTTCCTCACCCTTTACAGAGTTTTTTTAAGTGAAGACGGCAATAGGTTGAGTGTAGAAAGCGGCAAGAGGTTGGAACATAATGACGAAACCATGAGTTACCTGATCGTTAATGTCGGTAGATTGCGTGCCGTCGTCGCTAAAGTCAATCAAGCCAACGTAAGTCAAGTTTTTTGAGCAGACGGTCACGGACACCCTCAAATTGATTTCGTCTAACAATAGTACGCCGTGTCGCTGTAGAGGGGTTTTGGCATCAAAATGCTTTTTTAGTAGCTTTCCGAATTCTTTTTCGAACCCACATTTCATATTGATGAGCGAGAAATAACTACGAATTGTTCTTTTGCAAGGCAGTGGCAAAACGTCATGTTGGTGTTGGTTGCTGTGCGATCGCCAATAATTCCGTGAATTATCTATTGTTTTCTCTATTCTTGTACATCCTCAAATTGATTTCGTCTAACAATAGTACCCTGTGTCGCTGTAGAGGGGTTTTGGCATCAAAATGCTTTTTTAATAGCTTTCCGAATTCTTTCTCATGTCATATTGATGAGCGAGAAATAACTACAGATTGTTCTTTTGCAAGGAAGTGGCAGAACGTTATTTTTACGGAAAAATTCATAGTATTCCGGGGATCTAATATTCATCAGCAAACACAACATAATCCATTCTTCCGCATAGTGTCGATTATCAGTTCCTTTGTTCAATACAGCCACGACTATTTTGATGAGTACGGTATTTTGTGCGGGTGGAATTTCTAAAGTGGAGCATCTTTCCTCCAATGTTTCGGCACAAATACCCGCTAATTCATTTTGTTATTTTTTTTTTTCAAAAACTCCGTCAATATCTGCACGCGTTGCTTGGCTCGATTTTTTTAACGCTTCTCGTTTGAAATCTTTTTTCCTTGCGCCAACAATTTTTTTAATCGATCGGATTAAAAACGCCCCTTATACGAATTAGCGAAAGATTTACGTTTAATTCGCGCTCCTTCCTTAATACGAGTTTTCTCATGGTTATGTAGTTGTTGCATCGTTTACGCTTCAACAAAAACATACAATCTTTCTGATGCCATCGATCAACGTGATCTTTGAACGCACTAGCGGCCAAAAAATGCAGCACGTTCACAGCCCCTATCCCAACACAAACGCTCAGATTTTTTATTTTTTTCCAAAATTATCGGCAACAGAATGATTTGGTAGAAGACTGAATTCAACTCGTATCCCTCAGGGTCTACAATGCGTCCACAAACAAAGGAGTGAAGTGATCCACCGGTCGCAACCACGACAGTCTTCTCTATCACTGGCACTTCAATTCCATTTTCTTTTTTCGTTGCGCAGTACAGTAGAACCTCGATTATCCGAACCAATTGGGACCGAGACTAGTTCGGATAATCGAAACGTGGGTTTTTTGGGACGAGATCATGAACAACACCGTTTTACATAAAAACAGTACATACATAGATATTACAATTTGACATACATATTAACGTTGAAATATATATATATGTATTTTAAACACCTGAAAAAAGTAGAATGCCTTTTTAAATATTTTTTAAATAAAATCGTCCATTTTTAATTGACGAACGGCTGTAACGCTTTTTTGAGCGGCTAAGTCTCGCAGCCGTTTGAGAAGGAGAAGTTGCGTTGGGTTGCTCATTGTTGCTCACGGCGGTGGCCGCGAGCAACAACGTATCTTTTGCGCCAACGTTCGGATAATTGAGCGTTCGGATAAACTAAGTCATCGTTCGGATAATTGAGGGTTCGGGTGATCGAGGTTCGGATAATCGAGGTTCTACTGTATTCGAAAACTATACTCTGACTTTATTCTGTCGATATTTTTTTAACATCCCACGATTTAGGTATGAGGATGAAAGACTTATCAAGATCCTCGTTACTTGTGGCCAACTCGATGGTAGAGGCAGGTACAGTCGCTGATGCAAGAACCTCGAACCTGACCGACTCTTTCTATGCAAGAATTTCTGGCTGCAGAGGTTCTTATGGCAGAATGGCCACCTCATGCGCAAAATCGTGTGTCGAAGTAACTCCTGTCTCAATGGGTGAGCCCTGTCCCAGCACATCCTAATCCACAATAAGTGGCTGCGACAAAATGCCTTTGTTGGACGTATTTTGTGCAATTTCAGAATCATTCACATCCATCGGAAAAGAATCCACGATGCCTACATCTGTGTAAAGATCATCGCATCATATATCACAGGAAATGAAAACAAGTGTTTACATTTATTATGAAAATAAGTTTTATCTGTAATTATACAAATCGCAATCCTTTGTCTTTGTTTTACAGTGCGCATGATAGTGTTATCGGTGAGCAATTCCAATCTATTAAATATTATAATTTGCTATGTTGTTAATTGTATTTCTATTCTTATTCAGGTTACATGGCAGTCAATACGCTGCAAGAGCAACCACTCAGAAGTGAGTTTCAACAATTGACAACTTTGTCTTTTTTCCTTCTCCTTCAGATGCAATCAATGAGTATTTCAACGGCATCTCCGTAAGTAGTTTATACACACTTCGGTTTTTTTTTCAGTTAGACGGCTTTGCGGTACTACTGTGCCTGTTTATCAAGGTCCGTACGAGTGCTTTGATAACAAGCAACATAGAAAAATGAATCGCGGATGACGGAGCATTCATCTAGAAATAAAATCCATACATAGACCGTTATTTATCCCTGAGTTCCTGCAGTCGTAGTCTACCAAGAACTTGGGTCATTGGCTCATCGGTCATGTCGTAACTGGATGGTTGCTCAATCTCCTCATCATCCTCGAATATTGATGGCACAGCAAACTTATCGAGCTTGGGTTTAATGTATGCGACTTCAAATATAAAAAAGGTATATCACATGTACTAAAAGTCAATGCCATTAATGAGGTTCAATGGTGACATTTTTTCCATCACTTCACAAGAAGGTCTTACATACAGGTCTGGAAACTCCAGGGTTTGTGCATGGTGGAAAGTGTCATCGTTAGTGAGACAAAAACGTACTTCCTGATTTAGCCATTGGAAGTACTGGCCAATAGAAGTAGCCTTGTAGATATATTTAAAGATCAATTTAAAAGATGCCTACTACGTGCATCGTGCCGAACTGAGAAAAAATTATTAAATATCATAGTGAACAGCGATCACTCTTCAAAGTTCCACAGGACGAAGATTTGTGTCGAAAATGGGAAGTTGCAATTCCTGGGAATTAAATGCTAAAGACGTCACAACACGTTTGCGAACGTCATTTTGAGCCATAGAATATCGTGCGAAAGTTTGTGAAGCGCGGTCCGAATGGACAGATTCTCATTCATGTCTGTGTGAATTATTTGCATCCATAAGTTTACGGACTTTTTTTTCTTTTTTATATAAAGCCAAAAAGTTGTACAAAATCGTTGTATCGTTAATTTATAACAAAGTCGAATACTCTAGAAAAAAGGTTAGCCCCAGTACATGTGGTCACAACGTTGCTAGACATGTAAACTACCTGACGAAAAAAAACAAGCATTTCGCGTACCCATACAGTACCAGTATTATACTGGTGCGTCGCAGAATCACATGTGTTCCTAGTATGGTACTGGTACGCCATAAGATATACCGGTATCATATCCTCCCTGTACGCTCACCAGACTAGCAAGGTGGCGGAACGGCGTACAGATAGTATACTGGTATGTGGTTATCTCAGACGTTGATACAGTGTCCCTGGAAAGCTAACCTACCATAAGAAAAAAGAAAATACATGCAATGCGAGTACATGTTGTCGCAACGTTCCTGGGAATTTCAACGTAAAGTACCCTGGAAATAAAATTTTATAACACCACTTATTCTACGTTTAGAAATTAGTATTTTAAATAGGAAATTATTTATTTTTATTGATATTGCATAAACCTTTGCATAGAAAATTCTTTCACTTAATTGATGCCGCATAAACCTTTACACAGGAAATTCTTTCACTTAATTGATGCCGCATAAACCTTTCCACATATATAAAAGACCCAATTTTTTGTAGATGCCTTACAAGCGTCCTCGATTGCTTAAGTCTGCCGTTCCCTGGATTTTTCATTCCGACGTTCGAGCACATCATGAGGACACGGACAAAGAAAGTAAGTGCAACCATAACAGGATTTCCCGAAAGACTTATTGAATTAGTACTAAATGTTCATATACATGTGTGATTATATTACAAATAAACCAATTACCGAATATAAAGTTGCGGCAACGATTAACGAGGAATGCTTCCTGGTACCAAAAAAGACCTTCTGACATCAATCAGAAAACGAAGAAGACGCAGCCAATAGTTTTGTGGATTCGCCATGCGCTGAAGAGAATACGAAGTCGTCGCTACTCCATCCACACGCGAAACATAAATTTTATGTTGAGTTTCCGTCAACGAGTGAAGCAAAAGAAAAAAGTCTTGTAGATACTTTAAGCTGCACGGCGGAACTTCATGTCACTAGCCATGATAGTTTTTTGACAGTTTCTGTGACGAATAGTTCGCAAATACACCTTGCAACTATCAACGGAACCTATACAGTGTCTTTGCTAAATTCATAGAGCATCCTTCAATCATCCACAGCAGAAAAGCTTTTGATGCTGTCTCAGATTTCTACGAATGGTGATGTTGCTGCAGTTCGCAAATGTATCTTAATCGACAAGAACAGAAAAATGAAGTACGCGGTCCATGGCAAGCCTGTGAGGCATCAAGTACTAGGAATTCAGCAAAAACTAGAAGACCCTCAAGATTTGCCGAAATTCGTCGATGAGTTTCACATTCTGCGTGTCTGCGATGGACTGAGATACAAATATTAGTATTGCGCAGGCCGGTAGTACTGTATGCAACGATGCTATGAAGTTCAACCGGTCAACGATGTGCGTGCTAATCGCGAAAAAAAAACGTGCAACTTTTGTTCACGGCTCAGAAAAACGTTACGACAAAAAAATATCCGTCACGCAAAGGGTAATGGATTGAAACATTTTTCCAATCCATCGAATCCTGTCGATGGACAAAAAATAGAAAATTAATCGTGAGAGACGGGAGAAGAATCGTCGAACGAGACGCATAAAAACACTCAAGGAGTATTTGAAAGCGCAGCAGAATAAATTCGCCGCAGTAAAAGATCTACTGGAAGAACAGTGCGTAAAATAAAAAATACCGACAGCGCAGAAAACAGCTCTGCAAGAAATACTCGTGGCAGCAAATCAAAAAGATGTACGAGGTCGGCGGTACAGAAAATAATGGATCATGGTGTGCATGCTGATGAACATCAGATCTCCAAGTCACTACGCGTTCTTGAGGAAAAATCAGATACTTCCGCTTCCATGTGCGAAAGCTGTTCGAAACTATTTCTCGCTCCTCGATTCAAAATGCGGCTTCGACGATACATTTTTTGAATTGCTGGAACGGAAATTCCAATCGAAGGAGCCGATACAGCGCCACGGAATGTTGGTTTCTGATTAAATCAGTTTACGCAAGTCACTCACGGTTTATGCAAAAGATCTGACGCATTCCGGCTTGACAGATTTTGGGATCGATAGGCTCGTTGCTACGGACACAGATGAGCTCACAACACATAGACTCGTATTTATGTTCCAACCGATTTCTCCCAAAAATCCCGTTCAGGGCGAAGAACTAGCAAAACTGATAGTGAAAGCGATCATTCTGTTGGAACATTGTGGTGCTACCATTCATGGAATAATAGGAGATGGTGCACACAATAACACCAAAATGGGCAAAGCACTTGGCATCGACAGACCGATCGTTAATGTAAAATCATGGTTCACACATTTACTAGATGACGAAAGACAAGTATTCGTTTTTTCCGACGTACCGCATCTGATAAAGAATGTTCGCAATCGTTTTCATAACAAGAAGAGACTACGGGTAAGATATATGTTGCGATAAGTATTTACTTTTTTGTGATACAATTTTAGTACCGGAAGGCTTGAACCAATTCAACAATAATAAAAATTGCACGCCCTCATCATTTCATATCAACAAATGTATCATTTTGATTACAGATCGACAAAGATGAAGGTTTCGTCAATGGCGCTATTTCAAGAATCTGCTCGATACGGTCACGAGACACGCCGGGAATTTGAGGGTGTGTCTAAAATTATCAAAGCGGCATGTCGATCCAAATAAGAGGAGTAAAATGCGTGTCCGGCTGGCAACTCACGTAAATATAAAAATGATCAACAATAACTATGTTTCTTTTGTGTCTGTTAAGATATTCAGCAATTCAATTGCCGACGGGTTAAAATTCTATCTCGAGCCAAAATGTGAGAGTTCCGAAGAAACGATCGTTTTTTGTAAGCGGTTCAACGATGTCTCCGACGTGCTCAATCGCAAAATGCCTAATTAAGGACTGACGTCCAATTCCAAAAATTTCAAGGTTAAGAGTTTCTTCATTTCAGCTAACCTGAAAAAAAAACAAAAAGAAAACATACTGCCCCAGTACACGTTGCCACAAGTGTCGCACAGTGAGGCCAAATCCCAGAAAGCTGGCCAAAAGTCGAAAAATAGAGTTTACGTTCCGCTAAATTGTAGTCATAGGTTAGGTTAGGTAAGGATATAGGGCTGACGAGCTATTTCCGTAAATGTGTCCCGCGTTTCGCGCAGACCGCTGAGCCAATGACGAGGCTGCTAAAGAAAGGCGTGCCGTTCGAGTGGGGTAAAACGCAACAGCAAGCATACGAACTGTTGAAAGAGAAATTAACGAAACAACGGATTCTCCAAACGTTTGACCCCACTGCAGAGACGGAGTTACATACCGACGCGAGCGCGATTGGTCTAGCAGGAATTCTCTTTCAAAAGGACTATGCGGGGGCCTTGCGATTAGTGTATGCAATTAGTAGACGAATTAGCGCGCCAGAACAGCGGTACCACAGTAACAAACTAGAATCACTGGCTATCGTGTAGGCCGTTTTGCGCTTGCGAACTATGCTAGCAACATTGAATTTACTATCGTTACCGATTGCCAGGCACTTTGTTATTTAAGTTCACAAAAGACTGTATATCCGCAGATCATTCTATAGAACGACGCCCTCAGCGAGTACAACAACCGCATTGTGCACAAAGCGGGGGAAAATTGGGCCATGTAGATGCGTTAAGTAGGGAGTCCGTAGAGTCACCAGAACCGATAGTCGAAGTAGGCATATTATCCGCAATTCATGAGGAAGACGATGTGCTACTCTATCAGAGGGTCGACGAGTGCCAAAAAACTAAAAAAGGAATATTTAGTAAGACTGCGAGCGCGCGAACGCGCTACGAAGCTGCGTGCGTAGCGAATTATGAGTTGCAGCGGGGCGTTCTCTATTAAAAAAACGTGATAATAAATTGTTATATGTTGTACCGCAAAATATGTGAAAAAGCACCATTGTACAATTTCATGACATGAAAAGTCACCCTCGGGGAGCCGCCCGGTCGCCATCGTCCACTTGGACCACCTGGGTCCGTTAGTGACTACTTCCAGAGGGAACAAGTATGTCCTCGCCATGGTGGACAATCTCACCAAGTTCACGTATATTTGAGCTGTAAACGACACTAGGACATCGAGCGTGCTGCGAATACTCGAGGAGTTTGTGCGAGATTACGGTCCACCTGTACGAATCATCATGGATCACGAAACGTGTTTTACGGCGAAGAATTTCGAGACCTCCTATGATTCACAGGGTATCCGGTACCCAGTCAATTCCCCGAGACATCCGCAGGCCAACGTCCAGGTAGAACGTCTAAATGCCACGCTTGTACCAGCGATTCGGAGCAGTCTAACGGACGACAGCGGACGGTCGTGGGATCGTCGCTTGCGCACGGTACAAAGCGACTTAAACGAGATGAGGAACGCGACGACGCAGTGGGGCCAAATCCCAAAAAGCTGGCCGAAAGTCAAAAAATAGAGTTTACGCTCGGGTAATTTGTAGTCGTAGGTTAAGTTAGGTAAGGGTCCGAAGGTCGAATTCCAGGCTTCAGCGCGCCTTCTCTCTTATACCTGTTACTATGGGACAGTTGGAAGGGGACTCCCAATCGAGATAGACGCGTCGTGCGGTAAGCCAATATTTCAACGCTATATTCAAGAGGACGCCAAATCTCTAAAAATCAATCAATTTCAATTTTTATAACCTTTGTGTTGCCACAAAAAAAACACACACAGCATCTGCCACCCGGGTACCCCGCCTACGAAATTCTTGGTAAAAGTCCGTTGTAACTAAAAATAATTATATGCATTCGATCAATATTTAATTATTCATATTCTAGGAAGGTATTCCCACCTGTATAGAATAATTTAATTATTGTACATAATTAAATTATTATGTGTCCTTGGGAGTCCTAAAGTAGGTATAAAACGTGCGCAGCTGCACCGTAAATGTCTCGTTTCTGGGACGCCCAGGTATGTTGAACATGAAAGGGAAGCAGAAGGATCGATATTTTTGTTCTTTTATACCTGAAGAATATTCGAGAACACTTTTGAAACACATAGACACAAACATGCTTATATTTTGGCGCAGTAAAGCCGTATAAGCTCGACGAAGCAAGATGTGGAGTCACTGCTGAGAGAGTTTGGATAGTTTGGTATATGTGTGCGTGTTATATCCGCTGTTTTTATTTTCTGGCATACTCCAATATTATTTAGTCAAGTGTGCATAGAACTTGTGCATTATATGTGTGGAAAACAGAAGCAGAAAACAAAAAGATAAACGAATTGTCAAGAGCTGCGTTTTTGAGGTGACGTAAATATAATAAATACAATATTTGTATTATATATATAATATTATTATAAGTGCAATAATATTATAAAACATGAATTTATTCATTATTTTTTAGATTGAGTTACGCTGAAAAAAATGAGTACTTGAAAAGATTACTCGGCGAAGAAGATGACAAAAGTGATGACCCTTCGGACAGTGAAGACGAGGATTGGTTTCCGAACGATAACGTTCCGAATTCTGCCGATGCTGAAGCATCGAATAATGAAGATTGTGTTGATGACGAAGCCGAAATCGATGGCGGAACTTAAGAGGAAGAAGAAGAAGAAGAAGACGATGACGAAGACAGAGACGCTGAGGAGGAGAGTGACAACGAAGTAGCTTCAAATGTTTTAGCCAGCACTGGTACAACTTTTGTGGTGAAAGACAAAAAGGTTTGGAATAAAACTCCGCCTCAAAACCATCAAACTCCGGCTAGAAATATTCTTAGGCAGAGAGCTGGACCGCATAAAAGAACGGACATGTTATCGATCTCTGGCACATTTGAAAAATTCATCACGTTGGAAATGGTTGACATTATCGTTCGGTGCACAAATAAAAAAGCGGAAGCAGAGTATCAAGATTACAATAGCAAGCATCCACAGAACGAACCGCGTGTATGGAAGAAAGTTACAGTAGCTGAAATGTACGCTTTTTTGGAATCTTGAAAGGTGATGGTGCAAATAACTCACGAGGGGACCTTACAGGCTGTCATTCACGGATTTTGAGAAGTCTCAGATATGTGGTAGAGGGACCTTCCCTGAGTACCTGAGTAAAGGCATTTTATACAACGCTCTTTAGTTTTCGAGAAAAAACGATCGAAAGTTTAGCGTGTAGCTACTACTAGCTACTATACCAGTACGGTTGCACCTTTGTCGAACCAGCGGGCGTGGCCCAGTGGGCAAGGTTCCCGGCTCTGACGCTCGAGGTCCTGGGTTCGAGTCCCGTGATGGCGTTTTTTTTTCCACAAAATATAAATAAATTCGATGGATAATGCAAAACCGTCTAATTAATTATTATTATTTTATTTATTTTCTATTAAAAAAAAATTTTATTCATTTTTTAAATTTTTTACTTTCTATTTTTTTTAAATTATCTATTATTATTTGATTTTTCATGCAGAAAAAAAGAGAGGAAGAAATTATAACATCTTTCACAAGAAACTGCAGTTTCTTATCTTTCATTACAATATACAGGTTTTTCTTACTCGCTATCACTGTGGTCGCTTGTTACATCAGAACAATATTGTGGGTGGTATTTATCGTAACAGCAAGCAAAACACAAGACTAAAGAGCAACGCGCACATTGTATAAAAGCTATAGCCTTGCAGGCGCACGGAGTTTTGAGTAGCATTATTGGAAAGCATACTTGATTGACATTTAAAAACAGCGGTCTTTCCTCAATTAACTTCGATGCAAACCACGCATATTTAATCATCGGCGCGAAAGCAGGTGTGCTTAATTGATGAAGAATGAAAGAATGAATTTGTATGGAATCTGCCCTTAACGCAATTTTTCCGTTATTTTTTAACAAATCGGGAGCATCTTGTATTTGTTTTGTGAAAATGTTCACTTGCCGATAAAAATATACATCGCACGGTTGGCAAATCGGCGTGCACTTGGGCGGTATAACTTTAATACTGCATGTACATGCCTACTCGTCTACAAAGATATGATCGTAAAGCGTTTGATCAGCGCCGATGATTAAATATGCGCGGTTTGCATCCAAGTTAATTGGGGAAAGACCGCTGTTTTTAAATGTCAATCAAGTATGCTTTCCAATAACGCTGCTTAAAACTCCGTGCGCCTGCAAGGCCATAGCTTTTATACAATGTGCGCGTTGCTCTTTGGTCTTGTGTTTTGCTTGCTTTTACGACAAATACCACCCGCAATATTGTTCTGATGTAACAAGCGACCACAGTGATAGCGAGTATGAAAAACCTGTATATTGTAATGAAAGATAATAAACTGCAGTTTCTCGTGAAAGATGTTATAATTTCTTGCTCTCTTTTTTTTCTGCGTGAAAAATAAAATAACAATAAATAAATTTAAAAAATTAAAATTTAATAAAAATAAAATAATTTTTTACTTTAAATAAATAAATAAACTAATAATAAATAATTAGACGGTTTTGCATCATCCGTCGAATTTATTTATATTTTGTGAAAAAAAACGCCATCACGGGACTCGAACCCTGGACCTCGAGCGTCAGAGCCGGGAACCTTGCCCTCTGGGCCACGCCGGCTGGTTCGACAAAGGTGCAACCGTACCGGTATAGTAGCTACTAGTAACTACGAGCTAAACTTTCGAACGTTTTTTCTCGAAAACTAAAGAGCGTTGTATAAAATCCCTTTACTCAGGTACTCAGGGTAGGTCCCTCTACGACATATCTGAGACTTATCAAAATTCGTGAGTGACAGCCTGTAAAGTCCCCTTGTCAAAAATAGACCACATAGATGAAATGTGTAATAAAAACTCATATCCGCTATATCGTGCAACGATCGCACGAATGCGATTTCAGTCGCTTTTACGTTCTATACGTTTTGACGGTTACACTACACGCCAGGAACGAGCACCCAATGTTAAGGCTGCACGTATTTATGATATTTGGAACATGCTGAATGAAAACCTAGCGGCGGTGTGTAGACCAACGGAGCACTTGACTATCAACGAACAGCTCTTTCCTTTTCGAGGAAGAACGAAGTTTACCCAGTACATGCCATCGAAGCCTGCTAAATACGGTCTAAAAGTATTTTGGTTGTGCGACGCAAGTAATGCTTATCCACTCAAAGGGATTTTCTATACAGGTAAACAAGGTAATACTCGAGAAGTCAATCAACGAGAACGAGTTGTGAAAGAACTGGTTGCCGCTTACAAATGATCTGGCCGGAACATACGCATGGACAGATTTTTCACGACCTTACCGTTGGCAGAGACTCTTTCGTCATGAAAGCTCACTATCGCCAATACTTTGAAAAAAAAACATGCTATCCTCAAGAAATGAAACCGTCGAACTCTAGACCGTTATTGACAACGCTTTTTGGATTTCACGAGAAGGTTACCATCTGTTCATATGTTCGGAAGAAAAACAAAACGGCGATTCTTCTCAGTACGATGCACAATGATGCTACGATCTCTGATGCATCTCACCAGAAACCAGAAATGATTTTGTTTTACAACAAAACCAAAGCTGGCGTTAATACTATGGATCAAATGTGCATGAGATATTCCACCCTACAGCGAACGTGCAGATGCCCGCTAGCTTTTTTTTACAATATTTTGGATATCGCCGGTGTTGCTGCATACGTTACTTACTATAAAAATAATGATATGCTTGCAAAAAAAAACTAACAGACGCAGACTTTTTCTACGCCAGCTCTCAGAAGCACTAGCCATGCCAATGATAGAAGAGCGATTTTCTAACCAGCAACTCATGCGAAATCATGCAACGAAAATCGCAATCGAAAGTTACTATGAAAGGCCAGTAACAGAAGTGGTAACTGATAAGAACGATCAACGAGACGCTAGTGGTAGAAAAGTGGTAGTTGGATCATGCTACATAGCAGCCTATTCGAAAGACAGGTAAGTCTTGCGTTGACTGTAATAAGCCCGTTTGTGATCAGCACACAGCAAAAATCGCAAAATGTTTGAATTGTAATAATTGATTTCTAATATATCTGTGTAAAGGATTAAAATTGAATTATGTTTTTGTAATTTTTCATACAGTATTTGTATATTACTGTGCAAAGAACGAAAACTCCATGATTTTTGTCCAACAATCACATTGCAAAATGTGATAGTTATTATTATTATATACAGTACATTCAATCAATAAATAATTCGAAATAAATATATATTGTTATTATTTATATATTAATCCATATATAAGTATTATATTTTTACAGCAAACGTTTTTTTTATGATATACTATACGAAAATCATGCTTTTTCTATCGGGATACCCGGGTACCCGGGTGGCAACACAAGGGTTAAATGGAATCAGCCGCTGCAAGTAAGTAGAAAATCATTATGTAACACAAAATTAATAATAATAGTTTATGCGATAACAATAAACGAATCATTTGTACGAAAATGAACGGAAGATTACAACGAAAATTTTAAACACAGAGAAAAGTTTATAAGTTCTATAGAGTTCTGCGATTTGACCGATAGCATGTTGAAGATGGAACTATTATTGAATGAAAAATTGAAACTTGCTGCCTCTAGCTGCCATTGTGTCATTGGTGCGAGTTTTTGCAATGCAAAACATAGTTTACTGAATTTCGTACATTCACGACGCAGAATGTTTTGCTCTTTTTCTTGAATTTGTCTGCAGTCTTCATTGTATCGAGTTCTATGATACGTAATTCACTTTTATAAATAGCCTCTTTTTCTTTTCAAATAATATTTTGGAATAAATAATAGTAACAATGTTGAATATGGAATTATCCATCTACATAGATATTATATCTTCTAATATTAGAATCTGTCGCTGATGAACGTGAAGCATGTGACCTGACAAAAGAGGAAATGTTTTCGATATTGAAAGGTCATTTGAATGGCAAAGCGACTGAAACATATGCAGTGATCGAAAATTTCGTGTCTCATAAATTGCAATACCACTTTGCTCTATCAGACAATGCAAAACCTGTCCTCCGCAAACTGTTGCATGACGTGCATAAAAAGTGACAGCAAGCATCAAGAACTGAAGGCAAATTACTGCAAAAATATTCTGAAAGGTTGAGCGTGTTTGTTTCTTTCGAAGAAACTAAACAATCTTCAGAAGAATCCCACAAATTGGGTCGGCCTTCTTCAGAATTTGCAAAGTCTAGTGCCCGGACAAAACAAAGGAGGACTGAAAATTACGCGCAAGACAGAATTGACGTATGCGACTCAAATGAGCCTTCGTTGATCTGGGAAATCAGATGCTGCGAAAATTGTCCGTGATGTGGGATTGGGGAGCCCATCTAGAGCTAAGAAGTATAAGGAGTCCATAGATGCGATTCAAGAAACGACTTTATCTGCTGATGTAGCTCTGTCGCTCATAGTGGAACTAAAATTATCGAAATCACAATATCAGGGGCTTCGTAATAGAAGCAAAGAGAAAAGCTCTAATTTATTTCCACCGTATAAGTGGCCATATCAAGCCAAGCTCAAATGTTATCCGCCTAAGTCAGATATTTCTGTCAATTAATATAGTGCTGAGGTAAAATTGCAGGCTTTGCTGAATCACACAGCTGATAGAATATTAATAACACAAATGGACGTTATCAAAAGTTTGTCGCCTGAAAATGTTAGCAACTTAAATTTAATTTGTGAGTGGGGCTGCCCTTCTGGCCAAAGTACGTACAAGCTAAAGTGCACTAATGATAATGGAAGCAAGTCCGATGCTGATATCTTTTTACCTCAATCGTTTCACTGCAGCTTGTATCAGACGACCAAGAAACAAACGCTAGACTTGTTGTATGGAAAAATCCGAGGCCGTCATCTCCTCGCTTTTGTATACCAATTAGGATCCAATTTTTTCACGAGAGTCCTGAAGCCACTCGTGGGAAAATGGATTAGATTAAACATCAAGAGAAAAATCTTGTCGCCTTCGAAAAGATCATAGATGGAAAAGAAATAAGAGTTTTTTTTCCGACTTGCTTTCACCATGGTAGGCGGTAAAGTTTGTAATGTTATCACGCATGATACGTCTACTCAACAATGCTTTTGCTGCAAAGCAACTTCAAAAGACTTTAACAATATCAATAAAATTCTAGAAAAGGAAGTATCTGAAGATCATTTACAGTTTCGATTACCAACTTTGCATGCATGCATACGGTTTTTCGAATGTTGTTTGCATGTAGCATATAAGCTTGAAATTAAAAAGTGGCAAGCGCGTAGTGATAAAGAAAAGTAACAAATACGAATCCGAAAAACAAATATACAGAGGGTTTCCGTATCGAATTGAGGCTAATAGTTGATCAACCAGAGCCTGGTTTCGGTAGCTCGAATGATGGGAATACCGCTCGACGATTTTTCGAAAACTCAAGCATTTCTGCTGCTATTACAGGGCTTAATGAGACCTTGATTAAGCGTTTCTATGCCATATTGCAGACAATATCGAGTGGCCATGAAATCGATTTCATAAAATTTCAAGATTATGCCTTACAGGCAGCTCGCTACTTTGTGCAGTTTTATCCGTGGTTCTACATGCCAACTTCGGTACAAAAGGTATTGATTCATGGCGCAGAAGTGATAAACTCATCGGTATTGCCGATAGGACAAATGTCTGAAGGCGCTCAAGATTCTACTAATAAATACATTAAAAAGTGTCATCAAAATTTTTCAAGAAAGTGTTCCCGAGGCAAAACAATGGAAGACATTATTTTACGCTTATTATCAACCTTTAAAAACTTGAACAAGTAAAAAAAACGCCAAGTAATAAAAAATGCTGTTTTTCCGAAGCGATTTTGCCGTGCCGTCGATGTTGACGCTTCGCCAAGTGAAAGCCACGATGTTCTGCGTTTGGGATTCTCGAAATATATTCATTTTTCATCGAAAGTAACAATTCGATGCAGAAAACTCTTTCTGTTCTGCCGCAGCAACAAAATTTCCGAAGTGGCTCTTCGATTTTCCATTTCTCTCTCAGTCAACTCATGCGGCACCCACTTTCCTTCCTTCTGAATTTTTCCCATAGCGTGCAAACGTTTTGAAATACATTGCCGAGTCACATTTAATGCCTCGGCAAGTTGATCTTCTGTTTGAGTGTCATCTTCATCCAATAACGCTTGCAGATCGGCGTCCGCGAATGTTTGCGGTCTTCTCGAGCCCTCCTTGTCCCCAGTCTCAAGATTGCCCCTTCTGAAACGCTTAAACCAATCTTCACACGTTGTTTTTGATGGTATATGTTCGCCGTAAGCCTCCTCAAGTAACCGACGTGCTTCAACTGCTTTTGGGTCGAATAAGCGCGATTTGCGGGGACTTTTTATTTACTTCTTTAATTTGAAAAATTCTGCAGCTAAGGCGCATCGATTGCTTGTAGAAGCATTATGGCAAGGCTGCTTTAAGTGAGAGAAGTTGTCGTTAGCGGTTTCAAAAATTTAACAACGGTGAGGCTGATGTCGAAGATAAAGAACGTAGCGGAAGGCCAAAAATGCACGGAGACGCGGAATTAGAAGCATGATTGGAGGGAGATTCGTGCCAAACGCAAGAGTTCCCGCAAATGACGCTTATGCGACTAAAAAGTCGGGATTTTCGCACGAAAAAAATTATGTGATGATGACACAAAATCGCTAATATTTCAAGATTATGGTCTTGCCAGATGTCCAATCTTACGATATGTCGTTTTACATCTGACAATTTCAACTATAACCTCCTGGTGGGGCCATCTTTTGTCAAACGGCGGAGACTTATTTGTAGTCCCAATATATAATGGTGACACTAATTGCATGTTACAACAGTAAGATGAACTTTAAAAATAAAAATAAAATAATACGCAACATATCATTTCTGAGGTTTAAGAATTTTGTTTGCAAAATTTTTAGTACACTTGCTTGGCTATTTTATAAAAAGTTATTTCACTTTTTTGAACATTTAAATTGAAAATATATAATAAAACCATTGTTCAAATAAAAATAAAAAATATTCTAAGATAAATCAGAATTTTTAACATGGTAAAACAAGCGATAATGTTTTCGGAAGAATTTTTTTTTGCTTGGCGTTCTTTTTTTACTTTTTCAATTTCGGAAATTCATCTGAATGATCGCAGCTAGATCGGAAAAAATAACAGGATTATTTGGTTCGAATAAAAACCACTCGATTCTTTGGCTATAATTGTCTTGTCCTCTTTTTTAATTTTATTGACGTATAGGAGAGATTCAAGCTCGCAGCAGTGAGCGGACGAACCTTGCGTAGAAAAGAGGGGTGGGGTCCTCGTTCAAAAAGACGCGACGAACAATCGTCACCGTGTACTTCGATCTAAGGGGTCACACCACTGTAGAAATTTTTTTTAAATTGATTTTTTTTAGTTGACTTAAGAGATGCCTTGAACGATCTAGAATAAGGAGGAAAAAGTTAAGTACCTGTAAAACAAGGTCCGCAGGCCCGCGTGGGTCTGCGGTGGCAGTGGCTGGCCCGTGTGCGGGAAATCGACCGTTTTCCTCGAAACACTATTTTTTTAAACGGCACGCAGCATAACTCGAACAATTTTCATTATTTTCACTTCAAATTTTGAGTACACCTTTAAAATAACATTCCGAAAAGAAATCCGTACGGGGTTTACCATGAGTTAATTATTACATTAGTTATTAACAAATGATTGTCCTTTTTTTCTGTCGAAAATTAAGTTTATGGTTTAACGCTCGCCAATTACACAAAAATTAATATTTTCACTATCCTCTACGTATTTCTCTAGGTATACTCGTGTAAATTAATAGAAATTTTCAAATTAATGTCTGAAATCGAA
Source organism: Ophion ellenae (assembly GCA_963210295.1). Lineage (NCBI taxonomy): Eukaryota > Metazoa > Arthropoda > Insecta > Hymenoptera > Ichneumonidae > Ophion > Ophion ellenae. Next base: position 10,735,893 of record OY723386.1, on the reverse strand, counting down.
TTTGCGTCAGCCATACTGTGTCACGTCCCGTAACATTTTTTTTGTTTAATATAAATATCATTATTTTCCTACGACTCTGTGCCTCGTGCCTCTGTGCGGTGTCCGGTGCGAAACGCCGACAGTAGGACCGGATGTACCCGATCGAATTCCGCTGATCGAGCATCGCCTGATCCGCAGGGTTCGACCGTGGGACTCCGGGAGCGAACAAGTTTCCGTGGACGTTGCCAAAAACCCCACCAGGCCAATGGCGACCGAGCTAACGTCGCTCCGGTGGCGGTACGTATGATTAGTTCCGATTTGTCCACGGTTCGCTCCTGGAGTCGGAGAAAACTCCTAGCAACAGCAGTCCTCGCGGCGGTGTAATAAGTCTAGGCTAGCAACCCGGCGGACCCGCACAGAGGCGTCAGTCTACTATTTACTATTTATTTTAACTTCCATTACTCCATTACCAAAATAACCTTCGAATCAGTGATAAAGGTGCGGGGCCTACGTTAAAACCCCGATCAAAATAGAGGACCCATAAGTTCAACGTGCGGTGTGCGAGAGAGAAACGCGGGGAGAATTGTCCCCGCGGAAGAGTGTGCTAGACCGAGAGTGAGAGAGCGACGCGGGGGAAGCTGTCTCCGTGCAAAGGCGTGATTACCCACGGAACGTTGTAAGTAGAATTAACGTAATATAATAAAATAATCATTTATAACCATTTACCTCTAGATAGCATTCGTTAGAATTTGTTTCCCCACTCCCATTTCCACAGGAGAGATTGCCGGGCCCGTATGGGACGTGCGGCTATCCCTTCTACTAAAAAGAAATTATATTAAAGAACCCAAAGGTAAAATAAACATAAAATAAAATCGTCCCTTCTGGACGTAACAAATTGGTAGCCGCGGTGGGATACCCGCCTGCACTGTGCAACCTCAATTGTGGAAATTGGAATATAACGGAAAGGTGGAAAATAATTTGTATTAAGTTGTCAAATAAAACATAATTAATCAAAATGGTTGACGATCCTCGCGATGGCAGTCCCGGGGCCGGCGCGGGATCTAGTCGTGCGGAACCTGACGGCTCGCTTAACGAAACCGTAACACCCGCTGACCTATCGGTCATACTTAGTGCCATCAACCTGACAAACAGATTGGTGTCAATTCCGGAATTCGACGGCACCTCAATTCCCCTCGGTGATTATTTACAAAAGATCCAGAATGCAGCTGCGTTCGTACCCCCGTATCAAATGCCCGAATTCGTGACCGGGGTACTAAGTAGATTACGGGGTGAGGCGCGTACCTGTGTCCAAGGCCAAAGTATTCGCTCGCTTAGCAAACTAACAACCGCGTTGAAATACGGGTTAACTCACCGTCGAAATTTCAATTCATGTTTGGGTAGACTCTATGGGTTGCGTCTAAAACAAGGTGAAACGCCTCGGTGCTTATATCTCCGAATTCTCCGGCTAATGAGCGTTGCTCGAATAGCCTGGAAGGAAGAATTAGGATGTGAGGCCTCTGGGATGAAGGTAGATCTGATCGCGACTCTGGCCCTTGAATCTTTCCGTCAAGCGTTACCCTCGCGACTGAATGAATTACTTTACATCGCGAAACCAAAATCTCTCAGGGAGGCGCTTGAGATGGTAGAGGATCTATCCCCCGATTCGTTAGTCGGGGCGATAGAATCAAAGGGTGGAGAACAACCGTGGACCCCCGTCGGCGACGCCCTCGCGTTAGTCGCCAAAACGGAGGCAAAGCGAAGAGATTCGCGTTCGCCTTCCCCTACGTCCCGCCCTGAATCGGAACGAGAACTGCGAAAAGAGCCAGCACCGCGATTCAGTAGTCCTAGTAGGTCAGAATATTTTAGACCCTCGGGAATATCGAAACACCGCGACGATTCGCCTGCCAGATCAAATCGACCGAAGTTACCCGATGACCGAGGTGGATGTGAGCGACGTTATTGTTGTTTGCACGGTTCGGGTTGCAGATGTTGCCCTTGGAACCAGCGGACCCCAACTCAATATCGAAAAGAGGGTGGCTGTAACGACCAGTACTGCTGTGCCTATACAGGAGGGTGCAATTGCTGTCCTTGGACCGTCACCGCTCAGAGATATACCCGCGGCGAGCGCTCAACATCATCGGCCGTCGCGGATCAGCGCAGTTCGAGACCCCAGAGTCCCGAGCCTTTAAACTCGAAAGGGGCTCGTCCGGGCACGACGAGCCAGCCTCCTTTCCCTACCAACGAAAAACGCGTAGTAAAATTTCAGGACAGACATTAAGAGGGAAATATCCTCAATCTGGCTCCAAAAACGAGATAAAAGATTCCTCGTCAGAAAACGAGGACGAAGTTGAGTCTCCGGTTGTTACACTATCTGCGCCGGAGCTTGTCAATGGAGTCCAGAAATTTTATTGTGATTCCGGGTCGAGTTTAAATTTCATCAAACTTCGTGCCCTCCGTGATAACGTCACGTATGACCCCGCGAAATCGCGTGAATATGTCGGTCCTACGAACGAAAAGGCGTGGTCGTTGGGGACGGTAAAATTAACGATAAATGATCAACCCCATACCTTTCACGTTGTCGAGGAATTCGTGACAGAAAGCAACGGACTGCTCGGTAGACCTTTTATGCGCCGCGAAAAGGCCGAACTATCGTTTCGTCATAACGCTCTCGTGATGACGAGTGATCCTATTCGTCCCCGACCGTTTTTAACAAGCGGCACGCCGCAAACGATCCCCGCGCCGAGTAAGAAAATGTTTACCATCAAAGCTCGGACACGAAACCCTTGCCAGTCGCAGTCACGAATCCGGACCTTCGTGAGGGTTATTTGCCACGAATTGAGACTGAACCAGGGTTATACATCAGCAACGCTCTGGTATCCCAAAAGAACGGAATATGTCATGTTCTCGCAATAAATACGTTAACTCATGACGTAGACATCGAGGTCATGCCGCAGGAAATACTGCCCTTCGAATATTATCAGGCTCGTCCAAGCGAGAACAGTGATTCGTCAGACGACGAAACATTGTCGCCGCCGGATCGCATTGCGGCAGTGCTGGAAGCGTTGCGCTTGGATGGGCTGAATGATGTCGAACGTTCTCACGTCCGTCAAATCGTGGAAGAAGACCCTATGCGATTTAAATTGCATGGCGACAAACTACCCAGTACAAGCCTCGTGGCCCACCGGATACCCACGGAAAATGATTTGCCAGTGAATACTCGCCAATACCGATTCCCTTCCATTCATCGAGGAGAAGTCGAAAAACAAATCGGCAAAAAACTCGAGAATGGAGTAATCATACCATCGCAATCCCCGTATAATTCTCCGGTATGGATTGTGCCCAAGAAACCCGACTCTCAAGGTCGGCCAAGGATGCGGATGGTGATAGACTTCAGGAAACTGAACGAGAAAACTATCTCCGACGCCTACCCACTACCAAATATATTTGATATATTGGACCAGTTGGGCAAGGCTCAGTACTTCTCGACCTTCGATCTGGCGAGTGGTTTTCAGCAAATTCCAATGGATCCGCTTGATAGCGCCAAGACCGCCTTCTCGACACCGAACGGCCATTATGAGTACGTTCGTATGCCCGAGGGCTTGAAGAACGCACCCGCGACTTTTCAGCGATTGATGGATAGTGTACTTTGAGGTCTCCAAGGTGCCGAATTGTTCGTTTACCTTGACGATATTGTCGTATTCGCTCGATCGTTGGAGGAACATGGCGCAAAAGTTCGTCGATTAATGGCTCGGTTGCGAGACGCAGGCCTCGTACTTGAGCCCGACAAGTGTGAGTTCCTGAAAAGGGAGGTATGCTATCTCGGTCATATAATTGGGCGAGATGGTTTACGGCCCGATCCCCGAAAACTCGAGGCGGTGAAGCGCTTCCCGACCCCAAAAACGGCGAAAAATATCCGGCAGTTCCTCGGACTGGCTGGATACTATCGGAGATTCATCATGAATTTTTCCAGTCGTGCCAAGCCGTTATCGGATCTCTTGAAGAAGGGTAAGACGTTCAAGTGGGGACGCACGCAGCGGCAAAGTTTCCGTGATTTGCGTAAGGCCCTTTGTACGGAACCCATACTCAAATTTCCCGATTTTAACCAAACATTTATGCTTACCACAGACGCGTCAGATTGCGGTTGGGGCCGTGTTAAGTCAAGAGCACGATGGCTTTGACTTTCCAATAGCCTACTTCTCCCCGGTGAGATAAATTATGGTACAACGGAGAAGGAATGTCTCGCTGTCATAAAAGCTGTGGACCATTTCCAGCCGTATTTATATGGCCGAAAATTTAAACTCGTCTCCGATCACGAGCCTCTTGAATGGATTGGCTCCATGAGTGATCCAGGAAAGAGGTTGGTACGTTGGAGACTGAGCCTTCAAAACTATAACTATGAGTTTGTCTACAAACCTGAAAAGCTAAATTTCAATGCGGACGCTCTTTCCCGTAAGACCATAAATCCACTATCATCAGAATCAAGCGAATCGGACGATTCGGACCGGCCGACAATGGTACTCCCTATAGATAGCGGGAGATCCCGGCTGCACTCCGCTCCGAGTGAACGTCGCGTGGGGCCGATGAATCCAAGGCACCCTGATCCTAACGCTCGGAGCCCTATCGCTCGCCGTACGCGTGGACAAACAGCTAATCCAAATGCAGCACGCGGGCGACCCAATTATGCAGAGTCTTCGGAGACAAGCTCGGGAGAGGAAGCCCGACCCATACAGCGACTAAACTGCAGCATGCTCCCTACCAACCTCCTTCCCCCGAAACGACGAATTCTCAAACGTCCGCCACAGCTAGCCGATAAGACGCTGTGTCCACCACCCGTGGCTATAGACGTCGGGGCCCTCGGCCCTGCTAGCCCTAACGAAATTATCGTTTCGGTCGAACCTCCTCCTAGCGATACGGAGGACAGTACTCCCGTGGAAGATTTTGTTCCCGACGGAAACGAATCGGTCCGCGAGGGGCTGCAACGTACCTTCGGAAAATTCAACGAGTCACTGAAACAACTCGAACAGGAATTTTGCGAAGGGCGAGAACAATCAGTCGATATGCTTGAGGTATCGCCGACTGTCCGGGAAGTCCTCAACGATTTAGATCCTATCATAGATAGCGATGATCACGTACTGAGCGAACGATTGGAGAAATTGTCTGAACGGTTCCAACGGCTTACTGAAGAGGAGCTCCTATGCAGAACTAGCCTTATAGGGCCCCGTTTTTCGCGTAGGAGCGAGTGAGACAGCGAAGCCGATGACAGGACTCAGGTCCCTTCCCCGGAGTCGAGGGAGGCCATAATTAAAGAGATGCACTCCAGCCTTATAGGCGGCCATAAAGGCGTTACTATAGGCGAATTCGAATTGTAATTTTGGATGTCGTTTTTATTGGCCTACCCCCAAAAACGACATCCAAAATTACATCCGTCGCTGTAAGGGTTGCCAAGAGCAGAAACTCGTTCGTGCAAAGACCCGCGAACCCATGCTCTTGATCGATACACCAGGAGACACTTTTGATAAAGTATCCTTTGATACCGTTGGTCCGTTGCCTATTACTCCTCACGGGAATACGCATATACTAACGATGCAAGATAATCTATCAAAATATTGTCTTGCTGAACCAATTCCCGATCTGAAAGCCACCACCGATGCAGAGGCAATAGTGCGTCGGCTGTACAGCCAGTTCGGAGCTCCACGGGCAATTCTAACTGACCGTGGAACCTCATTCACGAACGGGTTATTGAGGGAAATCTCCAAAATCTACAAAGTAGATCGAACGACGACATCTGGTTACCGTCCCCAAACTAACGATGCGTTGGAACGAAGTCATATCGTTCCAACAGAATATATCAAGCACTACGCGGACCGATACGACGATTCGGACCGTTTACTGCCCCTTGCCGAGTTTTCCTACAATACAAACGTTTACGAGGCGACAAATTTTACGCCTCATGAGGTTGTGTATGGAAAAACAGCCCGACAGCCTAGCGAATTTCTGACCCAAGACCGTCTAGCTAAAGCGACAGAATTAAATTCGAGAGATGACCGAGGAAAACTATACTACGACCGTAAATGCCGGCCCTTTGAGGGAAAATTCGACACTCAATATCACGGTCCCTATAAAATAAGATCGATTACTGATAGGAATAATGTCGTCCACGAGACTGAAAGAGGTGAACGGTTCGCTAAACATGTTGATAAAATCAAATCAGCATACCTCTAGTTAGTTTCAACTGTATGTGTATTGACAGCAAAATGATGATCGCGATTATCTGCGTCCTTGTCTTCGCGGGCCGTGGAATGACCAATTCAACACCCAGGAACCCCTACGTCGTCAACAAACTCGAAGATAACGCTGGAATATACTACGAGCTACAAACGCCGGTGCAATTACAACGCGCTGATTGGAGACTGACATTATTCATCGACCTTGCCGAATTCATCGCGTCCTTTCCGAAGGACGGCGGGAACCTGCCAAAAATTCAAGCAGAATGCCTCAAATATAACTCGGAGGCGGGTTGTGAGGAGCTGCTCCGTAGACCTTATGTAATATCGAGCTTACGGCACGGCCACGAGCTAACTAGTGATCTATGGGGGATCGGAAACCGCAAGGATCTCAAAACATCGTCGCCCTTAGCAACAATGAAGAGACGTTCAGTGCCCTTCGGATTTGTGGGAAGCATCAGTAAATCCATATTCGGAACCCGCACCGAGGATGATGCGGATTACCTCTCTTCCCAAATAGATCGTCTATTTAAGGATCAACAGGAACTAACTCACCTCCAGGAACAACAAATGCATATTTTAAGCTCAAAATTGCAAACGCTACACAACGAACATTTGGAGGAATCAAAACGAGTGGACGCTATACTATACCAAGCTGTATCGCGCATGCACGATGACCTCAGCACGATCGCTAATGTATCCGCCGTGGCCTATTACAATTTCTCGCTCGCTAACTACGGAAATAAAGTCGCAAACAAAATCGACAATTACATACGTGCCTGCGAGAAGTATATCTCTGTGATCAGCTCAGCAATCAGCGGGAAATTCAATCCCGCGGTCATATCACCAATGCAACTGCGAATCGTAGCGGAGGAAGCACAACGCCACGCAGGGGGGCTGGAATTTCCCTACTCCCCAGAACATATCCACCCAGAGTACCTTGGGACTCTTGTTTGGACAGACGTGACGTCACGCGATGAGCGGCTAATGATCATCGTGCACATACCGCTTGTGGATCCAATGATGTACGACCTATACCAGATAATCGCCTGGCCTGTTCCTCAACAACTCGGTAACGGGACCGGCTCAGCAAGCATTGTGCCCACTTCACCTTACATCGCTTTGGGAAGGAGTCGCCAAACCTTCTTCCTAATTAGCGAAGCATACAGAAATCAATGCAAGGCGGCCGATCGACGACTGATTTGCTCAGGAAATGTTCCGGTTCGGGACACAAATGCAGGTGTCTGCGAGCTGCACATGCTTACCATGCCATCCCAGGAGGCCATGCGCCAGTGCAATATACGCCTACATCCGCACCCTGAAGATTTCTGGGAATATGTGCCCACACACGGCGGTTGGCTTTTCTCCCTTGTCGAGCCCACGAAGTTGCGGGTGACGTGTCTAAACACACCGGTAGTTGACATAACATTACAAGGCATGGGGATTCTACAGTTGGAGGCTAACTGTGTTGGAGCAACCCGTACTACCACTTTATCAAGTCTTCGTGCATATGCGGGCAAGGAAACGTTCTTCTACGAGCCGGGAATAACGCTCAATGTATCCATCGAAATTCCCACTTTGGCCAATAGCGATATCGCATTGGACTTCGGGGAATTATTCGCTCAGGCGCACAAACAGTCCGCAGGTGGAAACCCGGATCTGAGGCTCGAAGACGGGGAATCGCTGCTCGCTGTGGAAAAAAAATCATGCCATAGGCAAGCATAAAAGAGAGAGAGAGAAACAACATTTTCTCACTCTGTCCAGCTTTGCTAGTCAAGCGGGAGTAATGTTGTTATTCCTAATCTATACCTTGCGGAATCGGCTATCTCTCTCTCGGATACATTTGGAATTGGATGTGCTCGCGGAAAAAGAGCTCTCGCCCTGCTGAAGGGAACTCGCACGACCATTCGGCCCGAGGAAATTCTCAAGAAGGCAACTTGACACCTAGCCCGCCGATAAGTACCTCGAGTCCGGCACGAGTGGACCCTCTTCCCCGCCCCGTCCCTCGTCAAGAATTACTCGTCGCCTAACGAAGCAAGGAATGTTAAAAGAGGGGAACAAGCTGAGGAAGGACTGCCCCGTCAAGGAATGAGAGATCAACGGAAGAAATTCGGAGAGGTAGTGGCTGCCCTCGCCAACGCGTTGCTACGCGAGGACTCCTAGTGTAAAATTCCCACGCTAGAATAGTTCGACGAGGACGTCGATCTCCCTAAGGAGGGGGGGGGGGGAGTTGTCACGTCCCGTAACATTTTTTTTGTTTAATATAAATATAATTATTTTCCTACGACTCTGTGCCTCGTGTCTCTGTGCGGTGTCCGGTGCGAAACGCCGACAGTAGGACCGGATGTACCCGATCGAATTCCGCTGATCGAGCATCGCCTGATCCGCAGGGTTCGACCGTGGGACTCCGGGAGCGAACAAGTTTCCGTGGACGTTGCCAAAAACCCCACCAGGCCAATGGCGACCGAGCTAACGTCGGTCCGGTGGCGGTACGTATGATTAGTTCCGATTTGTCCACGGTTCGCTCCTGGAATCGGAGAAAATTCCTAGTAAAAGCAGTCTTCGCGGCGGTGTAATAAGTACAGGATAGCAACCCGGCGGACCCGCACAGAGGCGTCAGTCTACTATTTACTATTTATTTTAACTTCCATTACTTCATTACCAAAATAACCTTCGAATCAGTGATAAAGTTGCGGGGCCTACGTTAAAACCCCGATCAAAATAGAGGACCCATAAGTTCAACGTGCGGTGTGCGGGAGAGAAACGCGGGGAGAATTGTCCCCGCGGAAGAGTGTGCTAGACCGAGAGTGAGAGAGCGACGCGGGGGAAACTGTCCCCGCGCAAAGGCGTGATTGCCCACGGAACGTTGTAAGTAGAATTAACGTAACATAATAAAATAATCATTTATAACCATTTACCCCTAGATAGCATTCGTTAGAATTTGTTTCCCCACTCCCATTTCCACAGGAGAGATTGCCGGGCCCGTATGGGACGTGCGGCTATCCCTTCTACTAAAAAGAAATTATATTAAAGAACCCAAAGGTAAAATAAACATAAAATAAAATCGTCCCCTCTGGACGTAACAACTGCATGCCGCAGAGCGTCTTAAATTCAACATGCCTCGCCAATGGCTCCAGCGTCACCATTTGGTATAATTTTTTTAAATATAAATTCATTTTTGTTCACTTGAAGATATGATTAATAACATCCTTTAATATAAGTATTCTCTTAGTTTTGCTTCTACCAAAAAAACATCGCGAAATATCACTCAATTTGGGACGTTTACAGTGGTGTATTAAGGGTAAACGAGCATGCACTCTTGATTTCTATCGATTTTGTTCTAATTTTAACCAGACATTGCTCATATCGTTATACAAGTTTGAGTAAAGTTTTACAACAGTTGACTATTTAGATTGGGAGATAGGGGGTTTGTAAATAGCAACGTTTAACATTGCAGGGTCTGCATTGACTGAAAGTCAGGTCACATAATTCGTCGTACCGTCCTATTATGTTTATTAATTTTGAAAAAAATATGTTCAGATAGGAAAATAGTTAGGAAGCGACTGAAAAACAGTTTCGATTGTCTTTACTATTCAGTTTTCATAATAACGTTCAGTAACGCCAGAATAACTCTCGGTATGAAATATTTGTCCCCTATAATAAGAAGACATTATGCAACACCGTGGAACAGTATTATTCAATATTTCAAGAAAAAAATAATTATCGTGTTCCTGAAGTTAAAAACTTTTACCGTAAAAAAAATATTTGCGTTATAAACATTAATAATTTTACATTGTTTATGTAATTGCCATGTGTCTTCTTATAGGGGACAAATGTTTTTTACGGACTATTACTCTGTCTAAATTTCAATGTAGACCCTACAGTGTTAAAAGTTGCAATTTTTAAATCCATTATCTCCGAATTTACATAGTCGACCGTTGTGAAATTCCACTGAAACATGCATAATGATACAAGCAATGTCTGGTTAAAATTTGAACAAAATCTATAGAAATCAAGAGCACGGGCTCGTTCTACCTTAACGCGTTTCAACCGTTGACCATTCAATTCTGTTGGGTTGGAGGTTTGGACTAGTCGACGCTGAGTATCAGATGATAGTAGCAGTAACCATTGAGATGCAAGAAGGTCCTAGCGTCCTCGACCTTCGTTTTGAAATGTGCATATGTAAACGAAAGGCCTTTCACAGATTGGTGGTGCGATCCTTGGCGGGATATTATTTCTGAACAAAGCCGAAGTGTTCGGCAAATTTCTTGAGGTCAGCCTTGCTGGTGTTCTCGGAGAGATTGGAGACAGCAATGATTTCCTTGCGACACTGAGACTGTATACTGTAGCCCCGACGATTGACGCCGCCTCTCATACTCAGCAGTACATACTTGCTGACCTAAATAAATAAGACGGTCCATCTAGATGGTAAATCCGATGCTACATTGATTCTGGTTCCTACATGAGAGCCCAGGTACCGTGCCTACTACGTATGTGTGTATGGTATCAGTCCCAGTATTAGAATGGTGAGGATACAGTACTGGTATGTTTTACTATTGAACAGTGTACCGGTACCATACTAGTAATACGTGCATTTGCGGGTAGCGGTATACTACCGTGCAGGTACACCGTAGGGTACAATCTCTGTACCCTATACCAATAGTTCGCTCGGTCATCAAGGTGAAACTATCAAGGAATCGCCACAGGTCCACAAATCATCCGCGTTTGAGACTTGACAGTTTAGCGTTCGTAGACAAAGGGTGTTGAACTTTCGTTCCTCATTTTGGTCGCATACTGCCCAGGGAATTGAGGTTTTGAGGGGTAATGACAATGGCTACGGATCGTCGAAAAATATGCTATCTGCGATTTTTTCATGAATACATACCGAGGTATTCCTGTAAAGAGCGAATAAACTTGATTTTCTCGCATCAGAGCAGTTGGTTCTTTGACACATCGGCGAGCGGGAAAGCAATGCGAGGGAAGATCGTGGCAAATGACAGAGTACGTAAATTGAGGTTATGAGACAGGCCAGATTTTTTATTCTTATGTCAATATAAATTCCAGCGATACGATCGTGCTATCAAAAGTCGAGGATTGACGATAATATCCATATGATCGCGGGTACGAGAAAATTCCGTCGATGTTGAAGAATTCTGGAACTTCACGTACCGCCGTCGTCGCGTCGAAGCGACACTCCGCATCGCCGTCGGTAAGAACAAAACAGAAACACTTTTCGAGTCTTACTTTCACCGCGCGCAAACTCACTCGTTAATTTTCGTCAATGTTGCTCTTCAGAGACGCCGAGAAACTTCAAGTGTAGAAGAACGATGTAAATTAATCTAACGCGACAAACCGCCGAGGTTCCGATCAACGCAACGGCCCGGCGGTACGAGAAAGGGGGGCGCCGCATGTGTCAGCGCCTTTACGCACGGACTATTTCCTACGCGCGGAGGAATATACCGTGTGCACAGGCTCTCAGGGCTACGACCAATAAGACTAGAGGTAAGGAGTACAAACGCAGTGTTGAAGAAACGTCCATGGAAATCCAGATGAGAAGGGTGGCGCTGCTCTTCTACCGAACCGAATTGAAGACAGCAACGAACCAGTGCCATACAATATGCAGAAAGCACCCTTTGCTTCTTCATGTGGAACGGTAATTTGAACACTAATTGTGAAACCAGTTGGTGAGGAAATTTCTATATATTAGATAGAGAATTCTTGTATAGATAATATAGATTGTTTTGGAGACTAATAACGAAATGCGTAAGAAAGTGCATGAGAATTTTGAATCCATACAAAACGTTTACAACTGATCACACATCATGATACGCTGTACATGTAAAGAATAATAGTGAAATACAGAAATTAGGTCAATGTTTTTTTTTATTGCGGAAGCAGTAACAACCAAAATTTATTTATAGACATAAGAAAATTCATAAGAATTTTGAATCTAGACAAAACTTCTACAAATTATCACTCATTACGATACACTGTACAGATAACGATTAAAAACGAAATGCACAAATTAAGTCAATATGTTTTTTTTCGTTGCGGAAGCAGTAACAAACAAAATTTATTTCTAGATACACGAAAATTCATGAGAATTTCGAATCCAGACAAAACTTTTACAAATGAACACACATCATATTCACACATTATAATACGCTGTGCAGATAAAGAATAATAACGAAATATAAAATTAGGTCAATATGTTTTGTTCGTTGCGGAAGCAGTAACAAACAAGATTTGATTCTAGATCAAAGAAAATTCATGAGAATTTTGAATCCAGACAAAACTTTTACAAATTATCACACATATTCACTTATTATAATACGCTGCGCAGATAAAAAATAATAACGAAATACAGAAATTAAGTCACTATGATTTTTTTTGTTCCGGAAGCAGTAACTAACAAAATGCATTTATAGACACAAGAAAATTGATAAGAATATTGAATCACGACAAAAGTTTTACAAATTATCACACATCAAATTCACACTGATGACACGCTGTACAGATAGAGAATAATAACGAAGTTAAGAAATTAAGACAATATTTTTTTATTCGTTGCCGAACTAGTAACTAACACAATGCATTTATAGACACAATAAAATTGATATAATTTTGAATGACGACGAAAGTTTTACAAATTATCACATATCATATTCACACTGATGATACGCCGTACAGATTGAGAATAATAAGGAAATACAGAAATACAGACAATATTTTTTTTTCGGTGTGGAAGCAGGAACGGAATTTATTTATAGACACAAGAAAATTCATAAGGATTTTCAATCCAGACAAAAGTTTGACCGCAACGAAAAAGAACATATTGACTTAATTTCTGTATTTCATTATTATTCTTTATCTGTACAGCGTATCATGATGTGTGATCATTTGTAAAAGTTTTGTCCGGATTCAAAATTCTTATGAATTTTCTTCGGTCTATAAATAAATTTTGTTTGTTACTGCTTCCGCAACGAAAAAAAATGACTGAATTCCCGCATTTCGTTATTACTCTCTAACAAGGGGAGGCCACGACGTTCGGATCAGGGATTTTCTTCAAACCTTGTATACTTTTAGTAGTCCATTAGGACAACATAATGGGCAAGTAGCAAGGCGTACTACTTAGGTGTTTGCGAGAAAATCGCAAGAGAAGTCTTACGCAATCAATTTCTCTACCGGTGCGTAGCGACACTGAGCAAGAGACGGCGGTGGTCAAGTAGTTAACGATCAATGTCCGTAATCGCTGGATCGCTGGATCGAGTCCCGCTCATGTGATTTTTTATTATTTTTTTTCCAACACTGGTCATATTCTTTCATATATATATATTACAATTCAAAGTTATTTTGCAGTTTACTAATTTTTATTGTTATAAAAGCTATTATATTTATAAGTATCGACAAGTAAACGACCGAACGAATAAAGTTTTCCTCATAGTGTATGCTTGTCGAGATTTGCGAAGTCCCTTATACCTGAAAGCGGGTAACGTACCCGAAACTGTTGTGCACGCTTCGACCTGCAGACACAGATTTGAAAGGATTGGGGGGAGGTCCAGGCTTGGAAAGCGCAAGTCAAACATCGATAAATAAAGGTGTAAATAATTTTATTCGATAATACAATGAGTTACAATATGTCAGAATGTAAGGTTGTGCTTTCAAAAATTAATCGTCAAATGTGCTTTTGACATTACAAGTTGCAGGATGATATTTTTCATGCAGACAGGGAAAACAAATTAAAACGGCATCTGCTACATCGAATGAATGCAATTTTCCCGCATGCACAAGGAATCTTCAGAGTTTCCATGGAAAAACAAACCTCGTTGACATTTTGAAAATTTTCTCTTTCTTCCGATAATTTGGATGCAAACAATGCATAACGCAACATTTTTGTAAATATCGGTGCTGATAATTGGTGATGTTTAACTTGCGCTTTCCAAGCCTGGCCCTTCCCCCATCCTTTCAAATCTATGTGTGCAGGTCAGAGCGTGCACAACAGTTTCGGGTACGTTACCCGCTTTCAGGTATAAGGGATTTCGCAAATCTCGACAGGCATACACTTTGAGGAAAACTTTTCTCGTTTGGTCGTTTACTTGTCGATAATTATAAATATAATAGCTGTTGTAATAATAAAAATTAGTAAACAGCCAAATAACATTGGAAGTTCGATAAAGATTCATGCAAATATACGTATTTTTTCATTATATTACCTTTGAAGTGTAATATATATGAAAGAATATGACCAGTGTTGGAAAAAAATCACATGAGCGGGACTCGATCCAGCGATTCAGCGATTACGGACATTGAACGTTAACCACTCGACCGTCGCCGTCTCGTGCTCAGTGTCGCTACGCACCGCTAGATATTGGTTGCGTAAGACTCCTCTTGCGATTTTCTCGAAAACACCTTGGTAGTACGCCCTGCTACTTGCACATTATGTTGTCCGAATGGACTACTAAAAGTATACAAGGTTTGAAGTAAATCCCTGATCCAAACGTCGTGGCCTCCCCTTGTAAAACAATCTGTATTATTTATATAAGAATTCTATCTATGTAATATATAGAAATTTCCTTCACGGACTGGTTTCACAATTAATTTGATCAAATTATCGCTCCATATGAAGTAGCAAAGGTTTGTTTTCGGCACTGTTTGTTGGTGACTTCAATTCGGTTCGGTAGGAGAGCAGCGCCACCCTTCTCAGCTAGATTTCCATGGACGTTTTTGGATCGTGATCGCCGTAGGCGTTCGTACTCCTTACCTCTAGTCTTCTTGGCTTCGACTCGAGGCTGCGCGAGCGTGTATATCTGTATAGATGAGATAAAGTGTTAAGTGATACATAAAAGGACGTATGTAGTGTATGTTACGATACGACCGAGGGACTTTATTTTATTCAACAAATCGACGATTGTGGAATAATTTTCGTAGTAAAAAAATCGTTCGGAAATTCGGTGGAATATTATGAGTTCTCAAGATTGAGTAGATGGATCGAAAAATTACCGAAACAAAATCGATAGGAAAAAATCATATTTCATAGTAAAATGTCATTAATGTTTCGATTCGTCGCCGCATTTTCGCGTAATATCGAATCAAAGTTAAAACGTCGTCTGATAAAGCCCATCTTACTGTCCCAGGTAGCAATTTCCAAACAGTCGTCCAGAAGTTGTCTAAATGGGTACCAAATGTCCGCTTGGAAGATAACTTCCGGAAGTTATCCGAAGATAACTTCCGGGCGGGCATTTGATACCCACTTAGCCGACTTTTAGACAACTTCTTGAAAATTGCTACTTGGGGTATAAAGAGTCGCGACGTGTTCGTCAGTCGGTCATGGGCGTCGAGATTGTTGGCGTCGATCAGTGGCGTAGATTTTTTTTATTACTTGGCGTAAAGACGCTACCGCGTCTCTTGATATCCGATCCATTTATTTCACGTTTGCGCGAGTTGCCTCGAAAAAACTTAAAGTCGTTGCTCCCAGAAGCAGTTCTATTGTTAGTTGCGCCACATATACCAGCAAGTACACGAAGCTTCAGCGATGTAAAAGTTGAATCAACTGATTGTGAATCCAATTATTCTTCGAACGACGATGCGTGAACTTTAAATCAACCGATTGTATGTTTTATCGTATTATACAACATATGTATTTTGTACTTTCTCTATAACAGTAGTTCATGTCAAATCCGTCATTTTGGTTTTATTTCAAATTTTGACTTCAGATTCATAATTAGCAACCCCTAAAACCTCCGAGTACTGACTTTCAGCCAAATTTGTAGGGTTTTCGAGTTTTAGCCGGCTTTTTAGGATTTGGCGCCAGTGTGCGCCGAGCAATTGCGTGGATCGGAACCTTGGCGGTTTGTCGCGTTAGATTGATTTACATCGTTCTTCTACACTTGCAATTTCTCGGCGCATCCGTACACTGTCATTTGCCACGATTTTCCCTCGCATTGCTTTGCCGCTCTCTGATGTGTCAAAAAGCCAACGGCTCCGATGCAAGAAACTCAAGTTTAGTTGCTCTTTGTATTAATACCTCGGTATTTATTCGTTAAAAAATCGCAGATAGCATATTTTTCGATGATCCTCAGCCATTGTCATTACCCTTAAAATTCCTCGATTCCCTAAGCAGTGTGCGACCAAAATGAGGCACGAAAGTTCAACATCCTTTGCCTACGAACGCTAAACTGTCACGTCTCAAGCGCGGATGATTTATGGACCTGTGGCAATTCCTCGATAGCTTCACCCTGATGACCGAGCGTACTATTGGTATAGCGTACAGAAAACGGTGTACCTGTACGGTAGTATACCGCTACACACAAATGTACGTGTTACTAGTATGGTACAGGTACACTGTACAATATAGTAAACATACCGGTATTGTATCCTCACCATACTAATACCGGTACCGATACCGTACGCACATACGTGGTAGGTACGGTACCTAGGTTATCATGTAGGAACCAGAACCAATGTAGCGTCGGATTTACCATCTAGAAGGGCCAACGGATTTATCCAGGACAGCAAGGACGTACGGCCGAGTATGAGAGACGGCGTCAATCGTCGAGGCTACAGTATACAGTCGCAGTATCGCTACGAAATCACCGCTGTCTCGAATCTCTCCGAGAGCATCAGCGAGGCTGACCTCAAGGAACTCGTCAAACCCTTCGGCTTTGTTCAGAAACAATATCTCGCCAAGGATGGCACCACCAATCTGTGCAAGGCCTTTCGTTTACGTACGTACGTTTCAAAACGAAGGCCGAGGACGCTAGGGCCTTCTTGCTTCTCAATAGTAATAGCTACCATCATCTCATACTCAGTGTCGACTGGTCGAAACCTCCAGCCCAACAGAGTTGAATGGCCACCAGTTAAAACGCGTTAAGGTAGAACGAGCGCGCGCTCTTAATCTCTGTAGATTTTTTTTACAAATTTTAACCCGACATTGTTCGTATCATTATGCATGTTCCGGTAAAAATTTCAGAACAGTCGACTATTTAGATTCGGAGCTAATGGGTTTTAAAATGACAACTTTTAACGCTGTAGGGTCTGCGTTGAAATATAGACAGAGTAATTTTCCGTAAAAAAAACTTGAACAAGTAAAAAAACGCCAAGTAATAAAAAATGCCCTCGAAGAAATTATCGGTCGTTTCATTATCTACAAAATTCTAATTAACCTCGAAATAAATACTTGTGATGTTTTTGAAACAATACTTTTATTTACATTATTACTTTTTCAATTCAAACGTACAAAAGAAGTGAAATAACTTTTTATGCCAAAGCCAAGCAAATTTACTAGAAACGTACACAAAATTGTCATACCCTAGAAATACTATTTTCCTCAACATTTAAAAAAGACTTGCCGGGCATGGTTAAGAAAAAAAGTATGGTAGATTAATAAACAAACGTAATCGATGACGAGACGGGCGAGCACCGCCGATCGTCTTGTTCCGTGTATATTCAAACTTCGCCGAGCTTCTCTTCTTAGGGTAGAACGGGCGCGCGCTCTTTATTTCTATATATTTTGTTCATATGTTAACCAGACATTGTTCATATCATTATGCATGTTTGAGTGAAATTTCAGAACAGTCGACTATTTAGAGTGGGGGATGATGGGTTTTAAAATTGCAACTTTTAACACTGCAGGGTCTGCATTGACCGAAAGTTAGGTCACATAATTCGTCATACCATTCTATCGTGTTTATAAATTTTAAAAAGAAATATGTTCAGATGGCAAACTAGTTAGGGAAAGAGAAAAGTTTGGATTGCCTTTACCATTCACTTTTGCTCGAAACGTTCAGTAAAGACAGAATAATTCTTCTCTCAGAATAAGAAGACGTGGCAACACGGCAGAACAGTATTGTTCAATATTTCGAGAAAAAAAAATAATTATGGTGTTCCTAAAGTTAAAAACTTTTATCATAAAAAAGATATTTCCATTATAAAAATTAATATTTTATAGTGTTCATGTTTTCTTCATCCACAACTGGAAGTGTTGTTCATTCATGGCTAATTAAAAACTTTGTTCGATTAAAAAATACTTCCAAATACAAATTTGTGTTGCAGTATATTGGATACGTGGAACGATGCGGTATTGTCATATGTCTTCTTATTACAGGGGACCAATATTTTTTACGGAAAATCATTCTGTCTGAATTTCAATGTAGACTCTGCAGTGTTAAAAATTGAAACTTTAAACCCGATTATCTCCTCATCTAAATAGTCCACTGTTCTGAAATTTCACTCAAACATGCATAATGATATGAATAATGTCTGGTTAAAAATTGAACCAAATCTATAGCAATCAAGAGCGCGTGCTCGTAATACGTTAACCATGCGCGCTAAGTCGTTGCACATCATTTTCAGTGTACTTGTGTGGTACTTACATTGTACTTTTATTGGAAGTACAAGTAAGTATTCACCGTTTGACAAAAGATGGCCCCATCAGGAGGTTATGGTTAAAATTGTAAGATGTAAAACGTCATATCGTAAGGTTGGTCATCTGGCAGACCATAACCTTGAAATATTAGCGATTTTGTATCAGCATCACATAATTTGTTTCGTGCGAAACTGTCAAGTTTTGGGTCGAATAAGCATCATTTGCGGGAACTTTCGATTTCCGTCTTTTATTTGAAAAAATCTGCAGCTAAGGCACATCGCTTGCTTGTAGAAGCATATGGTGCGGCTGCTTTAAGTAAGAGAAGTTGTAGGTGGTATCAAAAATTCGACGCGGTATTAGAAGCATTATTGGAGGGAGATTCGTGTCAAACGCAAGAGTTCCCGCAAATGAAGCTTATTCGGCTCAAACTCGACATTTTTGCATGAAAAAAATTATTTGATGCTGATACAAAATCGATAATATTTCAAGGTCATGGTCTTGCCAGATGTCCAAGCTTACGATATGACGTTTTACATCTGACAATTTCCACCACGGGGGAGATGGCTCCGGTGGGGCCATCTCTTGTAAAACAGTGGAGGCTTATTTGTACTTCCAAGATATAATGGTGACACGAATTTCATGTTACATCAGTAGGATGATTTAAATAAAATAAAATAATACGCACAATATAATTCCTAAGATTTAATCATTTTATTTACGATTTTTTTAGTAAACTTGCTTGGCTATTTTACAAAAAGTTATTTTACTTTTTTATATATTTAAATTGAAAAAATATAATAAAACCATTGTTTAAGTAAAATAAAGAATAGCCCAAGATAAATCAGAATTTTTAACATCGTAAAACAAGCGATGTTTTCGGAAGAATTTTTTATTGCTTGGCGTTTTTTCTTTACTTTTCCAAATAATCTTCGACGTGAGTTAGCAATAGATGACGCGTTTCAATTTCGGAAGTTCATCCGAACGACCACAGGTAGATCCGAAAAAATAATAGCATTATTTAGTTCGAATAAAAACCACTCGATCCTTTGGCAATTATTGTCTTGTCCTCTTTTTGAATTTTATTCGCGAATAGGAGATTTAAGCTCGCAGCAGTGAGCGGACGAACCAAGGAGACTATAAGAATGGAGTCCAATCTCCGTATTCTGGCGCGTCCGTAAAAGTGGGACAAAATTGGGTTCCGCATAAGCGGCGCTGGGGAGGTAGTTATTGTGTGCTATATACACATGTATGTTTTGCGCATGAGTTGTTATCAGCTGTCTGTGTTGTGATTAGCTGTCGCATGAGCTGAAAAATTTTATTTTCCTAACCTTAATTCATTTTATAAACAAATTTCGTGTAGCTGTAGTACCCTTAAGATGGTTCTACATTTAGGTCGTAGCGCAATAAATCACCTCATTATGAAAAAAAAACCTAAAAAATGCCATAACACCGTATATCCGACGTAAATATACATTCCATTCAAATGTGGTCAGGTGGACGAGATTACAGTGGGTAAAATATGTAGAAAATGTCAGCGACTGGGACATGCGAGTGTAAATTGCAACCTCACGTACAACTGCGTCAAGTCTAGTGCTTCACACGAAAACGGAAAACGCACTTTTAATAATTCATCAGATAAACAGCTCCACCGCTGTGCAAATTGCAATAACCTAGATCACTCAGTGACCATAAGTCATATACACACCAAGGTCATAGACAAACGCTCATAAAGTGAGAGACATTGGATCACGACACTGGTTGAAAGAATTGACGTGAAACACCCGAAAGTCACATCGGAAATATCCTCTGCATAAGCTATGGCGATACCTGCAGCGACAATAGCAACACAGACATTAGCTACGCAGTAGCGAGCATCATCCACAGTATCACAAGACTTGCGTGTGTGCTCGCTGTGCAAATTGCACTAACCTAGATCACCTAGTGAACTATAAGTGATGCCTATACTACAAGTCCATATACAATACAAGCTCATAAAGTCACAGACATTGGACAACAACAACTCATCGAAAGAATTGAAGCGATACATCCGAAAGTCACCTCCGAAGTATCCTTTCCGTAAGGTATGGCACTATCCTCAGCGACAGTAGCAACAGAGAGATTCGCTACGCAGTAGCGAGCATCATCCGCAGCATCACAAGACTTGAACGTGTTCTCGTTGTGCAAATTGCAATAACCCAGATCACCCAGTAAACTATAAGTTATGCCTATACCACAAGTTCATATAGAAACGCTCATAAAGTTACAGCCATTAGACAACGACAACTCATCGAAAGAATTGAAGCGATACACCCGAAGGTCACAAAAGAATATCCTTTGCATAAGCTAAGGCTCCACCCGTAGCGACAGTAGCAATACAGAGATTCGCCACGCAGTAGCGAGCATCATCCGCAGCATCACAAGACTCACCGCTAGCATGAGCCATCATTGTACAATGTACATTTATTAAAATAATATCAAGACTTAAAGATGCCGATAAAACAGACCAAACTCTACAATCTAACTAGTACTACTGTTTAAGTTTAATTTTACGCACAATATCAAAAAAGTGCATGGCACCGCACGAGGTACTGCTTTTGATTTTCTCCTCGTAAAGTTTTCTTATAACTGAATTTTTTTTTATTGAAATTATTTGGGACACCTTTTATCGCTAAAGTAGTTTGATTATTGATTACATTTGTTACAAGAATCATAATAACGCAGATAAACATAGTAATAATTCCTAAAAGCTATTAACGTTAATGTGTATATTGATGGTTGATGGTTTTTTGTAACTATCCAAAAATGCATTTAAAAAATTATTTACGAAGCCATAATACATTTTTTCGTAATTAAACAAAAATGTAAGAACTTTGTAAAAAAATGTATACTTATATAATTATTGCATTAAACTAATTAAACGAACTAGATCGCAAACAAACAATCTTGGTGCACGATAGGTGTTTTTTTATGCGTGTCAACAATTAGCCGCCATGACAGTCAGTTTCACCCTGTGCACTGGCTGTTACTATATTTTTGATACACTACGGACACGGGCGACGCCTACATGCCATATTTAACACCACACTTTTGGGTCAAATTTACTGACGTTTCTTATACCGTCACACCATACGAAGATTGGACTCCTTCCCTATAGTCTCCTTGGGACGAACCTTGCTCGGAGAAAAGAGAGGGGGGGGGGTGGTTCCGTTTGATGAAACGCGACGAACATTCGTCACCGTGTACTCCGATCTAACGGGTCACACCACTGTAGAATTTTAAAAAAAATCACTTTTTTTTGCTTGATTCAGAGGTGCTTTGAACCATCCACAATAACGGGAAAAAAGTTTGGAACCTGTAAAATAAGGTCCGCAGGCCCGTGTGGGTCTGCGGTGGCAGTGGCTAGCCCGTGTGCGAGACCGTTTTCTTCGAAACACAATGTTTCAAAACAACATGCAACATAACTCCGACAATTTTCATTATTATTACTCCAAATTTTGAGCACATCTTTAAAATCACATTCCGAAGAGAAATACGTACGGGATTTTTCATGAGTTAATTATAACATTAGTTATTAACTTGTCCTTTTTTTCTGTCGAAAATTAAGTTTTGGTTTAAGGCCTTATATACGCTATTTCGCCGATTTTCGAAGGTACTTTTCTAGACGCGGTTAAAAGAAATGACGCATATATTGACAACATTTTTTTTACAAATAATTTATGGACAAGGCTCAGTATATGTAAAAAAATCAGAAATATTAACAAATGGCGGAGATATAACATAATAAAGCAATTAATTTTTTTTGCGCGTGCGTTGATGGTGAAAGTTCTCGGCATCGATGCGGAAGGCTGAAAAAAATGAACATATTTATAATTGCATAGTGAATCTATAATTGCATATCTTTAGTGTAAACAAACGATATTATTTTTTTAAAATTATTATAATCAAAATTCGAAACAACATCTTTTTACTCAATTTTCTGTTGGTATTTTATATATTTTTTTTTCGTGTCATTGAAATTTTTGTTTCTGTGGATTACACGATAGGTGATGATACTAAGAATATGTTGTAAACATTTAAAAGCGATCTGAATCTTCGTCCAAGAGTTAGAACTTTCACAAGGTTCAAAAACGTGAATCGTAGAAAAACGGCTTTAAAGTTAGCGGTCGGGCGCGCCGGGCAGTATCTATTATAAATCCAACCTTACCTTATTTTTGGATTTTTTTCAATTCTGCAAAGCTTCAAATATTCCTAACCTTAGGAATGGCTAATGGAATCAAATATAATTTAAAAAAAAAAAAATTTGAAATTTTTCGCGGATATAAGGCCTTAACGCTTGGTAATTACACAAAAATGAATATTTTCACAATCCTACGTATTTCTCTAGCTATACTCGTGTAAATTAATAGAAATTATTTTATTTTCTTCTAGAATCAAATATGCGTTAGCTATAATACGTGCCGCAGAACGTCTCAAATTCAACATGCCTCGCCGGCGTCACCTTTTGGTATAATTTTTCATAAATTTATTTTTTTTTTACTTGAAGATATGACTAATAACATCCTTAAATATTGGTATTCTCTCATTTGTCCTTCTACCAGAAAAAGTCGCGAAATATCACTCAATTTTTGACGTTTACAGTGGTTTTACCCTTAGGGTAAAACGAGCGCGCGCTCTTGATTTCTATCGATTTTGTTTAAATTTGAACCAGACGTTGTTTATATCATTATGCATGTTAGAGTGAAATTTCACAACAGTTAGCTACTTACATTAGGAGAAACGGTTTCTAAATAGCAACTTTTAACACGTCGTACCGTTCTATTGTGTTGATTAACTTTGAAAAAAAATGATGTTTAAATAGCAAAATAGTTAGGGAACGAGTGCAAAAAGTTTGGATTGACTTTTCTATTTAATTTAGCTAAAAACCTTCAGTAACGACAGAATAACTCTCGGTAAAAAATATTTGCCCCCTTTAATAAGAAGACATTATGCAACACCGTGGAGCATAATTGTTCAATATTTTGAGAAAAATAAATAAATTATCGTGTTCCGAAAGTTCAAAACTTTTATCGTAAAAAAAAATATTTGCGTTATAACCATTAATAATTTGATATTGTTTATGTTATTGCCATGTGTCTTCTTATAGGCTTCAAATATTTTTTACGGAAAATTACTCTGTCTAAATTTCAATGCAGACCCTACAGTGTTGAAAGTTGCAATTTCAAAACGCTTTATCTCCGAATCTAAATAGTCAACTGTTCTCAAATTTTACTGAAACATGCAAAATGATACGAAGTCTGGTTAAAATTTGATCAAAATCTGTAGAAATTAAGGGGTTCTACCTTAACACGTTTCAACCGTTGACCATTCAATTGTGTTGGACCAGTTGGAGGTTTGGACCAGTCAACACTGAGTATGAGATGATGGTAGCTGTTACCATTGAGGTGCAAGAAGGCCCTATCATCCTTGGCCTTTGTTTTGAAACGTACATACGTAGTCGAAAGGCCTTGTACAGATTGGTAGTGCGATAATTGGCGAGATATTGTTTCTGAACAAAGCCAAAGGGTTTGCCGAATTCCTTGACGTCAGGCTCTCTGGCGCTATTGAAGATATTGGAGACAGCGATGACATCCGCGTGGCACTGGGACTGTATACTGTGGCCTCAACGATTGACGCTATCTCTCATACTCGGCAGTACGTACTTGCTGACCTGGATAAATCCAATGAGCCATCTAAATGGTAAAGCCGACGCTACATGGGTTTTGGTTCCTACATGATAGCCAAGGTACCATATCTACCACGTATGAGCGTATGGGATCGGTACCGGTATTAGTATGGTGAGGAGACAGTTCTGGTATGTTTTACTATTGTACTGTGTACCGTTACCATACTAGTAAGACGTACAATTGCGTGTAGCGGTATACTACCGTACAGGTACACTGTGGGGTACAATCTCTGGATGCCATACCAATAGTACGCTGGGTGATCAAGGTGAAGCCGTCGAGGAATCACCACAGGTCCACAAATCAGCGGTATTCGAGACGTCACAGTTTAGCGTTTGTGGGCAAAGGGTGTTGATCTTGCGTGCCTTCATTTTGGTTGCTTAGGGAATCGAGGATTTTGAGGGGTAATGACAATGGCTACGGATCATCAAATAAACTTGAGTTTCTTGCATTGGAGCCGGTCGCTCTTTGACACATCGGCGAGCGGGAAAGCAATGCGAGGGAAGATCGTGGCAAAACAGAGTACATAAATTTAGGTTATGAGACAAACCATATTATTTATTCTTGTGTCAATATGAATCCCAGCGATGCGATTGTGCTATCCAAATTCGAGGATACATGATAATATCCATATTATCGCGGGTACGGGAAAATTCCGTCGATGTTGAAGAATTCGTGAACTTCGCGTGCCGCCGTCGTCGCATCGAAGCGACACTTAGCATCATCGTCGGTAAGAACAAAACAGAAACACTTTTCGAGTCTCACTTTCGCCGCGAGCGAACTCACCCGTTAATTTTCCTCAATGTTGCTCTTCGGAGACGCCGAGAAACTTTAAGTATAGGAGAACGATGTAAATTAATCTAACGCGTCAAACCACCGAGGTTTCGATCAACGCAGGCCGCTGACACTGCAGACCTTTCCCATGGTGAGAAAGTGGTCACTCTCTGGCCCCAGCGTTGTCGCTCGAGTATAACTATGTTGTGTGGCGCTGGTAGTCGAGTGCCCGGTTGACTATATACATACATATATATATATATATCGGTCGTAGAGCATATCGTTCGCACCCATGGAGCCTAGATACCAGGAGGTTCACCGGCAATGCAAAGGCGCTGAAAAAAGCGTCCCCGAAAATGTCCCGAAGTGATGGCGCTGGGGTGCAACGGCACCTACATATATAGTAATATATATGTAGGTGCCGCCAACAAGGTGAAAGTGATCGGATGAGTTTCTAACCTCACGACAGACCGATCGTGACATCAAACGTCGAAATATCCGCCGATTCATAATTTCCTCATGACGGTTCGGAAAAAAAAACGCAAAAGCGAGAAAATATCTCAAACGCAAACTCAAAATGGCGGCGATACCGCCCATCTGGAAAACGTGTTTTTTTACATATAGCTTCACGGGAGAACGGTTTTCTCGTAAAATATAAGACCTGAAACAAAAACCAAAAAAATGACAATTTATATATTATTAGCTATGAGACTACCTAGAAATTTGCTTTCAAATTTTGCAAAAATAGCGCACTTTGAAGGAAATAAATCGATTTTTTGCCAAAAAAGCAGTAAGTTGTTTATAAAAAGAAGTTTACATTTAATCAAAAAACGGCTACGTACCCCCATAAAGAATATAATTGTGAAGCTGCTATCAACATTTCAAATCGATGCATGCAAAGGTGGTCGAGTAATCGGTCTTCCGAGATCGAAAAAAGTGGTTTCGAGAAAAACGCGTTTAAAGTTGTGCGAGCAACTCAGCGCGAGCTCCAAGGCGCTGCGGCCAAATCGATAATTGAACCTCTAAATAAAAATAATGGCTACAGGACCAATTGCATATTGTTTTTATGACACCAAAGTATTTTTAGGAAAGAAAACGTCTTTCCAAAATTCTAGAGTGGTGTTATCCCTTAACACTAATGAGGGTTAGGTACATCATCTGTGATCTGTCTTAGATCGCACCCATGTTTAGCGTATATCTATATACATATAGGTGCCGGAGCACCCCAGCGCCATAATTTCTTGTTCGCGTTTTGGGGACGAGTTGAAAGGCCCCGCTGAACCTCCTGGTATCTAGGCTTCATGTTCGCACCGTTCGCATCCATCCATTCGCATCTCGCATTGTTCGGAAGTTATGTTATTAATACATAATAAAATTATTTAGCGTATCAGGTGTGCTATTATAACTATTATTGCGATTAAATAACGCAATATGCGTTATTAACTTCGTATTCTGCGACCCAAACCGCCGCGTGGCGGCGGGACGAGCGAACAGCTGTCGCGGCAGAGGGGGGGGGGGTGGAATCATACATCTATCTCTCTCTTACACATTGCGGAGCGGAAACACGCTTGGATTCTTTTCACAACTTTCCGGTGCGATTTTTTTTTGCTATTTCTGCTCCAAACTTCAATTGATAGGATTATTTTACTCGAAAAGTATGGCGTTTACGATAAAATACCATGACGAAAAGCTTTTTTAATTTTCGGTTTTAAAGTCGCATGAAATTAATCAAAATTTTTGTTCATTCTTTTTGATTTTTTTTTGTTGCTAAAACTCGTAGAACCGTCCAAACAATTGATTAGCGTACGTAAAAAAAATCTTGAAGGAATATTCTGAAAAAATTCCAAGCGATCTAAAAACAAAAAATGAATCTTTTTCTACCCTTTCCACGTTTATCATGGATAAAAATTATTTTTAAAAATTCCATAATTTATGCACGCCTTTTTCGAAGGTCGAAAAATAGCCGAGAAACCTTCACTTACAAAAGGCCGTGCCGGATCGAAAAAAATCATTAAAAATATTTTTAAAAAAGACTGTACGGTAGTGGAACAACGAGAGAGAAGATGCAAGAGAGAGCGAGCGTGTTCCCAGCGCGAACGATCGCACGTGTTCCCAGCGCATAGTACCTATAAGAGGAAGCAGGACACAATAATTCCCCCAGTGCATAACATCTATACAAGTAAGCAGAATGCCGTTTTGTCCCCAGCGTTTAAGCATACGAGCGGAAGCGAGAACGATAATGAAGACTGCCGTCAGCGCCGCTAATCGAAAACTAACCTTGGGGGAAATTCCGCCAATAAAATTGGCACATAATATCCTTATAAACTGCTCTTCTATATACGTCTGAATTCGTTGATTATAGTATGTGAAGTACGTAGAAAATGTCAGCGACTGGGACATGCGAGTGTAACTTGCAACCTCACATACCACTGCGTCAAGTGTAGTGCTTCACACGTAACTGGAAAATGCACTGTGAATAACTCATCAGATAAAGAGCTCCTCTGCTATGCAAATTGCAATAACGTGGATCACTCAGTGAACTATAAGCGATGCCTATACTACAAATTCATATACAAACGCTCATAAAGTGAGAGACATTACGTAACGACAACTCATCGAACGAATTGAAGCGATACACCCAAAAGTCACATTGGAAATATCCCTGATAGACAAACGTGCTCTGAAAATTCACATGTCAGCAGTATAGCGGCAAGAGGACAGCATACGGCGGCACACCGTGACACCAATATGCTGTCATCTGCTTCCGCATTAAGACGGAATGACATCTCATCGCGGTCGGTATGGTAGAACAATTATAGATACCCAAAAATATCTGAAACGGTTCTTCAGATCCCGTCGAAACTTTGCCAAATGACGTCAAATAGATAGACGAACAGCTGTCTGCCCCTCAAATTTTCTGGATTTTAGGGGAAAAAAGTAGATTCGCTTATGATAAGCCAATCTGCATTTTTTTCTCAAATTCAGAAAATTTAAGGGGCAGACAGCTGTTCGTCTATCTATTTGACGTCATTTGGCAAAGTTTCGATGGGATCTGAAGAGCCGTTCCAGAGATTTTTGGGTATCTACAGGTGTTCTACCATACCGACCGCGATGAGGTGTCATTCCGTCTTGAGCTGCAAATATGCGCCACAGTGCGTGGTTTGGCGGAATAAATGTGTGATGCCAAGACGGCAAGTTTGCAGCAAATATACGCAAAAATGACCTACTGCAACAACGGAACTGATACGGCAAGCTCCAGATTTGGAGTGATGTCATCTTTATATCGCGTTTCAGTCATAAATGCACCACGCTGTGACGCTCCGTTGCCGGTAAAAACGGTGCAAGTTATCGCGGCATTGAAACGGAAAATTTGGAATACGTTATTCCGGTAAGGTTAGGGCGGCACGCTGTGACGTTCCATTGCCGGCAAAAACAAGGTATATGGTTAAAAAGTAAAAAAAGAACGCCAAGTAACAAAATGCCCCCGAAAACATTATTGCTTGTTTGACCATATACAAAATTCTGATTTATCTTGAAATATTTTTAATTTTATTTAACGAATCCTTTTATTATATTTTTTCAATTGAAATGTACAAAAAAAATGAAATTACTTTTGATAAAATAGCCAAGCAAGTTTACTAAAAACGTAAACAAAATTGTTAAACCTTAGAACTAATATTTTCCTAAATATTTCATTTTTATTAAAAAAATCACAGTACTATTATAACAAGAAATTGCTATTACCATTATATAAAAATACAACGTATTTACCACATAAGTACACTGGAAATGCTGTGCAACGACTTGCCGTGCATGGTTAAGAGAAAAAGCTCGGGAAGATACACAATATATATATAACCTTTAACAACGCACCAACCACCAATATTATTAGCAATGCGATTTCCTGCACCTTGCGCTAGTGTGATTCGGACAAGATAACATTGATATATAGTGTTATCGGTGTGTATATCGGTCCACACAATTCACGTGACCGTGTCAGAGCTACGATATATCCGCTATTGACAAATATTCGACTGTACTCGGAAAAACCATCGAATGTAGCACAATGAGTATCAGGAGACATACTCAGATATTTCGTTTTTTACCAGCAAGACGACGGCACCGTAATGCGACCGTTAAACTTGCCAATGCTGTGGCTTAGAGACGGATACAATACACAAAAGTATATACAAAATATATTTCATGTAATGTATAAAGTTGTCTGATAGAGGAGAAAGTATATACTTTTATATATCGTATTAAATTATGCATAAAAAAAAGGTTTAACGTATCGTGTCGTCTAGGGGAGCATCACTGATTTGATCCATACTTTGCGGGATCACAAAATTTGATTTCCAGTTGCATAACAAATTGCAGCAGTCTATGTTTTTCCAACCTGAGAGTTAAATAGTTGGAAAGACGAAATCCTTCGCCGAGCTTTTTTTCTTAACCATGCAAGCCAAGTCGTTGCACAGCATTTCCAGTGTACTTATGTGGTAAATACGTTGTATTTTTATATAATGGTAATAGCAATTTCTTGTTATAATAGTAATGTGATTTTTAAAATAAAAATAAAATATTTAGGAAAATATTAGTTCTAAGGTTGAACAATTTTGTTTACGTTTTTAGTAAACTTGCTTGGCTATTTTATCAAAAGTAATTTCACTTTTTTTGTACATTTCAATTGAAAAAATATAATAAAAGGATTCGTTAAATAAAATAAAAAATATTTCAAGATAAATCAAAATTTTGTAGATGGTCAAACAAGCAATAATGTTTTCGGGGGCATTTTGTTACTTGGCGTTCTTTTTTTACTTTTTAAAAGTTTTTAAAGAGGATTTCGTATTTTTTTGAAAGGGGAGAAATCTTTTTTTCGTTCTGCGCCAGTTCGAAGAGGAGTGAATTCAAATATGTTTTCATTACTTGGCATTCTTTTTTTTTACTTTTTCAAAGATTCTAAAAGGGTAAGATTTGAACAGATAGTTAAAAAACAGGACACGTCGTTTCTGAAACCTTTTTTACCTGAACCTTTTTTACCTGAATATTTTTTTAAATCTTCACTCCTCTCCACTATTAAATTGACGTATTTGCAGGGTGACCTATTAGTGAAATATTTATTCATACTTCGCTTATTTGTATTCACATGCATGCATACAAATACAATTGTATTCACAAATATTCTGAACATACAAATAAATTCACAGAAGAAAATTGTGAATATTCACAAAAAATGTGAATATTTACAAGAAATCCTGTGAATCAAAAACAATTCACATCAAAATCTGTGAATGCAAATGTATTCACAAAAAACTGTAAATGCAAAAAAATTCACAAAATAAGTTGAGAATTTTTCGTATTTAAGACACATTAAAATCAAATTCACAATGATTGGATTAAAATTTACACCAAACGTGAGTTCGTACGTATTTTGAGAGAAAACATTGCGTCGAGGCAAATAAATTTTTGCAAAAAAAGTTGTGAGTTTCAAATATTACATCATAAATATGAAAAAATTCACAAAATGAGTTGTGAAGTTCCTCAAATTGAAGAAAATTAAAATCGAATTCACGACAATTATATCAAAATTTACACCACAAGTGAGTTCTTATGTATTTTTAGAGAAAACATTGTGTTGAGGCGAAGGAATTTTTGCACAAAAAGTTTTGTGCAAAAATTACTTGCCTCGAGGCAATGTTTTCTCTCAAAATGCGTACGAACTCACTAATGGTGTGAATTTTAATCTAATCATTGTGAATTTGATTTTAATTGGTCTTAAATATGAAAAAATTCACAACTTATTTTGTGAATTTTTTTGTATTTGTAATTTTTTGTGAATACATTTGCATTCACAGATTTTGATGTGAATTTTCTTTAATTCACTGGGCTTTTTGTAAATATTCACTTTTTTGTGAATATTCACAGTTTTTTCTGTGAATTTATTTGTATGTTCAGAATATTTGTGAATACAATTGTTCTTGTATGCATGCATGTGAATACAAAGAGTGAAGTATGTATACATTTGTATTTATATTCACATGAAAATCACGATGTGAATAAATTCGTATTCGTATTTATAAATAGAATTACGCCCAACTCTGTACCTCTTAATGTTTTACTCTTTGATATACCGTCTCCATGTTTCATGAATTGCGCTTTGTTTGTTGCAGCAGGAGAAAACTCTTAATTAAAAAAGACTAGAGATAAATAAATAAAATTTTTACGAAAATCCAACTTCATTGGGTTATTTTATTTTCGTGTTCAGCGAGTGGAATGCGAATCGATTTGTTCATTCTAAACAAAAACCGGATGCACTCGGATAACGCGTCACATTCACCCTGCTGGAGGCTGTTCTTGAATTTTGAATTTAATAATTTAGTTTTTAATTTGAATTGACCAAACAGTTTTTGCATAAGAAGATCCCTAGACTCATGCCGATCGGCAGTTTTACACACGGAATAGTGTGAAAAATGTTAAGGATGTTATGAAAAAATGGCAAATCATTCAGTACATTATCAAAGTTGTCACCCAAAAATTAAATGATCCGTCTACGGCATTTATTAAATATTGACTTTTATGTAAATGGAGACGTCAGTTTTTCTCCCGGCGACGAAACGGAGAGATGGAGCGTGCCAACGTCGCATGAAGGCTTAATGGCGCACATGTCTCAATGCCATTGGTCACGGTGGCCGGCCCATACTTTCAATAAAGCCCATTTTCAAAGAGAACTCATCTTTTTTTTTCTCTTAGACAATTGACATTTATCGTTCAAAATTAATTCGGTTGAATAAAGGAATGTAAACACCGTGTAAAAATAATAGACGAAGATCAGTTATTTGTTAAATATTCGGGTTCGTGAAAGAAATACCTTAAAGTGCAGAACCATATATTTTCGAAACGCAGTTTTTCTTTTTTTTTATTGAACACAGTCAGATTGATACGGAAAATTTGTATATAAAAAAACTGTTCTTTTATACAAGCTTTTATTTAATGTACTGAAAAGTGTTAAGTAATTTTTTTTACCACGTCACCTATATGTGACTATAAATAAAAGTTTGAGGCTCTCTACGTTTTAAATGTTTGTTAAATGCAATCAATTCAGTTTCATTAACCGTATTTAATTTGGCACAATGGAAATTAGAGAAATTATTATCACACATTTATACTCAGTTTCAGGATTTTTATTCAAGAAATCTTAGGTTGTTTTACAGTAAAGTAATACTAAAGCCGGTCTGACAAAAAAAAGATTTCGTTGACAATCATCTTATTTTCAATTTACATAATAGTCAATAATTGCGTAACACATAAAATATGCAGCTTTAATCATACTTTCATGTTAACGTTAACAAGCGCACAATCATTCACAATCTGGTCTTCCTTGGCCACATGGCACAATAATCCTAAGGCCTTTTCATTTTATGAAAAATGCTAAAATTCATTCTTCATGTTTTAATCATTTTTATGTTATATCAAGCTGGAAAAATGTCAAAAGGTCTCGTTGTCGCTCTCCGTACCGGAAAAGGGTTTCATGCCCAAATGTTGCTCGATTCCAGGTATCAAGCGACATGGAGTATCTGAAGTTTGGCTTTCCATAGTATTTGACGTATTGAGCGCACTTGGGACGATAAACTTTGAGGCGTTGAACGACATAACCGAGGAAAGTCCTCGATGCAGGTGTGGCACTCGAAGATTTCTTAGAGACGGCGGACTATCATCGTTCCATGTAGGCGTAGATTGTGCAACCGCAACAATCAAGTATGGTGATCACCACAGTATGAAAAGAATGGCAAGGCATATGAACGCGCTGTCAGGCTTGAGTCTGTGAGGTCCAGCCAAACATTAGGTGTTGCTAATAGACCACGATTATGCGACAATCACAGGTTCGCACCAATTTTATTCGTATGATTCCGTGATCAAATATACAGGTGTCGATTGCATCGCACGAATGTCAATTAGGCCGCCTATTCGATACCTGTATGTTTGATCACGGGTTCGTATGAACAAAATTCGCAAGAACTTGGGATGGTCGTGTAATGGCGTTCTATTTTACATGTTCCATTAGACACCGTAGGGGATCTAAGGGGGATCAAAGCTTTAGATCTAGGGGATCTAAAGCTTTGTGCAACACAATATATAAATATTGTGTTGCACAAAGCTTTTATTTCTCATGATAAATTTTTCAGTGATGAATAATATTTTAGGCGAAATAATTGTCAAGCTCTGCGTCAATAAATTCTACAGGGCCAAATGCATTTTCGACAAAAAAAAACTTCACCATCTATGATAAGATTCTGTTTAGAAAATTTTGAAAATATGTTCATAAAATGTTAATGGAACGAGGTTATGAACACACAAATTGATAATGACGTATAGAAGGTAGGTTATGCTCTCAGGGCACACAAAAGCTACACATGCACGTCTGTCTGCGAATTTCTTCATTTTATATAAGCAAGTGAGAGAAATGAGCACATTATTGAATTTTTAACTTACTCTGTATCTATTTGCGTATCGTCCTCGCTGTTTCTCCGACGGTTTTCGGGCGAGCGCCACGGCCAATATACGCGTGTTAGGATCAAAATAAATAATCCACACCTAAATTTGAAACGACGTGAACCTTTGTTAAATAAATTTTTGGCTCTAATAAGAGCCGTTTGTTTTATTTTTTCACGTCCACGCTCGACTAACCGTGTTTGGTTACTCGAGCTGTCAAAGCGACTATTAGAATGTACATATATATATATATATATATATATTGCAAGCAGGGTGTAGTTCATGTCGTGCCGTTCGAGAAAGCGGTGGCGTTACTGTGCATGATGCGCTAGAGTGTTAATCAATTCACAAAACGGCGTATGTGTTATGTTTACGACATGAACCAACGACTTTATTTTATTCAATGAAAGACAATGGGCAAGTGTGGAAGAATTTTTGGGGTAAAAAGTCACCGGAAAATTCGGCCGTAAATTATGAGATCCCGAGATTGAGTGGACAAATCGAAAAATAGCCCGAACAAAATCGATAGGAAAAAATCACATTACATTGGTAAACTGTCATTAGACTTTCGATTTGTTGTCGCGTTTTCGCGTAATATCAGAACAAAGTTGAAACGTCGTCTGCTAAAACCCATCTTACTGTCTAAAAAGTCGCGGCATGTTCGTCAGTCGGTCAGTGGCGTCGAGATCGGTGGCATCGATCAGTGGCGTCAAATTATTTTTTTAATTACTTGGCGTCAAGACGCCGCCGCGTCTCTTGATAACCACATGCAGATTCACTACGACAACTGTCATGATCCTAAAATTAGTTATATAAGTTGAACCAGTTGGATGGTTGAGTGGGTAGCGTGCTTGCCTTCCAAACCAGCCCATCGTGAAGTCGCGGGTTCGAATCCCGGCCTCGTACTTTCGGAAAAAAATAATTACGGGCATGACGCGTAGCCCTCAGTCATACGCGGGCGTCGCACACACGAACCGGTACGTGTGTGCGATTGTATTCAATGAAATTATTTATTTTTCCCTCATTTTATTCCCGCCTGCCCAGCCAGCCCCGGATCTACGATTCTTCCGAGCCGGGGCAAAAACTTGACATTGGCGCCCCTCCCCTCCAGCATTTGAGATTAAGGGGGGAAATCTCTTTAGACGCCCGAAAATGAGTCATTTGTCATACATTTTTTTATAGGTGATGAAATAATCGCATCGTTTAAAAATGTTGACATTATGTTATTACAACTTTTAAGTGTTAATTTTTTTTTATTTGAAAAAAAAATGGCGGCGTTATAAGGTATTTCTTTAGGCGTCTTTTGAAAAACTGCTCATGTTATAGCTAAAAAAGTGATTGACCGATCTGGCTGAAATTTTGGGAGGTTACTCAGTATAACATTGTTCGAAGGATATACCTATGAAAATATGGAAAAGTATAAAATTAAAAATTAAGTAGGCTTTGTAATCAAATTTTCATATTTTTGACAATTTTCTCGACAATTTTTATCCCAAAAAAGTAATTTATTTACGCGATCAGCCAGATCGATCGACAACTTGTTGAGCTATACATGGGCAGTTTTTCAAAAGAGGCCTAAACGGTCTTCATCAAAGTTCATCTCGTAGGCACTTTTGTTTTCGATGGCTAGAATCACGAGGCCATTGAAACTCACTAAAGCGCCCTGGATGCTAGACGCTTCAGTGAAACAATTTTTTTGCAAACACAAGAATTCAGCGCCCCCTTAAATTGCCGCCCGGGGCAGGTACCCCGGTTTGCCCCCCCTTAGAACCGGGGCTGTGCCCAGCTACTGATAATGCAGAACTCCATTTAGCCGGTCACAACACGGCAATAGGGGGTCTCGTTTATGCCGGCGAAGGAGCGTCGAGGCGTGTTCTAAATATGCCGGAAACCACGGTCATATATACAGGTCTGGGCACTCCCGTATATTCCTTATACCCCAAAGCGTGCGTCTCTCTGACGCCTCTCTTTGCGGAACTGGCCGCAGAAGCGTGGAGCGCTGCTATCTCGGAGGCATGTGCGACAGAGCGCGATGTATGCGCGTATGCGAATTGTCTTTCCCTTCACGTGACCGTCATGAAAAATTAATACATCCTAAATAATTAGTCGAACACAAAAACCGAAAATATGAGCGATGAGCCATTAGTTAATGATACTCATTGTCTTTGACATGGATATGCCGATTTAACTATCGCTTAATCCAATTATATTTTTTATTCGTTTACGAAAAGGAAGAACATTTGAAATTTACGCGTAGCACGCAACTCTTCACCATTGGGAATTTTAAATAATGAGATGTGCTCTGGGTTATTTATGTATCCACTTCTGCATAGCGGAATCATGCACCGCTTCGGCATCGCAATATATAGACACTTCGTCTTTTATTATTTCGTATTGAATAAAAACCGTGGCTACGATACACTCGAAATCACCCCGCCCAACGAGATTAGGCCACACGTATACGACCGTCGCCACAACTACGCACATGCCATGCCCCGTAAACGCGGTATAACCAAAAGTGCCTCCCTTTCACTATCGCCGCGGTGGAATGCGCAAAGGGAGGCGTCACTTGGAGACACGCATTTTTGAACGAAGTGCCCAGACCCAGACCTGTATATACGACCGTGCCGGCAACGGAACGTCACAGCATGCCACCAATGTGCCCTCTCCTTGCCGAATAGCGTATTCCAAATTTTCCGACTCAATGCCGCGATAACGTGCCTCGTTTCTACCGGCAATGGAGCGTCACAGCGTACCTCCAATGTGCTCTCAGCTTGTCGAAATAACGTATTCCAAATTTTCCGTCGCAATGCTGCAATAACCCCGCAATGAACGTGCTCCAAATGTACTGCAGTATTAACACCAGTATTTACGTGAGGATGCGCAATGCTGTGCTGCTAGAACACAGCTTAAACGGAATGACACCTCATCGCGGTCGGTATGGTAGAACAATTATAGATGCCCAAAAATATCTGTAACGGCTCTTCAGATCCCGTCGAAACTTTGCCAAACGATGTCAAATAGATAGACGAACAGCTGTCTGCCCTTCAAATTTTCTGGATTTGAGAGAAAAAAAAACGTAGATTAGCTTAGGGACCGTCTATATATTACGTCATCGATTTTGGCTGATTTTTACCCCCCCCCCCCCCCCCCCCGAAATCATCCTATCCTTCCTATCGTCATAATCCAATTATCGTTATCGTCATCCAACGACCAGACCCCCCCTATTTTAAAATGACGTAATTTATGGACGACCCCTTATCATAAGCCAATCCACGTATCTTTTTTCAAATTCAGAGAATTTAAGGGGCAGACAGCTGTTCGTCTATCTATTTGACGTCGTTTGGCAAAGTTTCGACGGGATCTGAAGAGCCGTTTCAGAGATTTTTGGGAATCTATAATTGGTCTACCATACGGACCGCGATAACGTGTCATTCCGTCTTAATGCGGCGGCAAAGGATGCCATTTTTCCGTCACAACTTGCACTCTCTTGGCGTGGTGTTGCCAAATTTCTTACTGGGATCCTTTGCATAGGCTATGTCGCTACCCGCAGCGACAGTAGCAACACAGAGATTCGCTACGCAGTAGCGAGCATCATCCACAGCATCACAAGACTCGCGCTTGTTCTCACTGTGCAAATTGCAATAACCTAGATCACCCAGTCAACTGTAAGTGATGCCTTTATTACAAGTTCATATACAAAGTCATCGAACGAATTGAAGCGTTACACCTGGAAGTCACATTGGAAATAGCCTTTGCATAAGCTATGGCACTACCCGCAGCAACAGTAGCAACACAGAGGTTCGCTACGTAGTAGCCAGCATAATCCACAGCATCACAAGACGTGTGCGTGTTCCTGCTGTGCAAATTGCAACAACTTAGATCCCCCAGTGAACTAAATGTGATGCCTATGCTACAAGTTCATATACAAACACTGATAAAGTCACATCCGTTAGACAATGCAAACTCATAGAAAGAATTGAAGTGATACACCCGAAAGTCACATCGGAAATATCCTCTGCATAAGCGATGGCACCATTCACAGCGACAGTAGTAACACAGAGATTTGCTACACAGCAGCGAGCATCACCCACAGCATCACAAGACTCGCGCTTGTTCTCACTGTGCAAATTGCAATAACCTAGATCACTTAGTCCACTGTAAGTGATGCGTATACTACAAGTTCATATACAAACGCTCATAAAGTGAGAGACATTAGATAACGACAACTCATCGAACGAACTGAAGCGATACACCTGAAAGTCACATCGGAAATATCGTTTACATAAGCTATAGCACTACTCGCAGCGACAGTAGCAACACAGAGATTCACTACGTAGTAGCCAGCATCATAAGACTCGCGTGTGTTCCCGCTGTGAAAATTGCAATAACTTAGATCACCCAGTGAACTATACGTGATGCCTATACTGAAAGTTCATATACAAACACTGATAGTCACATACATTAGACAACGCAAACTCATAGAAAGAATTGAAGTGATACACCCGAAAGTCACATCGGAAATATCCTTTGCATGAGCGATGGCACTATCCACAACGACAGTAGTAACACAGATTCGCTACACGGTAGCGAGCATCATTCGTAGCATCATGAGATTCACCGCTACCATGAGCCATCATTTTAAATTTTACATTTATCAAAGGAAGATCAAGACTTAAAGATGCTGATAACAACAGTCCAAAGTCTATAATCTAATTACTACTATGTACAATATCAAAAAGTGTATGGCACCGTGTGAGGTGCTGCTGTCGATTCTCTCCTAGTAAAGTACTTTTATAACTGAAATTATTTTTTAATTGAAATGATTTGTTATGCCTGTTATCGGTAAATTATTTTGATTATTGATTACATTTGTTATAAGAATCAAAATAACGCAAATAAAAATAGTGATAATTCGTAAAAGCTGTTATCGTTAATGTGTTTATTAATGGTTAATGGTTTTTTGTAACTGTCCAAAAATGCATTATAAAAATTATTTACAAAGTCATACTACATTTTGCGTAATTAAACAAAAATTTAAGAACTTTGTAAACATTATACCAATTATTGCATTTAACTAATGAGACGAACTAGATCGCAAACAAACAATCTTAGTGCACGATAGGCGTTTTTCGACAAGCGTCAACAATTAGCCGCCATGACAGTGAGTTTCACCCTGTGCACTGGCTGTATTACTACATTTTTATACACTAAGAATACGAACGACGCCTACAGGCCATATTTAACACCACGGTCTGGGGTCGAACTCACGGACGTTTCTTATACCGTCTCACCATACGAAGATTGGACTCCTTCCCTATAGTCTCCTTGACATTGAAGAGTAAAACAGAGCGATTTCGACTTCAACGTGATCCTAACCTTGTTTATTCATCGACAGCGGCGCCACTGACATGATGTGAACGCCTAACGTTATGCGATAGAGCAATCGCGTCTGCCGAAGCACGATGAACACGTACGTATCTTTCTCATTACGATTCCGTAATTGATCTCTGTTAAACGATTATCAATAAAAAATCTCGAGCTTGTGAATATTAGGAAAGAAACAACACGACTGTCGATATTGGGAAGTGAATATTTTGCCCAGGTTATCGTGATGCGGTGATGCACGGTCCCGAGCTAACCTAACTTATCTCAGAAATCTGCAAACGCAAAGTCTCGTCCTGCCTAATTGGATGTTATTTTTCTGGATGCAAAGGGCAGTTCGCTCATTTTTTTCGGAACCTGCGGCGTTTTTGCGAAATACCAGATCGTGAGTAAATTGGCTCTAATCATATCTCGCATTGCCCGCTACAAGATTCAGCGCTCGAGAATGAGAAAACCGCTTTAAAATATTACGTTAGAATGTCGCACCCGTCTTCAGTAAATATTATATAAACATAGGTTAGTTTCCGCGGTACAGTGGTTACAGCATGAGTTGCACGATTTGTCTGAATGTAAACTATGTCTTTAGTTACACTGGAAAATACCTAAATAAAACGTGGCTGCATGGGTTAACCTTTCGGTCATCTTATTTATGCTGAGAGCAAAAATCAGGTCTTCGCTATGTGCCGCATATATTACAATACCTATCCCGATCTACCAGTTGATCGGAAACCCATCTTGTTCCATGGCAATATCTCGTTAAGAGATATTCATGAAACTGCAATATTGCCAATAATAATATTGCAGTTATTGCGCAATATCACTTATTTCTTGTATGTATGCCTTTTTCTGATTAAACATTAGTCGCTACCTTACAAATCTTTGCATGCATATGATTTTTTAAAATTAGTATGCTAAGATATTTTCCACTCTCATACTATGTAGATGTTTTTTATTTTTTATCCTTGACTCTTAACATTTCCATCGTTGCCTGTGCCTTTATTGTTGTAAAATTTTCGCCCGCCGCAAGAAAATCGTATGAAAAGTAAAGAGAATAAAGACCAAATGTGATAGAGCTTTCTTTAGCATATGAGACTATCGCACCAAATGAGAACGTTATAGTCTAACTTGTCTTTGTGATTGACACCAAAAATTTGTAGAACTTTAAAATTCACGAAACTTTGATTGTTCATTTTTGTAACACTGAATTTGTTCGTGCCCGATCAATACCCAAGGTACCAAGGATATACCCCGGAGCTAACAAGGGGACCTTACAGGCTGTCACTCACGGATTTTGAGAAGTCTCAGATATGTTGTAGAGGGACCTACCCTGAGTACTTGAGTAAAGGGATTTTATACAATGCTCTTTAGTTTTTGAGAAAAAACGTTCGAAAGTTTAGCTCGTAGCTACTAGTAGCTATTATACCGGTACGGTTGCACCTTTGTCGAATCAGCAGGCGTGGCCCAGTGGGCAAGGTTCCCGGCTCTGACGCTCGAGGTCCAGGGTTCCAGTCCCGTGATGGCGTTTTTTTTTTCACAAAATATAAATAAATTTGATGGATAATGCAAAACCGTCTAATTGTTTATTATTATTTTTTTAAATTTTTTAATTTTTCTATTCATTTTTAAAAAATTTTCACTTTCCATTTTTTTTTAAATTATTTATTATTATTTTATTTTTCACGCAGAAAAAAAGAGGGGGAGAAATTATCACATCTTTCAGAAGAAACTGCAGTTTATTATTTTTCATTGCAATATACAGGTTTTTCTTACTCGCTATCACTGTGGTCGCTTGTTACCTCAGAACAATATTGCGGGTGGTATTTGTCGTAAAAGCAAGCGAAACACAAGATTAAATATGCGTGGTTTGCATCGAAGTTAATTGAGCAAAGACCGCTGTTTTTAAATGTCAATCAAGTATGCTTTCCAATAACGCTGCTCAAAACTCCGTGCGCCGGCAAAGCCATAGCTTTTATACAATGTGCGCGTTGCTCTTTGGTCTTGTTGTCTTTTACGACAAATACCAACCGCAATATTGTTCTGATGTAACAAGCGACCACAGTGATAGCGAGGAAGAAAAACCTGTATATTGTAATGAAAAATAATAAACTGCAGTTTCTTGTGAAAGATGTTATAATTTCTTCCTCTCTTTTTTTTTCTGCGTGAAAAATAAAATAATAATAAATAATTTAAAAAAAATGGAAAGTAAAAAATTAAATTTAAAAAAAATTAATAATAAATAATTAGACGGTATTGCATCATCCGTCGAATTTATTTATATTTTGTGAAAAAAAACGCCATCACGGGACTCGAACCCTGGACCTCGAAGGTCAGAGCCGGGAACCTTGCCTACTGGGGCACGCCCACTGGTTCGACAAAGGTGCAACCGTAC
This sequence comes from Ophion ellenae, assembly GCA_963210295.1. Classification (NCBI taxonomy): domain Eukaryota; kingdom Metazoa; phylum Arthropoda; class Insecta; order Hymenoptera; family Ichneumonidae; genus Ophion; species Ophion ellenae. Next base: position 10,694,571 of record OY723386.1, on the reverse strand, counting down.
CGGTATAGTAGCTACTAGTAGCTACGAGCTAAACTTTCGAACGTTTTTTCTCGGAAACTAAAGGGCGTTGTATAAAATCTCTTTACTCAGGTACTCAGGGTAGGTCCCTCTACAACATATCTGAGACTTATCAAAATCCGCGAGTGAAAGCCTGTAAGGTCCCCTTGTAAGTTAGGGGCAGGGGGTGTGGCTCATATTAGTTTTGAGGACAACGGGGCAAGGACAACAGATAATAGAATTAATTTTTTCTTTTAGGGGGCAGCTGCCCGCCCCCCCTGCTTTTAGCTGGGTACGCTCTTGGACTTTAGTAAATTAATTTTTCAAAGTGTCAATCAAAATCCAACGTGTGAGAAGTACTATTTTCCATACTATACTAAATAAATCTATACTATACTGAAGTGTGAACACTATGCATCTACGACGTGAAAATCAAGCCTCTGGTAACTTTTTACAATACAACGTTGAATTTAGGTGGTGAAATACTTCAGTATAGTATATATTTTTTCGCTAAAAAGTTCGATCCAAACTTATAGGATGTTTGAATTTGCTACGCGAAAAATGAGCGATAGAGCCGGAACAAGTAAACAAACGATGTTTCAAAATGCTTCGATAATTTGAGACTGATAAGTCGAGCTATACAAGAGTTATCTGTGCGGTACGGAAATAAAAGCAAGTTTGCAAAATCAAAATGCTTTATCGAAAGCAGATGGGCGTTCAATAACTTTCGAGGAATTGAGGACCGTCTGTACTTGATGATTGTTTATACGCCCTAAAATATACAAAGTGCGGTAAGCACATAATTAAATTTACTGCAATTGAACTAGAATATTCAAGAAATCAATTGAAATATTTTCAAACACACAAAATTGTGTGCAAAATTACGAGAACAGCTGTCTGTGACCCAGTATTATTCCTACTTGCTCGTTTATTCATCGTTTCTCCGGATTGGCTGCTTGTATTCGAGTAGTCGGTACACAACTACCGCTTCTCTTTCCATCTTACCGCGCCTGAAAACTCGAAGAGAGGGTTTACCTGATATTTCTCAAATGCGGCTGTGTTTATTTCCAGTGGAAAAGTACTCGGAGCGTCAGCGAAGCTCGCATATCTACATAAGGAGTGCAGACAGTGCCGTTCGTGTGAGTCAGGTCAGATAACCGTCGTGATCGTTCGTCGATTTTTTTTTCGTGCTGAAAAATATTCGGTAAACATGAACGTTGGTCGCTGACATCCAAAATACTGATACAATGTCTACACGAAAGAGCAGATTAGCCGCAAAAAAGAATTCCAAAATTGAGGTTAAACAAAATCCAAAAAGTACACCCAAACGTAATTTTGCTGGCGAAAAAAAATCGCAGGCTCCATCGCATAACTCGTCGGGGAGATCGGAGATACCGAAAAACGTCGCGGACTCAAACCTTTTGCAGTGCGAAGTATGTTTTTTGGAATTTTCGTGTAAATACAATCTTCAGAGACACTTGGGACATTTTAATGGTGCGAGATATCCGTGCGCCGAGTGCGGGACGAAATTTGCGGACAAGAAGCAATTAAAGATTCACTTTAGTTGCACTCACATCGTGAAAATAGTCGAACATGGTTTCTGTTGTCACGTTTGTGGACAACAATTTAAGAATGCGGCACACCTGCAGGCTCACTTGTATCATTATCATGACAGTGGACTCCAAACGCCCAGAACAAAAAAAATCGGGAGCAGGAGAAGAGACGGCAGAGGCAATAATGATATTGTCGGAGAGCAGGAACGTCCTGCAGAGTACGTGGCCGAGGAAATGAAGAACGTTCGAGCCGGATCGCTTGAGCGTTCGGAAGATAACAAAACGACGAAAAATAGTGAAGCGACGATCCATGATACCTCAAACAAGTGTGAGGGAATCGGGACTCGGTCGAAGTGCCTAGGACGACACCTTAGGTTTCATGGAACAACGGTTTTTCGAGTTCGACCGGAAAACGTTGAGGGATCGGAGGCCAAAAAAATAGGCAGATCCGGCAGGCAGAAAAGTCGAAGAAAAACAAAACGTGACGAGGTTAATTGTGTAGAATTTGACGATCGTCTTAACAAGGAAGTTGAACATTCTTCGTCGACGGTACCTACCCTGGAGGAAGATCTGGGTACGTTGTTGAAGGGTAGTATGAATACAAATGAAAGTGAGAACAGGGAGAAAGGATTGAACGAAACATTGAAAAACAATGAAAAAATTGCGAATTTTCGGAAACCTGAAGTGGACAATGATCACCTGGAGAATCGTTGTCCAGCTGACGGAAATAAATTGCACGGACTCACAGCCCCTGAAAAACCTGACAATCACCGGAAAAATAAATTCGGGATGCAGTCGGAACAACCCGTGTACGAAGAAACGGACACGAGACATTTAGATACCGCAGAATCATCGGCGGTTATACAGATTATGCAGGGTAAGGGAAACTGTTCAGTGGCGAAAGACGCGGTGACGCAAAATGCAGTAATGGCGGAGAAAAATTCGAAAACTCTTAAGTCTCTTGAGAAATTTGAAATTTCGATTGGTGAAAAAAGCGCTGGTTCCCCGAAACCAATAGTCGTGACTGACCATTTTGAAGCTTCGTTTGCTGACAAGGGCGGTCAACAAGTGTTGCTCGAAAGTTCGCTGCATTCGCGATCGCAAAAAAGTAAAATTTACGGGGTCATGAAGAAAGAGGGGAAAGACAAAACCCTGGAAAACGTGGAGTATCGCAGGAAAATTGAAAATACTGACTTCGTTCGAGTTATTCCTGACGCTAGACTTGGTGGACCGGACGATACGAACGGACCAGAGATATCGCCGGAAATTTCAAGAAACGCCGAACATAGTAGGAATACTGATGATGATAGGGTACTTACTGAACCGATATTGCGTGTACTTGACGAGAATAAAGCAACGGAGACATTCCCAGAAATTTTGAAAACTCTCCGAGAAGCTAACGACAACACTAGAAGAATTGCAGGTGCAAGTATTTACATAGCAGCACAGAATATCGAGAAGGAGAAGTCGCTCGAAATTCCAGAAAATAGCGACTACACCAATTACAAAGCTCGAGAAAACGATTACTCAAGTCCGAACTCTCTACAAAAGAAGAACGAGTTGCGAAATTCACCCCAGATTCCGCAGGATCTGGAAAATTACGAAAACACTGCAAAGACTGCCGTTATCGACGATATTTATGATTCCAAAGAGATGCGTGAACGACATCTTATAGTTTCTGACGAGATGTTCGTCACTTCATCGAAAAAGTCTGTGGACAAAAAAAGGAAGTATGAGAAACCGGAAAACGGGAGGCCGCAGGGTGCAAAATACAAACGTGCAAAGTTCACTGCCGGAATCGAGAAGAAGGGGAAGAAACTCACCAAGGATGCCGTTACAGAGTTGAATTCGGTGTTGGCGGAGGTTGTCGCTCTATTCTCGGAGATGGATGTCATATTGCCCGCCAAAAATGATGAGAGAGACAAAATGCCTAAAATTGTAGAGAATATAGGAACCGCGATCAAAATCCTCGATTACAGTATCGTCAGTGATAATTTGCAAAATAACGATTCAACGTTTAGATTTGACCCTGAAATGCGGGAAAATGTTGAACCGCGTGAGAAAAATTATTTCAAGATGTCCTCGAAGGTTCTTGAAGACTTCAACGACGAAACACAATCTCCAAGTATGGAAAATGGAATTCCGAAAAATGGTGGAGAACATCTAGTAACAATGGAAAATATTGATAAATACGACGGTGGCTCTTTTTCAGGGGAACATCCCAAACAGGGGATAACTCGACCTCTCTTCTCCGAAACTAAAATCGATGACGGAAATGAAGGCGCATCTCCCAAAAATTCTCCAAAATGTAGCAACCATGAAGAGCCCGAAAAAACTTCAATCTTTTGTAAGAAGACCATCATTATCTCCGAAAAAATGCTCGAAAAAAATATAGCGTCTGAAATCGTCGGGTCGGTAAAAAAATCAGAAAATGTTCGTAGTTCGTTAGTCGTTAACGAGAGGCGTGTCGAAACACCCGAAACAATGTCGGAGAAGTACGATTCGTCAAAGCATATTAGAAATTCCGAGAACACTGTTAGAGCGACAATTATGAATGGTAAAAGTGTTTGGATAGGTAAAAACAGTCAGGAAATTGAGAAATCGTCTAAAAATTATCCGAATTTTCTGCAAACAAAAAATACTGATAGACCTCTTGTTATCAGTGGTGGAATTGACGAGTGGCCGGAAGGAATGGACAATCCTGAATCATCTGAGAACTTTGATGAAATAATTGTCGGGAACATCGAAAGAAAATTGGAAATAGTACAGAACAATAAAGCGCCATCCGAAAATTCCCGAAAAGCTGCGTGTACTGATGACATGGGTGTTATTAGAGGTACAGACATTATTGCGTCTGAAATAACGCAGACAGGCGATAAAAAATGCGAATATCAGGAAAATGGCAGGGAAAGCGAGAATACTCAGAAGAAGCGTATTATGGATTACACAGGTGACAATATTAGCAAAAAAATAGGTGGAAACGACGAATCAATGGAACATTTTCGGAACATCGACTATACCGAGAATACTGAAAAGGGTCTTGTCAACCACAAATCGAGAGTCAAAACACTGAATAGAATGTACGAAAATATTGATTCGTTCGCCAATTTTGAAAAATTTCAGCAAATCGAGAATCCCGATAATACTCGTGTTACCGTTGATCAGTCTACGCCCGTCATTGTCAAACCAAAAACTAAGAATGGACCGTTCAAAACTTCGAAAAATCATAAAGAAATTGAGAATGTTGATCGTAACACGTCAATTATTATTAATAACAATGTCAGCTTTATTGAAAAGACTATAGAAGTTTGTAAACCTTTCGAACATTTTCAGAATTTCGAGAAAATCGGAAACATGAATGAATCAGTTGGTCTCATTACGAATGTCAATGTATCGAAACAAATATCCCAAAATAATGGATCATCCGGAAATTCGGACATTTTGCGAAACAGCGAAAATGCTGCAAAAACTGCAGGCATTAATGATACGAGTGTCGCCGACCTTGAAAAGGTCCAGAAAACCAGTATATCTTTTAAAAATCTGCGAAATCCCGAAAAAATCGAAAACAGTGATACCGTCTTGAATGATATAAATGTAGATTCACACGAAAAGATTCAGAAGATCGAGAAACCATCGAATCATTTGTACAATAAAACTGAAGAATCTGATAATACGATCGTTATCAAAGATCCTATTGTCCCTGTACGCGGAAAAATACAAGAACACCATGAAACATTTAACAAAATGGAGAGCAGGTCCATTGAATTGAATAATATCCCTCCACTAACAACCGATACGAGTTTCAGTGCACCCGAAGCATTGCATTACGAGTGTTTCGACAATTTGCAAAACGTTACTGAAATGACAAAAGAAGATACCACTATTACAATCAATGATCATCCAGGCAAGAATCGCCTCGCAAAGATAATCGGCAGGGTTATCGCCTCGTCGAAGACGAGCCCCCTGTCTCTGAGTAAATTCGCCAATGTACTTCATGACATTGTTTTGGAACCTGTGGATAATCATTCCAAAGCGTACGCCCGAAAAAAGAGTGAATCCGAACGTGACAACGAATTAAGGACACGGTACTCTTGCAAACATTGTTACGTATCGGTCACGAAAATCAATATCGAAAATAATTATGTACCTGAGCGCCGGAATTCGATAGTGGGTATGTCTGAAAAGTTGTCGATCAATTCAAGTTCCATGTCTTGGCACTGTCCCTATCGAGTTTGCGAGGCAACTGTCCTTTCGGAAGCGTCGGCAACTAATCACATCATCGATTGCCATACGATCGTGCGATCGGTCATTTGCGACAAGGTATTGTCAACCGTGAGTTCGATGCGTCGACACTATCGCGAAAGTCATGCAGTAGGCTGCGACGAGAAGAATGCATGCGCGTGTGGGAAAAGTATGAACGGCTACGAAGCACTGGAAGGTCACTTTTTTCAACACGCCCTTCGCAAGTGTGTTTCAACGACGCTACCCCCGTTTGTTGGTACATCGTGTCAGCCGTCGAAAAAGACCGAGATCTGCATCACATGCGGAAAAGACTTTTGGCTGAAGACTTGTCTCGAGTTACATAGTCTCGAATGTGACAAAGCGAGCCTCAAATCTCTTAGAAACGCGTCCATGAGAAACCCCCTGAAACGAACATTTTCTCAAGGACAGATTGTCCCAAACGAGCTCATGTGCCGCGTTTGTTACGCCGAATTTCCAACGTCAGCGGCTCTCTGGAAGCACGAAAAGATTTATGCGAAACCAGCGAATCATCGTTGTTCAATTTGCGGCACGCGTTTTATGGAAAAACATTTGTTGGACGGCCACACCCGTGCTGCTCACACCTTCAATCTCGTTGTTGATTACTGCTGTTACTGCGTAATTTGCGACCAAGGCTTCACTAAAGAAATCTATCGGCTGGTACACATGATGCACATACACGGTGAAAAGTATCCAACCGACGTAATGAAGAGTTCAACATTATACAATCGTTCAGCTTCCGATGAAGACAATACAGACGGTGTGTCCGGTGAAAAGTGCCAAATTTGCGATCTCGTATTCGTAAATCGTAAGCGCTTTATCGAGCACGCCATTTTCTACAAGAACGACGAGATGCTCGTGTGCAAAATTTGTAATCAACGATTCGCGGGACAGTACAAGGCTCATCGCCACAATAAATTATGTCACTATTCGGCAAGCATACGCGATGCTTATCCACACAAGTGTCTCATGTGTCAAGAAGGTTTTGCGTTCAAGAGACACCTCAAGGCGCATATTTCTCACATTCATGGCAAAAATGTCGATCTAATTAATCTTATGCATCCACCGCGCAACGACGTCGATGTCAAGAAAGGACCAGCAAAAGATCGTTGCGAGGGTACATCGTCCGGAGTAGACAGACTTTACATATGTGCCATCTGCGAGGCAAGCTTTCCAACCATTGATCTATTGACCGCCCATCGAGTTGAATATGGAGACGACGGTGAATTCGTTTGCATGCGCTGTGGAAAAAAATGCGGCACAGCGACATTACTGCTCGATCATTTGTCGTTGAATCACTCGAGCACCATATACGACAGTGTCAAGTGTCACAGATGCGACGAGAACTTTCTCACCCCGGCAGCTTGGATATCGCACATCAAGCATTATCACGTATCAGACACGAGAGAACCATCTGAATTTTACCTTGAGATCAATCTTGCCGCTACCAAAGAGTTCGGAGTAAACGAGTTTGAATTAATACCGAAGAATATTAGAATCGCCAACGGCTCAGCTTATGAACTGATACGGAGCAACCTCAATGGTCATTTGTTGGGGAACGTTACGGCGGATACCCAAAACGAAGCAGCAAAGAAACGCGCGAGTATCGTTAATTCGTCCAACATCAATGTTGTTACCAGCGGCGTTGACATCACACATGACACGGACGTTGAGATTATTGAGGAAACCGCAAAAATTTCGGGGCCTCCGAAAATCATCAACCCTGGCCTAAGCAAAAAAAAAAATAATTGGCATTGCGACATATGCACAATGTATTTTCGTGGCCCTGCTGATTTTTCTATGCACAAAGCTCGTTACGCCAACGTGGGCCCCCACGTGTGTGAACTATGCACCAGAAGATTCACGTCTATAAGAATCTATCAGGAACACAAGGCGGAGCATGATGATGATCCACGACGCGGGACGAATTGCCGTTACTTTTGTGCGATGTGCAACCAGAGATTTAACACCTTGACTCGGCTGGAGATACACAACGCCCATTTGCACGAGAAAACGGGCAAGATACGTAAAACTGGTATGAATTCGTGTGTGCAACGCATCGATGTTACATCATCCACGACCCATTTGACCAATCCTTCTCGAACATTGGCACCCTACAAAGCCGCGTGTTCCACCGTCGCAAGACCGAAAGCGAACGCTCAAACGATTCGGCCTCAAAAACTCGACCAGCCGATAATTGCAACGCCATCTTCCAGCAAAACTGCGGATATTACTCACAAAAAAATGTTGCGCCAACCGATAACACTTCGCGAAGCAGCCAACAATACGCCATCTTACATCTACCAATGCCCTAACTGTACGGGCCAATATTTCAATTTCCAACAACTTCGAGAACACTTCAGATTCATTCACAAAGTCCCCGCTCTCGATAAAATCGAAGCTGATGGGCACGCGAAAACCGGTAACAACGTTAACGTGGTTGATAAAGTCCCTGTACCTCGCAAAGTACACGCCCTTGATCCGATAGAAGTTTCTTCCGAGCCAAATCGTGCTGCAATAGCTGATAACAATTCGCCGACCAATCAATTATCGATTACGAGCGCCCAACATGTACCCACGGCTTCCAATACATCGAGTATCGTCAACAGCGTGGATTCTCAAACTTCGGTGATGCCTCTCGTAACGCAAAAAATCGGGATGTTGAGCCCTTGCGGGTTATCACTGAACTCGTCCACGATGAATCTTCAGGCCGTTCAAACGGACAACACACGGTCTAATTCCGAAATTAAGATTTTAACAGATGAAAAGATCAACAATGGCTTACTGGCCGGGAAAATGGGCAGAAACATTGTCCCTACCAACGCGGTATGGATGATTCCTCCACCATCGAGTTTACCCGGAATGCAATTCCAGAGCAACATCCCAATAAGGCCACTTCAGCGAAATTCCAATAAGGCTGCGAATGTCATCAAAACTCTCAGCTTCGATTCTCCGGCTCTAGTGAGATGCGAGCCTTGTGACTTTTTTTTCCCCTCTCTGACGATGTTGAGGCTTCACCAAAGGAGAGTACATACAGCATCGTCTCCGGACATCAAGTGCATCGCCATCGGCAACGTAAAAGATCGCGAAAGTTCGGTATTGTCAATGCATAATGCCCCCAATCGTTGCTCAATGGTCGCGGATTCTTTGCCGGTTTTCCAAGGGACCGAAAAGCTCCCTATAAGCAGCGGATTTGAAGGATCGAGTCCTGATACTCAGCATATGCCGCTTCCAATCGACAAAGCTGAACTTCGAGTGTTTGTGCCGCTGAAGTCGTTATCGGTTCAAGATGGTCAGCTACCCAAGGCCGCTGATAAAAGAAAACATGATCCGACGAATAATCGCGAGATCTCGGCGAAGAAAGTAAAGCGAAAGGTCTTGAGTGTCAGCACCTACGAGCAATTGCGCAGGGAACATAACGTGGAGCCTGCTTCCAAATCCGGCAAAAAGCAACTACCCATGATTGATCTAACTTGAACAACTCGTCCCTAAATTACTGATAAGTAAGAAAAATTGTACGTTAGTTTGTCTTATGCAAAAATAACTTTTTTCGGTGAGTAATAAAAATCGTTCGTACGGTCAGTACATATACTACAAGGCGTTTGTTAAACCACTTTTACGGTACTGCGCAAGCATCAACCGTAACCGCGCATGTGCGATCAGTCCTTGAGGCTTCTGCAAATCGAATGGTCTAGACGCGTGTGGATGACGTCATTACTTAGAAATTTTCAATGACGTCATCATTATGACTCATGATGACTCAAAACGCAAACAGTATGAATGTCAGCACCATGTGAAAATACTTCAAGGTCATTGCGAGTACGCAATGAGTCATAAAGACTCACCAGGTTTAATGAATAACAATAATAGTACCCATATATTGGAGATGAGGTTAGACTGTGATGGACGATACTTTACATAAAATGGCGACAATGGTATCAGGTTACACTTGAGAAATTCTAGAAGATTAGACGAAGATGCTACACACCATTCTATAGAAAATAGCAATGAGGGTGTCAGGTTAGAGAGGGTTTTGCGCATGGCATATTCTATTAGCTCCGTGCAGAGTATAGAGTGGGGTAATGAAATCGAACGCGGCGCCCGCAGTGGACAAAAATTGCAATAAACTCGACTATTTATCTGTCAAATCTGTATGAGCGTAATACGAGATCTTTGTAATCAAATTAAAAATATTGTTTCATTAAAAATGAATAAATAGAAATATGCCTTTTGACACGAGCTTGAATAATTTAATTGATATCATATTTTGTCCTTAACTCTTCTACGTCCCTGACGTGCTCCGCGGAAACCAACAGTTTTCCTTAGATTGAGTTTGAGGTTGGAAATTAATATTGTGCGTAATACTCTCCAAGCCGGTCTTTGATATTATACTCATTTCGTTCTAAAATAAAAATTTGAATTACCATATTATAAAGTCGTGCAGCAATATAGGTTTAGTCATTTTTAATAAAAGCAATTATATTGCTTCATTGTTCTCGTCTTATAACAATATCACAAGTAACTAAAATATACATTTTAAGGCAATTCTACTTACTTTTTCTCTTTACTGAAAGGGAACGCTTCGATAAATATGACTAAATATTTAGCGGAGTCTTCTTCTGATATAGCACTACAAGAAAAAAATAGTAGTGAAGTGGCCTTTCAAAAAAGGTATTTATTCTGAAAAATGAAGGAAGGAATTTTGTAGAAAAATGAACCACGTGTTTTTATCAAAATATGTTACTGAATTTATCATGTGAATCCAATGTTTACTTGATCTTCATGCGGAAGTAAGTATATATAACCCAAACAATAAAATACAAGCATTGGGTCTCCAAATTAATTATACGCCAGCGCAATATTTACACATAATGATGCTCTGATCAACACAAGCAGGGCGAAAGCAGGATACACATCCTCTCGAAGTTTTTCTGTCTGCTTTTCTAGAACATAATTGGGATCGCTGTGACTGAAGATCAATACGTCTTAATCGATCAGGAATAATATCCTTCAAAATTACTGCGACGTCAATCCTTAAGGCCGGAGCTTGAATTAGCAGGTTCAAAAAAGCGGTTTTTGGGGAATTTTTTTAGAAAGGAAGCAAGCAATTGAGCTCAGTAAACATTGAGGTATTTTTCCATGTATATTTGAAAAGTATATAAAATGTTTCAACATGAAACAATAAATGACTGCAGATTTATCAGCCTATTCCATGTGCGTCTTGCCACTGCAGTCCCTAATCGGCGGGAAAGATGCGGCTCGTAATGCTTGACTGAAACAAAAAAATCAATAAATTTTCAATTGTCATTTTTTTCTGGGTGAACTAAGAAAAATAATAACAAATCGCAAAATTATAACTTTTCTCGGGTCTCAAAAAATTTGTTGAAAAATACACATTAACGTGCTATAAAAATTATTTTAAACGAATAAACTTTGGTTCGATTCAATAGGTCGTTTAGTTTTTTTGCTATCACGCCCGCCAATTATAATCTGCTAATAAGCTATTCCTGATCCATACAGAAGTCCTTCTGCTTTCTCGAAGTACTCGTTCAGATGACTTTGGTCAAGTCTACGAGCTGTTGGAGCTTCCTTGCTGCTAAATGAGTGGCGCCTGTCCTCCCTCTCGATCCATTGCGCGTAAGCGAAATCAGCAAACATTTCGCACTGCTGGCCAATACGCAACTTAAGCTGCATGGTACTCAAAATTGCTGAATACCTTTCGTTAAACACACCATGTAGGCAGCAATTTCAACCACTTTTTGGCCGGAATTCAGGTGTTTTGGAGCGATGCGCCAGACCACTGAGTTGAACGACTCGTTGCAATATTGCGTGTGACCGCCTAAGCATCGCGTTGAACGGTCATCGTTTGAGAGTTGTTCATAAATTGGGCGAATGTGTTTCTCAATTTTTTCATCAATCAATCGAGCAGGAGGCTTCAAAGATTGTAGTTGTTTGATGGATTCAGCTTTCCGACATTCACACCAGCTGTCGACGCCTATTGGACAATTCTTGTACCGAAGGGATTTGTCCGTTGAACAATAATGATCCAGCGTTGCTATTATAGCTTCTTTCATCTTTTGGACAGAATCAATATTTGTTCTAATTGTCAAACCATAGCAAATGTTTTTGTTTTTTATGACACCTTCCGTCAGCCGGGTCCTACCACCGATCTTCTCTTTCTTCTTTATATTTCAAAGTCGTGTACCCATACGTTTTTGTATGTCCCACGCACTCATTTTTTGTGACAGGGCAATCGTCACCGTACGGATTTGTGTTCAAAATACCCAAAATATTCAAATGTAATTTGTATATTTTACGCCAAATTTTTCGTCGGATCTTATAAACATTTTTATGATAGAATCAACTTCTATCTTTCCTGCTGAACCTACGTGATTGCAGGGGTTATATACAGTCGGGAGGTCCAAAAAGATCGATTTTTCAACCATTTTTCTTGAGAAGACCTTTAAATCTAATTAACGTAAACATTAGTACACATTTTATGGTAACTTTTAACTGTATTTAAACAGGTTTTATTTGTAAAAATAATTATTTTGAAAGCTACTGTAGCTGATCTCTGGGAGTACCTCTAAAAAAAAGGCGTCTTGCGGTGAGTATGACATTTCTGGACTCGATCACCTCAAATGAAAAAAACCAAAAATACTTCGTTAATATAATGGATTATCTTGTAATTGATCGAAGGAATAAGCAAAATAATAATTTTTTATAAAATGAGTCTTCTAAAAAAAATCGATTTTTGACAAAAATTTAGGCCATTAATTGTTTATAAAATGGAAAATATTTGTCGGTGAGAAAAAACCTTCGATTAATTACTAAAAAATATACTTGAAAAGATTGCGTTAAAATTTAAGACAGATCGGTTCAGCCCTTTCCGAGAAATCTTGCTCACTGACTTTAAAAACACAGTTTTGAGAAAAACGCGTTTAAAGTTTCAAAAGCACTTTCGAATGCTCTGACACGTCATTACAAATGTGCGTGTAACTTCGAGAATATTCGCCGGATTGACAAGAAATTTTCTGTGTATGTGTACTTAAAATATCCTACCTATTTCGTAATGTACTAAATATAGTACATTACGAAAATAAAATAAAGCCACATGTTTCTCCAGGATCTATTGTCGGACACGTTCAAAGGAGTTTCGATTTTTCCTTTTTTATACATTCTTTTCCCGCTTCTCTTTGACAGCTTTCTTGCTGACTGTTATGAACATCGATTCCGATGCCAAATGAAAGTTCTGCACTACCCTTTCGTACGTTGATTTCGCCAACCCTTGGCACAGGTCCATGAGGCCACAAAATACATTGATGCCATCCCGTGACACACCAAGAAGTAGCCTCATATGGAACACGATCCGTCAATTTATTTCGTAACCAGTGTTTATTAACGGTCCTGAATTAATCTCTTCGACCGCACATACACAATAAAGTAATTTTGAAACCTTAACCTCGATGCCCGCTCTCTCCAAATGTTATGATTTGTTTGCACAATCTGCAGATTACAATATCACCAATCGCATTAAAAACTGGGAGAAATGCAATGATTATATAGCAATGGCGTGGATTCACAATTGCATCACTGCTTGCAGCTAACCATTTTTCGCGCTAATGCTCGTATCCAACTCTTCATCGTCTGTTTTCCTTGTGCGTCGATTACCGCGAAATTGACGTTTACGCGGCTTCGAAACCCATTTCGAGGGCGATTTTTACCATTTATCCAAAAGGTAATCGCCCTCGAACACGTACACATCGTGAGAACATCATGGCAAGTTATCCAACTTGCCATGATGTTCTCACGATGTGTACGCGTCAAGAATCTGAGCAGAACTAACCGTTGATGCTATACGAGCTGCAATGTAAAAACGGGGACACAGAGATGTATCATACACCCTTATACTTCAATAGACCATATTATGGCTCAACACAACACTACTACGGAATTTAAGTATCTAAGTATTGTTCTGAAAGATCCTTGAACCTTTCCCAAGTATACAATTCGAATACAATTCGAATACAAGTATACAATTCGAATTAGACGATCGAGGAGCGGAGCACACACATCTGCTCGACGCTTTTTTGCTTTTGGCCTTGTGTATTAGTAGTATAATGAGGCCGAAACGGAATCAAGATCCCCTTACCGACACTTACCGACCGAGAACGAACCAAAAAATGGTTAATTTCTGAGTTATCGGCGGATGGTCGGGTGGGGTTTCGATTCCATTTCGGCCTCATGATCGACTATCGATGTTTCTACTTACCGACCAATCGTAGGGCTCCACTGCTTACCGACCGATGGTAGGGCTCTCCTGCTTACCGACCAATGTTGGGGCTCGCCTGCTTACCGGCCGATGGTGGTAAGTCCCCCTTCGCCCCGAATGGAAATCGGTAATATAGCGGGGGGGGGGGGCGTAAACACAGAGACATACGTCCGACTCCTAGCGAGGCCGCGCAACGACTGACAAAGAGTCGAAGTGCTTTGTAGTAAAAGGGAGTTCCCCTCCCCTCCGCGGGAAGAGGCGCCGGTGGAAGGAAGAGTGGAGGGTCCGAGTTCTCAGAAATTGTTTTAAACATTTGTGGGTGGTGAGTCATCGGGAGCTTGCCGTGGCTTAACAAAGCCCCCCGACCGCCCCCCCCCATCCCGCTGAGATCCGATAGTTTTGTTTATACATCAACGTGTTGAAACTAATCAGCGAATTGAGGTGTTGAATGATTATTTGCCGAGAATTTATCATCGGCGGAAGAGTGACATTGATGTGGTCAAAATGGCGGCAGGATTTCGTCAGATTTCTTTTCTACGAATTATATTTTTTAAACGTTTTATGGGGTGGTGAGTCATCGGACGCGTGACATTTTTCCGCGCTCGGACCCTCGTGCCCTCAATGCGGGAGAGTGGAAAGGAGTACATAATCTTGCGATTCAAGATCGGACGCACACATGAGAAAGAACTACGTGCACACGAGTGAAACAATGGAGTTCATCAATAAAATTGGTAAAATTGCCGATTTTCTGCCTACGAAGAAGCTCAGAGAGTTGGATTATATCCCGGGTTGGATTATATCATCACCAACATACGGGCGGTCAACACTCAATTTGGCAAAAAGCACGTCGTCGACATTCGCAACTAATTCAGCGTGTTTCTACCCTGAACGATCATCAAGGCGCTTGCGGCTGATTCGACAACATTCGAGAGCATATTGGCAGCAGCACATAGAGGAGATCTATGCATGGTCCATCGCGGCGGAAAATGTCACAGCGTGAAATTCGCGAATTCAGCAACATTCCAGCTAATGTTGGCAGCAGCATACAAAGGAAATGTCTGCATGGCCTACATCGGTGGAAAGTTTATCGCATTTGTTAAGGGTCACGAATATCTTAAACAGCTAGCTCATATACTAAATATAAAGAATTATCTAGTTATTGAAACGGTGGACGCGGACTTTGAAGATATAGATGCATAATGTATAATGAAGGATACTAGTAAAGCAATTCAAGAAAACAAATCATTTTGAGTTGAAGATTGAAAAGCATGAGAAAGAGCACCCATCGGTTCGCTGTTTGAAACTCGATCTTGTGTACACAAACTCGACGTTCGAGCGCGTGCCGGCACATACACATACACACACAGGCACACACACTCGCACATACGCGCGTGCGAAGTTGTATAGAGATTTCCTCCTTAAATATTGTAACGGGTCGGAATTTGTAGCAATAAATTTTATTTGTTCGGGACTCGATCAGGGAAGAAATTAATTTAAACTCTTTGTTTTTGAAGGTATTTTGCAATAAAATGATATTTATTAAATATTTGACTCGATATAATATTAAAGGATTCCGGTGTACATATGTGGTGTGTTGTTTGTGTCGCTAGAGCGTGTTTTGTGTGTTTTAATGTATCGCGTCTCGGTTGGTACAATACTCGCGTGGTGGACTCGCTCGGATGGTAAATGCTTGCTTTACCGTGGGTTGATGATTTTCTTCCCCCTCTCCTGCGTGTATTAGCGCTCGCGGCGTGCGTGGGTTACGGCGCGCTCTGGCCTACGGCGCGCGGAGTCTGCTGGGCGCCTTTCCCTAGTTTGCGCGTGGCGCTGTCTGTCGCGGTCCAATTTCCCTAGTGGTATCGATCGCAGCGCGCTCGATCTCAACACGGCGCGTTATCCCCTCCCTTCTTCCTGTCGCTTGTTGCGCGCGGTGCCGAGCGCGCTCTCGTGGTACTCGCCGTCCCTTGGTCCCCCCACTCTCTCGATTCCCGACGCGGCGGATCGCGGCGTGCTGTTCTCTTGTAATTACTCCCCGTGAGCGTAATCGATTACGATGCGTCGATAATCGATTACTCTAATTGTGGCTTATGCCGTCGGATGGCGCCACGTCCCCGCTTACGATAATGTACCGCTTGTGATGTGTGTTGTGTCGGTGTGGTGTTTGATTTTCGTGATGCCTCCTTGACCTTCAGGTTCTCCTGATATTTCGGGAGCCCTTGCAGATATTTCGCGTTTTTACAGTTGTATGTGTGTGTGTGTATTGCCGCCCGGTATTTCTGATACCTCCTCGCAATTTCTATTCGCCTGATCCTAATTTTCTATCTCTCCTTTTGTAATTTATTCCTCATTCGATTAAACTTAATGTTTTTTAGTACTCTTTCTTTTTTTTCTTCTCCCGGTTCTTATTTCCGTCTCTATTGACTAAAAAAATAACTTTTCCTTTTTAAGTTTCTTAAGGTTCCCTTTCGCAGCTTTCCGCCCTAAAAAGAGGTACTTTGCTTGAGCGGTACTTTTTTTTATCCATTTAAAAGTTTGACTTTCTGAAAACGACTTCTGCCTGATTTCGTTTTTTCAATGTTTTCCCTCTCTCAGCTTTCCGCCCTAAAAAGAGGTACTTTGCTAAGCGGTACTTATCGATCCGCGAACGGGAAAGAAGAAGAAGTGCCATTCCTCCAACCTTCCTCCTCTTTTATACCCATGTTTTATTGTTTATCGTTCCCCTTCTCTTACCAATTACCCATCATTCCCTTTATTGTAAACTTTTTTTTATGTTTTAAATAAATTTATGCTTCCTTTGTTTTTTTGTTACTTTCTCTGTTTTCTTTCCAACGACTTTTCCCCTTCCCTTATTTTTTTAACTGTTGTTACCTTTCTGTTTTCCTTTTTCTTCTCTTACTTTTTTTTTATACCTTTCGCTTATTCTTTCGTGACCTTTGAAGGTCATACCTGCCCACTTGACTTTTATGATTTATTATTCCCCCTCCCCTCTTTCTAGTGGGTCGGTTTGTTTGACTTTGTGGTGGGGGTATGGCGCGTGAGACGGACCTGTACGTCTCATGGTCCCCCTTTTTGATTCTTTTTTGGATTGAATTGCCCTTGCGGCATTCAAATCATGGAAGAATCAAAAACAAAAAAAAATCTTTCCTACCTTGCCAACGTCCCTACGGCTTCTTCTTCCTTTTCTGCTGTCGCGCTTGTCTTTCTTTCCCCTTCCCTTATCCTATGTTTCGCTCGCGTTTTCGGTGGACCGCTGTCCTTCGCACGCAAAATAATTTCAAAACGTAAATCGGGGCTTGTTTTTGTGGTTTTATTTATTTACAGCGAGGCAAGACTGTTGTCGTCGTCGTCGCTGTCCGTTTCCGGGGTCTCGTTATCGTTTAGGCCCATTGCCCTCCAGAACCCTTCCTCCTCGCAGTCGTGTTCGTTGTTTACAAGTGTTTCGGCGTCTTCGTTGTCCTCGTCGTCGTCGTCGCCTTCCCAGCTTCTCGTGTCCATACTGTTATACTCCTGATGGTCGGTGGATGTCGTGGCACCGATCTGGGTGCTGGACTCGTTGTTGTTGTTGTTGTCCAACACCCAGTTCCGCAGAGCCTCTTGATGGTAATGAATGTCCCCGTGACGGCATTCTTTACTGACAATCGTCGGTGGGGGTGCTTCTTCCATCCTGCGAGCGATTCTTGATTCTATGAACAAGTCCGCCAAACAGCGACCCTGATTCGGACCCTCGTCCTCTAGATAGAGGTCGACGAGGACGAGGCCGATTGCTGCGGGCTGACTCCATATTCCTGCCGTCCAGGTAGTATCCCGTGCAATTTCCCGGGCATAAAAGACGTCCTCCTCTGCCCATCGTCCGTCGAGGGGCCCCAGGTCCCCTTGTGTCGCTGGGATGGCCAGGTATGGGTGGACATAGGCCATCTCGGGGGCAGTGTAACACTCTTCTTGTTGAGCGTACACCGTGCTCTCCCAATCTCCCAGCCACACGATGAGCTCCCCATCGTCTTTCCTCCTGGCGACCGACGCCCGGTGAAACTCTTCGGCGTGGCGATATAAGATGGCCGCACCCGGAAATGCTTCTTCTTCTAGGAGATGCTGGATTCCGGGTTCGTTGGGGCTCATCCTTCGCCACGCCCCAATAATAGCTGCTTCTTCTTTATTCCGTGCGTTCAAATGCAAGAAGATTTCATTCGGGCTCGTGACGCCGGAGATCGTAGCGCCCCTGTACGTCCCTTGTAGCCTCGATACGTCGCGATTTCGATACATCGTTGCTCTTAGATGGTTGACTGTTGACTGATGAATTTTCTTAATGTTTCGATGTCCTTTATCCCCTCCTTCTAATTTTCGAACGATATTCCGGGGTACCATCCTTTAATCTTTTCGTCCGTCACCTCGAAAAGTTCGAATTCGCCGAGTTTGTTTATCTCGCTCGCGTCGACCTGTTGTACCCCGTTCTCGTTATGTATTATTTCCTTGGTGCTTTTATTCCTTTCATCCTTGTCCGGCTCATTTCGTTTCCTTTTTGAATTTCTGCTCGTCTCTGCCTTTGTCTTCTTTTCCTCGTCCATCGCCGCCATCCCTCCCTTGGTAGGTCTTTACCGTTTTCTTTCATGCTGCTTTCGAATTTGTAGTTTTTCTGGTTCGCGGGCTCCCTTATACACCCCTTCCAGACTTTCGGCATTGATTGTTCGATCCTCGAGATGGTCGTGTGTCTAATTTTTCTTCTCTCTCTTTTTCTCGTGTCGCCGCCAGATAGCGTTTTAGCATACTCGAGTGGAACTTCCCTCGCTCCCTTTTTGTTTTTGGGTCTTCCAATAGAAAAGTGGCTGTTCCAACGCATTTTTTTATTTTGTATGGTCCCTCATAGAGGGGCATGCATTTTGCGGTTTTCTGTTTTCCGGGATCCGATACATTTAACGCTCGTACGAGGACCGTTTCCCCTTTTTCAAAGGTAGTTGTTGTGTGGGTTGTGTTGAATTTCTCGGCTCGTTTCAGCCCTTTTTTCCTTATTCTTTCCCGTACTAGCTTGATTTTTTGTTCGTAGGTAAGTTCGTCCTCCTGGTCTTGTTTTAGTGCCAGTACCCATTCACGCCATATTCGGTATGGTTTCTTTCGTAGTTCGAGTTCGGCCGGTGTGACTTCCGTAGTTTCATGCTGCGTCTCGTTGATACAGTCCTGGATCACGGGTACCCACCGATACCACCCGGAATGCTTCTCCTCTAGGAATGTTCGAAAAAATCGGCCTAATTCTCGGTTAACTCTTTCCACGATATTCCCCTGTGGATGTCGAATCGAGGAAAACACTCCTTGGATATTCTCGTCTTTTAGTTGTTTTAACCAGATTTTTGACGTAAATTGGGTTCCGTGGTCAAATTGAATCCTCTTTGGCCTTCCGTACTTCGGGATGTAATCTGTGAATATCCGGTTGATAGTAGCCGCCGTGTTGGCCTTTTTTAGAGGGTACAATCTTACGGATTTTGTAAAAGCGTCGATTGCCACCAGGATGTGTTGGCACATCCCCCTACGGCTTCGGCAGCGGTCCATAGAAGTCTATGGAGACTATGTCGCTTGGGCCGTCAGGGAGAATATTTTGCATCTCTGCCTAGTTGGTTTGTAGAGCTACTTTGACCCTTTGGCACTTGTCGCAAGTTGCTATTACTTGGCGTACTCGTTTTGCCAATTGTGGACAAGTAAAGTCTTCGTTGATTAGGTGGAAGGTTTTTCGTGCTCCCTGATGACCATATAATTCATGACATTCTACTATAAATGCCCTTAGTAGATCTTCGGGCAGTACGACCTTCCATCTGCCAGCTCTATCATATTTTTGGAGGCATTCCTCGCTGATCCGGTACTTCTTCTTCCCGTCTTCTTGCATAGTGTCTTCCTTGCAGTTTTCCCATATTAGTCGTAGATTTTCCTGGTTCCTTTGTATCTCTCCAATCCTTTTGAATCTTTACTTGATATCGTTGTCTGGCTTCCTGGCGAGTATGGCAGCTAGGACGACTTTCCCGGGCGTGTTGCTCGTGTTGTCTTTTGTTCTGCTGAGTGCATCGGCCACTGTGTTTTGTTTTCCTGGCCAATGCTCGATTTCAATGTCGTAGTCTTGTATGAGCAGTGCCCATCTCAGCATTCGGCCCCCCACGAATCGACACGTTTTCAGGAAGGTAAGTGCTTTATGGTCCGTTCTGATCCTTATTTTCGCGCCGAGTAAGTATGTCCGGAATTTCTGTAGCGCCTATACGATGGCCAGCATTTCCTTCTCCGTGGTAGTGTATCCGATTTCGGCTCCTTTCAGTGTTCGGCTGGCGAACGAAATTATACCGACTTCACCGTTACTCCTTTCTTGACTCAAAACGGCTCCGATCGCATAATCACTTGCGTCGGTGGCAAGTGTGTATCCCTAAGTCGGTTCAACGTGTCTTAACATGACCGTTTCGATAAATAACTGCTTGATTTTTATAAAATCTTTTTCTTCCTTTTCTCCCCATTTCCATTCTTGTCCCTTTTTCAGCAGGCCCAGAAGAGGTACGGTTTCCTTCGCGTGTTTTTCTGTGAATTTACTATAAAAAGTTGATCAGTCCCAAAAATCTCCGAAGCTGCTTAATGTTCTTGGGCCGTGGGTATTCCTGGATTGACTTGATTTTCTCTGGTTGTGGTTTTATTCCAGAGGTTGTCAATACGTGTACGTGACCCAGGAATGTCACTTCTTGCTGGAAAAATCTGGATTTCTTGAAATTTAGTGTCATGTTGTTTAGACTAATCCGTTCGAATAATTGTTGCAAATGGGTCAAGTGTTGCTGTTCATCTTTCGATACACACAGCAGGTCATCGACGAAGTTGATGACGGAGTCCCCCAGATTTTGCAGTACGATGCCCAGTCCCCTGATCAAACTTGCTGTGCTCGTTTTTAGTCCGAAGGGTGTTACTGTGAACTGATAGCATTTTCCCTCGTGCTGGAAAGCCGTATATTGTCTGGATTCGACTGCCAACGGGATCTGCCAAAAACTGCTAGTCATATCCAGGCAGGACATGACTCGTGCTCCCCCACATCGTTGGAATATCTCCTCGGTTGGAGGTGCGGTGTCGTGATCTTCGACTAAAAATACGTTTAATTGTCGTGCATCCAGACACAACCGAATTGACCCATCCTTCTTTATGACGGTTACTAATGGGTTGATAAATCGGCTTTTCGCTCGTTCTATGACGCCGTGTTCGAGCATCCTTTGGATTTCTTTTTGTACTTGTTCCCGGTACTGAATTGGCACTGGGTATGAACGGTGCATGTACGGTTCAGGATTTTTTAGAACCAAGTTATGCGTGTACGCTTGCATCCTGCCAGGTCTCCGGCTAAAGATGTGTTGGTAGTTCCGTATTAAATCCTGGAATGTATATCTCACTTCCTCTTTTATCCCGTAATTCCGTCATCCCGCCTTTCTTCTACCGTGAAGATGTTGATCATTCGTTCCTTGTTGGGGTTACTTTTTTGCTTTCTCCACCTCCCCTCTTCCAACTCGGCGACCACCTCGTCCATGATTCTAATTACCCCGTTGCTTGCGTCGACCTCCACTTGTAGCTCGAATAGTCCGTCGATTCCAAGGATCGCGTTTCTGCTCATTCTCGGTATAATGAGCATCTGTAGGCTTCCTCTTGCTGGATACATTTTTGCTTCCACCATGATTTGTTGTTTGATATTTCCTGACTTGCCGCCAAATGCTCCTACCGCTTCAGTGCTTGTTACTGGTATTCTTGGACAGTTTTTAAAGTTCTCCTGGTGTCGGAGAAAAAAGTCTTCCGATACGCATGACACTTCACTCCCGTTATCGACCAGAATTTCTACTGTGACCCCTTCTATGTTAATGGGTAGTGTTGGGCATTTCAGGTGGATCCTTTTTGCTCCTTCACCTCGCCCTGGGTTCTCCAGCAGAAATTCTCTGGGTGTTTGTCCTGTCTTCTGGCTTATTTTTCTTTGCTTTTGCACCTTCCTCTGTTGAAATCCTCTCCGTAATGATCTCTTCGATGCGGTGTTGCTTACTTGTGTTTTCTTCCGGTATTGTTTGTGTTGTTCTTTCTCCCTGCTCCTTTCCTGGAATGTTTATCATTCCTAGTCTGTCGGGTTGCTCCTGTTCCCCAACCTTGCTTCTTTTCCGCTTCTTTCGTTCCCTTTTCTTTATGTTTCTTTTTCTTCTCTCCCGTGCTTCTTCCATTGCTTCTTGGGTTACCTCATCGTCCGTTGCGCCTCGTGATGTTTCATTCGCTGTGGCGATTGCCATCGATTCGGGCGCAACGTTCAGTAGTTTCCCTGGTTCTGTTGTCGTCCGGCGTGTTGCCCCATTTGTGTTGGCGATGCCTGTTGCTCCGGTTGTCCATTAGGTGGCGGATTGCCGTTTGCCACTCCTCCGTGGGGCCTCGGATTCCAAGCCGGTGCGTTGGCGTTCAAAGGAGGTATGACTTCCCCGGATCTTTGTGGCCAAAACGTTCTGGTTGTTACGTTATTGAATCCGTTGTTCCCTGGTTGGCGAGCTTGAAATGGTTGAGGTGGTCCTGAATACCTGGGATATTCCGATCTCCATTGCTGGTTTGACCCTGTTGGGCGGGGTCCCCCGAATGGGACAAACCTTTGATTTTTCCACTGGTTGTTTGGCTGCCAGTTTGAATTGCTGGTCTCATGCCCCCATGGAAAGGATCTTCTTACATTCAGAGGTCCCGCTCCGTCCATGCTCTCCAAAAGTTCCAGGAAGGCATCAATGTTTTTTATGCCGCTGACTCGTACAGCTATTCGGATGGATTCGTCAAAGTGATTGGCCAGTTTTCGGATGATTTGTTCCTCTGCTGGCCCTTCACTCAAATCTTTCGCATTCCCAAATATTCGGGTTGCGTATTCGGTCCGGGCCATTTGGTGCCCCTCCCATTCGTACGCCCCGAACTCGAGATTCCGGCGGATTTGGTCCTGGATCTCTTGACTTCAGTACCGCGCCCGGAACTTCTCTTCGAAGTCTTTAATTGTCTGGATCCTATCCTCAACGACCCTCCACCAATCTTTAGCCGTGTCACGTAATGACTGGCTGATCAGGTAGTGAAGGTCTGTGTTACCAGTAATTCGCCAGAATTCCTTAAAATCTTTCAGGAAGCGCATTGGCCGTTCTCTGCCGTCGCCATTGTACGTGGGTGGTTTCTGTTTCGCTGTATATGCCTGGCTCACGTTTAATCCCGTTCCCCATGTCGTATTGCCCATGGTATTTGAATTTTGTGCTTGAATGTTTCTCTCGCATTCCGTGATACGCTTGGAATAATCCGTGACAACTTCTCCGACGTCTTTTGATGAATGAAGGAGCTGGGATATTGTCCGTCTGATGGCTTCCATCCGCGTATCAAAATCTTCGATTTTTTCGTTGTTTTCCTTCTGGGTTTGTTCGTGATTCTGCTCGATCATTTTCTGGGCAATCACGATTTTCCGTTCGGTGCGTTCCTCGATCTTGTTCATATCGTTTGCGATTTTTTTGTTGATTTCCTCGTTCAGCTGGCGTGTCCTTATGACGCACTGATCATCTTGTTGCTTGATTTCCGCCTGGGTGGTGAGGCGTTCCCTACGCTGCTCGTTGCGTATACTGTTCATGGCTTACATGAGAGCCAAAGTGGTTGCACTGTGCTCCGTTTCATTGTCCTCAATGATGACCTCGGTATTGCCCATGTTTTGATTGACAGCGAATGTTTCTTCATTCGTGGTCTGCGCTGGTCCTATTTCCGACAGTCGGCCAATATTGTACCGATCTCTTCGACGGGCTTCTTCTATCAACCCATCCGCCGTTGTTGATTCCCAATTTAGGGACGTTTCAGTATTTGCCTGCGCCATTTTTATTATTACTACCTCCTACGATTTTTTCTTTCTTATGCTCGAGCCCCACGTTGGGCGCCAAATGTAACGGGTCGGAATTTGTTACAATAAATTTTATTTGTTCGGGACTCGATCAGGGAAGAAATTAATTCTTTGTTTTTGGACGTATTTGGAGGTATTTGGAGGTATAAAAGAAATTAACTCTTTGTTTTTGGAGGTATTTTGCAATAAAATGACATTTATTCAATATTTGAGTCGATATAATATTAAATGATTCGGGTGTACATATGTGGTGTGTTGTTTGTGTCGCTAGAGCGTGTTTTGTGTGTTTAAATGTATCGCGTCTCGGTCGGTACAATACTCGCGTGGTGGACTCGCTCGGATGGTAAATGCTTGCTTTACCGTGGGTCGGTGATTTGCTTCCCCCTCTCCTGCGTGTATTGGCGCTCGCGGCGTGCGTGGGTTACGGCGCGCGGAGTCTGCTGGGCGCCTTTCCCTAGTTTGCGCGTGGCGCTGTTTGTCGCGGTCTAATTTCCCTAGTGGTATCGATCGCAGCGCGCTCGATCTCAATACGGCGCGTTATCCCCTCCCTTCTTCCAGTCGCTTGTTGCGCGCGGTGCCGAGCGCGCTCTCGTGGTACTCGCGGTCCCTCGGTCCCCCCACTCTCTCGATTCCCGACGCGGCGGATCGAGGCGTGCTTTCGATCGACGCGCTGCGGCGCGTTCTCTTGTAATTACTCCCCGTGAGCGTAATCGATTACGATGCGTCGATAACCGATTACTCTAATTGTGGCTTATGCCGTCGGATGGCGCCACGTACCCGCTTACGATAATGTACCGCTTGTGATGTGTGTTGTGTCGGTGTGGTGTTTGATTTTCGTGATGCCTCCTTGACCTTCAGGTTCTCCTGATATTTCGGGAGCCCTTGCAGATATTTCGCGTTTTTACAGTTGTATGTGTGTGTGTGTATTGCCGCCCGGTATTTCTGATACCTCCTCGCAATTTCTATTCGCCTGATCCTAATTTTCTATCTCTCCTTTTGTAATTTATTCCTCCTTCGATTAAACTTAATGTTTTTTAGTACTCTTTCTTTTTTTTCTTCTCCCGGTTCTTATTTCCGTCTGTATTGACTAAAAAAATAACTTTTCCTTTTTAAGTTTCTTAAGGTTCCCTTTCTCAGCTTTCCGCCCTTAAAAGAGGTGCCTGGTTGAGCGGTACTTTTTTTTATCCATTTAAAAGTTTGACTTTCTGAAGACGACTTCTTCCTGATTTCGTTTTTTCAATGTTTTCCCTCTCTCAGCTTTCCGCCCTAAAAAGAGGTACTTTGCTAAGCGGTACTTATCGATCCACGACGGGAAAGAAGAAGAAGTGCCATTCCTCCAACCTTCCTCCTCTTTTATACCCATGTTTTATTGTTTATCGTTCCCCTTCTCTTACCAATTACCCATCTTTCCCTTTATTGTTAACTTTTTTTTATGTTTTAAATAAATTTATGCTTCCTTTGTTTTTTTGTTACTTTCTCTGTTTTCTTTCCAACGACTTTTCCCCTTCCCTTATTTTTTAACTGTTGTTACCTTTCTGTTTTCCTTTTTCTCTCGAACCTTAGACTATTTTTTGTTCTTTGCTGTTTTTTCTTCTCTTACTTTTTTTTATACCTTTCGCTTATTCTTTCGTGACCTTTGAAGGTCATACCTGCCCACTTGACTTTTATGATTTATTATTACCCCTCCCCTCTTTCTAGTGGGTCGGTTTGTTTGACTTTGTGGTGGGGGTACGGCGCCTGAGACGGACCTGTACGTCTCAATATATCTGTGAGCCCTTCGGCATCGGTATTTCATTTCGATTCTTCGAGCAGTCTGGACTATGGAGGATTGCGATAAAATTATCGATAAGTTGAGCGGTGCGAGGAACAATTTCTCTCACGTGGATAAGTGGCAAAAGTTCTGTGAGGTGCACGTCAAACTTTTGGGGCAAACGTTGAAAAAACCAGGGCTCAACGTCGGTCAAAAACTGAAAATTCAATCGACAATAGCGAAATTGTTGTCGTTGAAGGAAAAAATCGTGCGTGGATCCAGTGTAAGCAGTGCAGATGTAAGCGATGCGGGTGTGAGTGATGCTCGCGAAAAACTAAAGTGGGTCGATCTCGAGTCGGCATTCAAAAATCGAATAAAGACAGGCTCGATTGCGAATTTCAAGCACAAAGCTGTGCAAAGTTTCCTCGAAGATGCGATGCGCGTAGTGGTTTCAAAACTGCACAAAATCGTGCGCGAGGAGGGTAACGTGAAGGTGAATGTGGCCTTAGCGTGCAAATTTCACTTTATGAAGATGAATGAAATCATCGAGGAGGAAAAGACTGGTTCATCGACTGCGTCCAAGCAAAACTCTCCACCAAAATCGAGAACTTTCAGAAAAATGAGTCGGGTTGGACGTTACACGAAATCTCACATCTACTTGTCAACATTAACAAGCATGAACCACTGCGAGAAAGCTTATCCACATACACGCGTCTCCCGAGGGATATACAGATGAAACGGGCCGTCATCAATATTGAAACCAATGACCCTTATTGTTTTCTCTGGTTCGTCACCGCAGCTCGCTCCCCACCACCGAGGATGCATTCCGAACGTAAGAGTTCTTATCCTCGTTATAGCGAAGTGCCTAAATACGAAGGCTTGGATTTTCCGATGAGCTTATCGATGGTTAAGAAATTTGTGGGATTGAATGGTTTGACCATCTATGTGTATAGGATCGATGGCATCGCGATAGACGGCATTAGTAAAATTGTACCGATATATTTAAGTAAACAAACGTCGGATAAACTAACCATTCACCTATTCATGATCAAAGCCGAAATCGATGGGGAGGAGGAGGAGGCTGACGAGGAGGCTGCTACCGTTCCTAAGGTATATCATCATTTCGCGTGGATTAAAAACATGTCGCGACTCTTGAGTGTGCAGATATCGAACGGTAAACGTCGCATGCGAATTTGCGGCCGATGCTTGCGTCATTTTACTACGGAAGAAAATTGCAAAAGCACAAAGAGGATTGCGCGGACAATGCGTAGATGATTATGATTAAACATACAAAGTCATATGTACACTACAATAAAATTGAGATTGAATCAACAATTATAAAGATTGTATACATTTTATTTCGAATTAACCATGTTTTCAGTTATCCGTGGATCGTTCGGTCCCGATCACCCTGGTTAATCCGAGTGTTACTGTAAAAAGTATGAAAGGCTAGCATAGTATATCGGAAGGCTATTAATATGGGTTCTCCACAGATAAATGAAAGACAATAAGAACATGCCCATAAGACGCGGTAGCATCGCACTGCTAGCGTACTAAAAAAAATCAGAAGATAGGTCGCAGATGAGTGGTACGCAAATGTGCCGTCCGAATTATACTTGATGTATTACAATTTCAATAATCCGGATGGTGTCGCTATGTGTGAGTCATTGCCATACGGCTCGTTCGCTTGGGTAGAACATTTCGAGCAATGTATCGGGGATATTCCAGATGACGCTGAAACGGGATACATCTTGAAGGTTGATTTGGAGTATTCTCGAGAGTTACACGACACGCACAAAGATTTACCCTTGTAACCACAACACTACGGCCCTCCTGGGCGGGCACTCAAAGAAAATTAACGACCACGCGGCCGCGAAAAGAAAAATACGTAATTCACTAAAGAAATTTGAAACATCGCGTAAAATTGGGATTACGCGTCATGGAAATTCACAGAGTCCTCGAGTTTAAGCTTGGCTAAAATGTCGCAATGATCGAACTGACTCTCATTCATGCGTTTTTTATTTTTGCGATTCATCTCGAAAGCTAGAATGACATATCGTGGCTTTTTTTTCAATTGTGTAGACGTCTTCACAGAGCGTATGGTATACTCCTTACGGTATCGAGTTGAACGTGAACAATTCGAAGAGTCCACGAGCATGATTTTTAAACGGCCATAGTTCGATAGGGGTGATAGAGCTCGTTCCCGAAAGCGCCAGCGTGAAATAATTATTCATGTGTAGTTGTCGTTCAACTGATTCGTATACGAACAGAATCCTTTTTTATACACTTCAAAATTACATACATAAGTCACTACATACAACAATATCGCAGTCCTCATATCGTTCATGATTGTATCTGATAGTGCTACCAGCACCGAAATATCTCTCCAGATCTCGAGGTAGCTAAAAATGGTGAAAACTGTCAAATTACACGGAGTCATCGCTGGTTTTTCTATATGCAACCCCATGTGTGCCAGGTCCATCTTTGTCATCGAGATTCACAGTGAGGGATTCGTAATTTCGGCGTCCACACCTGGGCGGTCATTTCTCACGTGAACTCCACAACAATGATAAATTTTCGTCGCTTTTGGATTCATTATCGAAATGTTAAGCAATGCTTGAAGTCGGAACTGCGCGTCACGAAAATACAACGAATTTTTAAATTCAAACAGCGCGCTTGGCTAAAAAAATACATCGATGTAAGTATGGAATTGGGAAAGAAATCTGACAATGACTTTGAGAATTTTTTACAAACTCGTGAACAATCCGGTCTTTGGTAAAACAATGGAAAATGTGTGGAAACATCGAGAAGTACGACTCGTAATAAAGCGGAAGAGGCAGTAGGGAGCGGAAGCGCAGATCGCCAAGCCCATATTCCATAGCTACACCATATTTGACGATGACATTGTTATAATCGAGCTCAATAGAGCGTGCGTCCTCTTTAATAGAGCCCATATCCACAGGATTTTCCATTCTCGATTTACCTAAGTCCGGGATTTATGGTTTTAACTACAATTACATACTCGAAAGATTTAACAATCGAACAAAATGATTGTATACGGACACTGATCGTCTGATTTATCACATCAGCGTGTCCGACATTTATGAAACGATGAAGTGTGACATTGACAAGTTTGACACGTCTGATTGTTCGGCAAATAATCCGAACAATATGCTCTCGCGAAATAATAGGAATTAGGCCTCATGAATGATGAGAATAATGGTCGTATTATGATGGAATTTGTAGACTGGAGAGCGTAATTGTACTCGTTTAAAATCCTCGACTGTGACGATGTGAAGAGGCGAGCTAAGGGTATTAGGCGGTCAACCCTGACATCCATCACATTCGAAGACTTCAAAAAATTGCTTGTTTGCGCACGAAACAAACCTCATCAAGGTGGAATAATTGATCATGAGTAAAAAAAAACACATTGTTCATACGGTGATGCAAAATAAAGTTGCTCTCAGCTGGAGAGATGACAAAAGAGTGCTAGTTCCCAGATTCCACGGACACTCTTCCACAGGGTTATTATTTCGATGATATGGAATATTAAAATAAAGTGTTAAAAAACAATTGTGTGTACAGAAAGGAATGGTAAAATACATTTACGCTTAAACCTAGACATTTCCAAAAATGTACACCCCCTTCCCTCCCGCGGACCGATTGAAGAAAAAACCATGCCATAGATATTCGAGCCAAGTCCGCGACACTGAGAATGTAAACAAATCACGAATACTATAAGACAAGCAACAGGAATTGGCTTTGAAGGAGGAGGAGGCCGATGTCGATAATACTTTCTATCTATGTATGGTGATGGTAATGATGATGATGATAATGATTATCACCAAGTATTATTAACATCATCTGAGAAGAATGTTGAGCGAGAAACATTCGAACTTCGATGATTTTGTATCCTGGTGGTAGGATGGGAAAAACTCGTAAATCGTGTGTACTCTTCGCTCATTGATCACTTTACGAATTTTTGAATATTTGAGAAAAAAATTTAAACATTAATAATAATAATAGTTACATCCGTTTAAAAAAAATCTGATTTTTTAATGAAAATCATTTTGTCGATTCTAATTTGTCGGAAAAAAAAACATTTATCGTACTCTAAAATTTTTTTAATGATTATTTTTTAAATAAAACATTTTTTCCGACAATTTTGTATAACAATAATTAATTCGTATTTAAAAAATCTTTTTTTGATGAGAATCCGTTTGTCGATCCAATTGTTGGGTGTACCATCGAAGGCCAATCACCGGCTGAACGAATAAATAATTTAAAAACGAGTTTCTTAAAGATCAACGCCAGTCATGATTTGATCTTGCCGTCGACTTGATCGCGTTAAATCATATTCAATATGACTGTGCCCACGTTCGTGGATCTGCAACGATTTATTGTTGGACGGATCTTTATCGTGAAGGAAGTAGCAATTCTGCGAGCGGGAAGCGTACTCTCCCATTACATTTTCGCGAGTCCCATACCGTGGAGACTTCTCACAAAATCTGAGAGATACGAATCATCATGGGCGATTGGGAATCAATGTGGTCTAAAGTGGGCCTATGGAAACGTTCCATATAGCATGGCAGATTGTTTAATAACCGCTGCAGTTGAGGGTTCAACGGAAGACGACATGTGTCCTATCGTATATGTTAAGAGCCATGAAAAACGAGAATGGCTAGCTGATATACTAAAAATGAGAAATGATCTAGTTATTGAAACGTTGGATGTAGACTCGGAAGATATGGGTGCATTGAGAAAATTAGATGGAAGATCGATGCTACGTTGTAAAAAGCATGAAAAAACTGCATTGCAAAATATATTAAAAATGTTTAATTGGTGGTCGAATCATAAAGATTCGTACAAATAAAAGAAATGTAACATTATGTAATTTCGATTTATTCTCCTCACCCCGTACTTCGTTACATCATCATCTGCTATCGGATTGCACAACTGTATGAAATATTTCTTTAGAATGTGAAACTAAATTTCTTGTGTATGGAATTTAATTGAAAATAAATTATTTTAATCGCTCGTTGGTGTTCGAAGACATTTATCGGTAGACGTGCGATAGATGTTTGTGAGACGTTCGAAGATGTTCGTGAGACGTTCATATGACGTTCGCGAGAAGTTCGAAAGCATTCACTAGATATTGGGGCGAAGTACAATAGATGTACAGAGACGTTTGGAGTCATTTGAAGACTTTCATGAGGGATTCAACGGCGTTCGAGAGATTTTCGAAACCGTTCATGAGCCGTTCGCAGACATTAATGGGGGGTTCAAAGACGTTCAAGACATATTCGAAGACGTTTGTGAGACATTCGAACATGTTCGTGAGTCATTCAAGAGACTGCCATAGACGTTTGAAGACATTCATGACAGGTTCGAAGACATTGTGAAGAGAGAAATGGTAAAGGTGAGAGAAAGGTAATGGAAAAAGGTAATGGTAAAAGAAAGGAAAAGGTGAAGTGAATGGAATGGTAATGGAAATGGTAAGGAGAAAGGTAAATCGAGAATGGAAAATCCTGTGGACATGGGCTCTATTAAAGAGAACGCACGCTCTATTGAGCTCGATTATAACAATGTCATTGTCAAATATGGTGTAGCTATGGAATATGGGCTTGGCGATCTGCGCTTCCGCTCCCTACTGCATCTTTCGCTTTATTACGAGTCGTATTTCCCGATGTTTCCTCACATTTTCCATTGTCTTACCAAAGACCGGATTGTTCATGAGTTTGTAAAAAATTCTCAAAGTCATTGTCAGTTTTCTTCCCCAATTCCATACTTACATGGATGTATTTTTTTTAGCCAAGCGCGCTGTTTGAATTTAAAAATTCTTTGCATTTTTGTGATGCGCAGTCCCGACTTCAAGCATTGCTTAACATTTCGATAATGAATCCAAAAGCGACGAAAATCTATCATTGTTGTGGAGTTCACGTGAGAAATGAACGCCGAAATTACGAACCCCTCACTGTGAATCTCGATAACAAAGATGGACCTGGCACACATGGGGTTGCATATAGAAAAACCAGCGATGACTCCGTGTAATTTGACAGTTTTCACCATTTTTAGCTACCTCGAGATCTGGAGAGATATTTCGGTGCTGGTAGCACTATCAGATACAATCATGAACGATATGAGGACTGCGATATTGTTGTATGTAGTGACTTATGTATGTAATTTTGAAGTGTATAAAAAAGGATTCTGTTCGTATACGAATCAGTTGAACGACAACTACACATGAATAATTATTTCACGCTGGCGCTTTCGGGAACGAGCTCTATCGCCCCTATCGAACTATGGCCGTTTAAAAATCATGCTCGTGGACTCTTCGAATTGCTCACGTTCAACTCGATACCGTAAGGAGTATACCATACGGTCTGTGAAGACGTCTACACAATTGAAAAAAAAGCCACGATATGTCATTCTAGCTTTCTAGATGAATCGTAAAAATAAAAAACGCATGAATGAGAGTCAGTTCGATCATTGCGACATTTTAGCCAAGCTTAAACTCGAGGACTCTGTGAATTTCCATGACGCGTAATCCCAATTTTACGCGATGTTTCAAATTTCTTTAGTGAATTACGTATTTTTCTTTTCGCGGCCGCGTGGTCGTTAATTTTCTTTAAGTGCCCGTCCAGGAGGGCCGTAGTGTTGTGGTTACAAGGGTAAATCTTTGTGCGTGTCGTGTAACTCTCGAGAATACTCCAAATCAACCTTCAAGATGTATCCCGTTTCCGCGTCACCTGGAATATCCCCGATACATTGCTCGAAATGTTCTACCCAAGCGAACGAGCCGTATGGCAATGACTCACACATAGCGACACCATCCGGATTATTGAAATTGTAATACATCAAGTATAATTCGGTCGGCACATTTGCGTACCACTCATCTGCGACCTCTCTTCTGATTTTTTTTAGTACGCTGGCAGTGCGATGCTACCGTGTCTTATGGGCATGTTCTTATTGTCTTTCATTTATCTGTGGAGAACCCTTATTAATAGCCTTTCGATATACTATGCTAGCCTTTCATACTTTTTACAGTAACACTTGGATTAATCAGGGTGATCGGGACCGAACGATCCACGATTAACTGAAACCATGGTTAATTCGAAATAAAATGTATACAATTTTCTTTATAATTGTCGATTCAATCTCAATTTTCGCACATGTCGCACTCAAGAGTCGCGACATGTTTTTAATCCACGCGAAATGATGATATACCTTAGGAACGGTAACATCCTCCTCGTCATCCTTTTCCTCCTCATCGATTTCGACTTTGATCATGAGTTGGTGAATGGTTGGTTTATCCACCGTTTGTTTACGCAGATATATTGGTACAATTTTACTAATACCCCCTTTCGCGATGCCATCGATCCTATACACATATATCGTCAAACCATTGAATTCCACAAATTTCTTAATCATCGATAAGCTCATCGCAAAACCCAAGCCTTCGTATTTAGGCACTTCGTTGTAATAAGGAAAAGAACTCTTACGTTCGGAATGCATCCTCGGTGGTGGAGAGAGAGCTGCGGTGACGGACCAGAGAAAACAATAAGGGTCATTGTTTTCAATATTGATGACGGCCCGTTTCATCTGTATATCCCTCGGAAGATGCGTGTATGTAGATAAGCTTTCTCGCAGTGGCTCGTGCTTATTAATGTTCACAAGTAGATGTGAGATTTCGTGTATCGTCCAACCCGACCCATTTTCCTGGAAGTCCTCGACTTTGGTGGAGAGGTTTGCTTGGACGCAGTCGATGAACCACTCGGCAATATCGCTCGATGATAGAATGATCGCGGTTTGCGTTTGAAATGTCTTTTCCTTCTTAATGATTTGATTCATCTTCGTGAGGTTGAAATTTTCACGCTAAGGCCACATCCACCTTCACGTTAGCCTCCTCGCGCACGATTTCGTCCATTTTTCAAACCACCACGCGCATCGCATCTTCGAGGAAACTTTGCACATCTCTGTCCTCGAAATTTACAATCGAGCCTGTCTTTATTCGATTTTTGAATGCCGACTTGAGATCGACCCACTTTAGTTTTTCGCGAGCATCACTCACACCAGCACCGCTTACACCTGCGCTGCTTACACTTGCTCCACGCACGATTTTTTCCCTCAACGACAACAATTTCGCTATTGTCGATTGAATTTTCAGTTTTTGACCGACGTTGAGCTTTCGTTTTTTCAAAGTTTGCCCCAAAAGTTTGACGTGCACCTCACAGAACTTTTGCCACTCATCCACGTGAGAGAAATTGTTCCTCGCACCGCTCAACTTATCGATAATTTTATCGCAATCGTCCATGGTCCAGACTGCTTGAAGAATAGAAATTAAATACCGATGCCGAAGGGCTCACAAATATATTTGAGAAGGAAATCTCTATACATCCTCGCACGCGCGTATGTGCGAATGTGTGTGTGTATGTGAGCCGGCACGCGCTCGAACGTCGAGTTCGTATACACAAGACGGAGTTACAAACAGCGAGACGTTGGGTACTCTTTCTCATGCTTTTCAATCTTCAACTCAACATGATTTGTTTTCTTGAAATGCTTTACTAGTATCCTTCATTATACATTATGCATCCATATCTTCAGAGTCCGCGTCCAACGTTTCAATAACTAGATAATTCTTCATATTTAGTATGAGCTAGCTGTTCTCGATTTTCGTGACCCTTAACATATGCGATAAACTTTCCACCGATGTAGGCCATGCAGACATTTCCTTTGTATGCTGCTGCCAACATTAGCTGGAATGTTGCTGAATTCGCGAATGTCAGGCTGTGACATTTTCCGCCGCGATAGACCATGCATAGATCTCCTCTATGCGCTGCTGCCAACATGCTCTCGAATATTGTCGAATCAGCCGCAAGCGCCTTGATGATCGTTCCGGGTAGAAACACGCTGAATTCGTTGCGAATGTCGACGACGTGCTTTTTGCCAAATTTAGTGTTGACCGCCCGTATATTGGTTATGATATAATCCGACCCGGGTGACAATCCTCTGAGCTTCTTCGTAGGCAGAAAATCGGCAATTTTACCCATTTTATTGATGAACTCCTGTGTTTCACTCGTGTGCACGTAGTTCTTTCTTATGTGTGCATCCGATCTTAAATCGCAAGATTATGTACTCCTTTCCACCCCCCCCCCCGCAT
The DNA here is from genome assembly GCA_963210295.1 of Ophion ellenae. Taxonomy (NCBI): domain Eukaryota; kingdom Metazoa; phylum Arthropoda; class Insecta; order Hymenoptera; family Ichneumonidae; genus Ophion; species Ophion ellenae. Next base: position 10,659,711 of record OY723386.1, on the reverse strand, counting down.
TGAGGGCACGATGGTCCGAGCGCCGAAAAAATGTCACGCGTTCGATGACTCACCACCCCACAAAACGTTTAAAAAATATAATTCGTAGAAAAGAAATCTGACGAAATCCTGCCGCCATGACCCCATCAATGTCACTCTTCCGCCGATGATAAATTCTCGGAAAATAATCATTCAACACCTCAATTCGTTGACAAATTTCAACACGTCAATGTATAAATAAAAACTTTCGCATCTCAGCAAGAGGGGCTGGGGGGGGGGGCTTTGTCAAGCCGCGCCAAGCGCCCGATGTCTCACAACCCTCAAATGTTCAAAACAATTTCTGAGAAATCGGACCCTCTTCTCTTCCTACCACCGCCGCCTCTTCCCGCGGGAAGGGAGGGGAACTCCCTTTTTCTACAAAGCACTTCGACTCTTTGTCAGTTTTTGCGCAGCCTCGCTAGGAGTCGGACTGTGTCCCCGTTCTTACCCCTCCATTCCGCCGAATTCAATTCAAGGCGAAGGGGCACTTACTACCATCGGTCGGTAAGCAGGTGAGCCCTACCATCGGATAGTAAGCAGATGACCCTCGCCATGGGTCGGTAAGTACAGACATGGACAGTCGATCATGGTGCCGATTCTAACCAAAACCCTACCCGACCATCCGCCGATAAGTAGGGTCAACCTTTTTTGGTTTGTTTCTCAACTAAGTCGGTGTTTCGGTAGTAGGAATCGTCGGTTATAACTGGCACCATTACACTACTTGTATTCGTAAATATTTACAATTGGCCTTCGTAACTTTGTAAATATACTCTTGGATAGTTTCCAGCCTTATGTCATTTCGCATGGTCGAATTTTCATATCATCATCTTCGTCTTGCTCTTCTTCGGAGGTATCCGAGAAAACTTTCTCACTGTTAAGAATTTGCTCGTATTCACTATCACTTTGAATTTCGACGCTATTTTCCTCCTCGTCCAGCAACACATGGCGTATGCGACGAGGTCGCGAATTATAAGCCATCTGCTTCTCGAATGAAACGCTATACCGTTTTTTAAAAATTAGTCTATGTATGCATGATGTACCAACATTATTGTATACTGAGATGTTAATCCACACTTGAAAAAAACTCACTCCAAAAAATCGATTTCAAACGTACTGGTCACAGTTCACAGTGGGACGAAACCCCGAAATCGCGGCCATAAATTGGCGCATTCAATTCGGGTCAAAGTCTGTACTCGGGGGTTTTTGGGGTCGCTGATTACGAATCCGAAGTCAAATATTTCAAAAACAAAACGGCCGGTCAAAAACGATGGAAATATGTGGTAGAATGATGTCACATTCCTTAGGTAATAGTTTCGGAAGGGTTCTCGAGGATATTGATTACGCATATGAGGTCAACATTCACCAGAATTTTATTTGCTTCGAAAATGGCCAATAATTTATTCAGAAATACTCGAGAAAAATTAATACATACAAAAGAAAAAATATTATTACAAAACAATTTCTTCGTCAGATTCCTCGTCGTCGAATTCAGAATCAGTTTCTGCTGTGGATTGACTTGTTATTAAAGGTGGGAGTAACAATTCTACAGCTTCCGCAGATAAACTACGCAATTTTTTCCGTCGTCAACTTACGGATAATGTAAATGTACGGATCAGACGTTACCATGAGCCGATTCCAAACATCTTCCATTGCTTTGGATCGCAAACACTTTCGTGATAAGTTTTCTCGGATACTTTTAATGTCCTCGTTCCAAGCTTCTCACGTAAAAATCATTTTCATGCCTATTGACTGATTGTCCCTTTGTTCTCATTGTGCGAAACAGGGTTAAAAAGGACTGCTTCATAACGTCCCGTATAGGCACCGAACGTCCACTCTTCTTGGAAATTTCCGCTGAAAGGTGTTTCAATAAAGCGGCAAGTGTGTACTTTACATGCCCTTTCACCATAACGAAGAACTCCTTCCGTGTATAAAGTACAACGTCGTCGGTACTAGACCCTGTACTAAAGTCACACGAAATATAAAACTGATTTGTATATGAAAACTTCAAATATTGAACGTAAACTATAATGAATGCAGTACCATCAAACTCATTTAATAAACTAATTTTTTTTTCTCAAACTACATAGAATGTATACATAAATATTTAATTTTTTTTAATTTCTTTGCTACGGCGAACGCTTTGCTTATTGTAGCTTCCATGTACGGGGTTTTTCCCTAATTACATTCCGCGCCATTTTCCCCACTCCACGACCCCCAATCGACCCCCACGTTGCGGCTGCAGCCGACTTCCTCCTCTGTATCGCATTCACCATTACATTTTCTGCCATGGGTATAGGGAAACTGCGGAAAACCTATATCAATAGAGCCGGTCCCGAGTTCGCTTCCCAGCTTCGGAGCTAGTCGCGTTTTGTCGAGAAATAGCTCACAGGCTACAGCCATACACACACGACACACATACGTACCGGTCCGTATGCGCGACATCCGCGTAGAAATGGAGCTACATCACGTCCGTGTTTTTATTTTTCTCCGAAACTACGAGACGGCGATTCGAACCCGCGACCCCTCGATGTGCTGATTTCAGAGGCAAGCACGCTAACCACTAGACCAGCACATTGGTTTATTTAATATATTATAAATAAATAAAATTTAAAACAAATTTTAATTTAAACACATCATGAATAACATTTATCATAAACAGTCTAAAATAACTGCACTACTTTGTTATGGACACCCTATATACGCTAAGACCGCTATTAGTTCCCTATTGTACGTACTGAACATCTGCTCGCGCGGGGTAGCGCATTGGTACTCGCTCAAGCTATGTTCAAACAGCCAAAACTACATTTTCCCGCAGGCTCCCGCAGGCACTTTTCTGTTTTTCCGATAGCTGATAGACTCACCTAAAGACCCCAACTTAGATAGTTGGCCGATAGTGGACGATAATATACTTTGTGTCTATTTGAAAGTAGAAGTCTCGAATATCATATTGTATGCGCGAGGGTACCGAACACGGCAGTATTTTAGGCAGATGAACATGGCTTTTCAATTTAAGGGACAACACCACTGTGACGGCTTCAAAAAATCGATTTTTTGAAAACCATCTAGAAAAATCTAAAATACATTAAAGATTAAGATGCCGTTGGACCCAGGTCAGGTAATAAAAATAATTATTTTCGGAGATATTGAATATTTTGTGGAGCGGTGCAGCGCTCCGTGATGCTCGGGGTCCCGCTCAGCTGCGCGCCTCAGGGTCGGCAGGTATACCGGGCCTTTCCCAGGTCCTGCGGGTCTTTCCCAGGTATTCTTTTGTCTCCCTTCACAAAAACCGGCTATTGTTATAAATATAGTTTTGAAAAAAAGCCATAGGTGGCGATAATTGAAAAAATTTCAAGGCAGGTATAGGGATAGCGTCATAGCGTCAGTTTGCGAATAGAAGCGACGCTACGTGTCTAAACGCTGCGAATCGTTTCGTTTATAAATATCGAACGCTCAGAATTATTCTTTGCACATCGAAATGGATAGACCGAAAGTGTACGCGGGGAAAATGGGAACAAAACGGAGCTATGTGACGAGGAGTCGAACGGAAATTTCGAATCGAAAACCTCCGAACCGTTACGATTCGGAGGTTACGAAACCTCGATACGGTCGGACGATTTAGAGGTCGGTGCTACTAACTATTTCGGTTACCGTATAGTACACCTCGTCAATGAATTGAACATTATATCGACGTTAGTGAAGTGCAAAGTGTGTGATCGCGATATAAAGTTTACTGAAAAAAGTTTGCGCGGACTCGGATTCAAAGTCGAGGTCGATTGCGGCCATTGTGAAAAAGTGCAAATCAATTCGTGTCCTATGATTGACAATGCATACGAAATAAATCGTCGGATCGTATTCAGTATACGTGTTCTTGGCGTCGGTTTGAATGGCCTGATGAAGTTTTGTGCATTTATGGACCTACTGCGCCCCATATTTCAGTCTTTCTACTATCGAATCTTAAATTCGATTTCGATTGCCACTAAAGCTGTGAGCACAGTGAGCAAACAAAAGGCTGCACTTGAGGAGGAGACAATTTCGTTGGAAAATGGGGTGGAGGACGGAATTATCGTTTCAGGCGACGGATCGTGGCGTAAGCGCGGTTCCAGCTCGCTTTTCGGCATAACATCGCTAATCTGTTGGTACACTAAAAAAGTGATCGACGTTATGGTCAAATCGAAATATTGCAAAGCTTGCGAGCATTGGGAAAAAAAGAAAGCACCGCGGAGTACTGGGAACGGAAAAGTACCCACGACGATGAGTGCCAGGCGAACCATAGCGGCTCCTCCGGAAAAATGGAAGTCGACTCAGCTGTCGAAATGTTTCAACGGTCTGAAGAGCTCTATTGCATAAAATATAAATATTATATTGGTGACGGCGATTCTAAAACGTTCCTGGGCATATCGAATAGCGATCCATACGACGGTTTCGAGATAAAAAAAAAGAGTGCATCGATCATGTCCAAAAACGTATGGGGACGCGCCTCCGCGAAATCGTGAAAAAACAAAAAGGATTGTCTGGCAGAGAAAAGCTCACCGGAAAATTGATTGACGAGTTGAGCACATATTACGGCTTGGCTATTCGGAGAAACAGCGATGATGTTGAAAAAATGAGGAAGCCAATTTGGGCAACTATCAAACAAAATATCCACTGATAGTGAGCCACAACATGACGATTGCCCAGAGGGAGCAGAGTCGTGGTGTTCGTGGCAGCGAGCGGTCGCAAGCGGTAATATTTCTGAATATCGCCATAAGCCGCCTCTTCCTGAGCAAGTATTGGAGGCAATTACGCCAGTCTTCGAAAATTGAGCAGAGACGATTTGCTGCAGCGTTGTTTGGGCGGCTTCACGCAAAACAACAACGAAAGCTATAACAAATCAGTTTGGGCAATAGCCCCCATGTGTCAGTCCGGGAGCCAAAAAATCGTCGATATTGCAGCTGATATCGCGGTATTATTATTCAATGATGGCCTGAGAAGCCTCATGAAAGTTTTGAAGACGTTGGGGATAACTATCGGCCCAAATTGTTTCAATTTTTGCGTTGAAACCGACGAAGCGCGGATCGAGCTGGCGGAGCGCTCGCTCACAGACGCTGCAAAAGAGGCAAGAAGAGCCTCTACAAGTTCGAGAAAAGATGCTAGGGACAATGATTTGCTTCTTGAAGGCCAGCTATATGGTGCCGGCATCGTTGATTAAAGGTAAACATTTTTTTCCAATTTATCGCATAAATTAACAAACCTAAAACTTTGAACGCGTTTTTCTCAAAACCACTTTTTTGAGTGCGGCACGCAGCAGAACTCGAGCAATTTTTATCGGATCGACTTCAAATTTGGACTGCATCAATAAAACTAGATTATCTAAAGACGTACATAGGATTTTGTCGATATCTCAATAATAAAAAAAGTTATAGCCTATTTTCGACGAGAAATTTTGCTCGAAAATCGTTCTTTAATTTCAAAAGCGTGCCTATTTTTTTAAAATCAATATTTTTTCAAATGCCTGTGTACTTCTCTTCAAAATATCATATTATTTACGAAAACACTCGGTATTTTTTTTCAGATCGACTTTGAAGAGAGTTCTGCTGCGTGCCGCGAACTACTGCAGAGTACCTGACGCGGGAGCTTCCCCAGCGTCACCATGGGGCATGAAAAATAAGGAATTTTTTTTTTATGTATCTTCAATAAACAACGAACAAAACAAAATTTTTTTTCGAATATCTCTTTTTTTTCCCACTGTTGTGCACTAAAAAGACAGGAATTTTCATATTGCTAATGCATGAGGTTCAAAGACCCCATGCGACGATATCGAGCCCGATATTTCACAAGCCCGATATTCCGCTTGACTCAGCCGAAAAAACGCTGAATTGCAAGCGAACGAATCGAACGTTCGCGAACGATTGGTTGCGAAAACCCTAGTTAACAATTAGCCGAAAAAATTATTCGAAAGGCAGTCTTCGGCCAGAAGCCGAGGAGGTCGGTCTCAAGGCATAAAAAAGAATTGTAATATTGTTGCCTAATTTTAAATAAAATATAAGTTGTTCAAGTTGCAATATCCCGAGTTGGAGATTTACTCGGAACGGGAAAAGTCCCCACATACCCTCGCCCTCGAGCATCCGACAACCCACGGTGTCAACTTACTCGAGCGCGAATTTCCGTGCTCTTCGCGCATCGTCAGAAGCCGGGGCACAACATTGGTGGCAGCGGTGGGATTCCCGCAATTGGGGATACCGCAACTTTGCATTACACAACTTCAAAAAAAAAAAAGAAAAGAAGAAGGAAACATCCTATCCAACGTACAAAATAAACTGAACGCAGCAAGTGCTGAAAAGGAAGTCAACGAGTGATCCGATCGACGACCGTTGAACCGGACAAATAAAAAGAAAACGTGCAGCGTAAGCAAACGCCCGACTCAGCCGTACAGAGCTGTCCAAAAGCTACCAGATCCCGAGGATCATCGATACCAGACCGACCCCAGGACGAAGACTCACCAAATACCTTCTACAACGGAACAACAGAGCGCACGAGAACAGCAAACCAAAGCAACACGACAACAGGGAACAACAGTGGCAATTTCCTGCCAAACAGCTACGAGAACGAGGTCAACATCTTGTGAACAACCGACTACGAAGCATCGATCAACATGAGGCGCATCATCGTACTGTAAGTGACGGAACATTTATCAAAAAACACCCTCCAAAGCCAAACAATTAAACATTAATGTCAAACGAAGACGAGCGTCGTAAATTATACCGATTACCGGGTAACAACAAATTATCGCGTTCATTAAATTCAATTTTCGACGAACTCATTGCAAGAGATCGTCCCGAGAAACAAAGAGTCGAACAAGAACTACAGGAACCTAGGAAAAAGCGATTTCGATCCGCAACAAGTTCAGACGAAAGCCCAAATTCACAAAATTCCTCAAATAGGCCGACAGCTGCGAAACGCACCAAAATTCGATCCGCAGCAGATCGAACCGTCCATTTTTCTGATCAATCAACAGACTCTGATCAATCTCCAGAAAATATAGACACTAGGCGTGGTCGCGAAATAGAAATTCAAGAATTTTCCCTACTCCAACTTAATTCAGATAACATGCCACAAGAAAATGCTTTCATGACCCTAAAGGAGGCGCGAAGCCTCATTCCCCGATTTGATGGCGAAAAACCTGAAGAAGTCGACGATATAATTGAAGCATTCGGTTATGCAAACGCGTGCGTTGCAGCAGCCGATAGAGCTTCCCTTTTACAATCCGTGTTAGCAACAAAAGTAATAGGAAAAGCGCGAAAAGATACGCGATATAAAGAAATAGAATCGTACGAACAATTTAAAGAAGAAATGACAGCATTATATGGAACGCGACGTACAGTAGCCGCGTTACAGGTCGATTTTAATACGTGCAAGCAAAAATACAATGAGAGCGTGTTAGCATACGGTCAACGACTCGAGGCCATAATGATGGAATTAATCGAAGCCAGCACAACCGAAGCAAGATCGCCTGCGGAAAAAAGAACAATAGAGACATATGTAAGGAAATTAGCCCTATACAACTTCGAAAGAGGACTTCGAAGGGAATACCAAGTCATCGTAAAGGCTCGAGGATTTAAGGATCTCGGATCAGCCCTTAAAGGAGCAATGGAAGAGGAAAAATCGCTACAAGGAGGCGAATCTATAAACAAACACACTCATCTGGAAAAACGACCGCCGATGACGTGCAATAAATGTCACAAAATGGGACATTTAGCGAAGGATTGCCGATCCAATACATCGTCTTACGGACGATACAGTCTACCAGCACCATCGAAAAGCGTGCATCAATTCAACATTACTTGCAATTACTGCAAGAAACCGGGACACGCGTACAAGGATTGCCGAAAAAGGAATTGGCAACAAGGACAAGGAAACGGATACCGACAGGCACCGGCAACCGGGTATCATCAAAATCATCAAACGAATTATCAGCAGGGCCAAGGAACCAGCTACTACAACAAGAGTGGGCCCCCAGGGCGCCCAAATCAGTATCACTGGAACGCAAATAAAAATAGGCCAAAAGAAGACAGACCGAAGGAAGAAAATCGCAACGACAGCGAAAAGAAAAAAACAATTGGATCATTTTCGCTCGATATGGTAACGGCAACAAACGTAGACAGGCCAAGAGAAGATAACCGCAACGACAGCGAAAACAGGGAAAACAATTAGGTCATTTTCGCTCGATATGGCAACGAAAACGAGCGGAGACAAAAAACGAAACGTCAGAAAAATAATCGAAGCATCGAATACAGGTCCGTCCAAAAGAAAAAACACAAGGAACAAAATAAAATCGTACTGGATAACGACGATCAATTCTGGAGGAGCCGCTAGCGACTTCCACATCGCGTCTCCCCAGGCTAAAGACAAAATCCTCACGTTGAAAGGAGACACCGGAGCACAATGTAGTCTCATAAAAAAGAGTGTATTAAAAAAGGACACAGAAATAATAGAAGAAACGATCGAACTCAAAGGAATCGGAGGAAAAAATTCTACGCACTGTGTAAAATTATGCTCGTGCTCGAAACACCCGCAGTAAACGTAGAACACGGATTCTACGTAATAGATGACACAGTACCACTGGAAGTAGACGGAATAATGGGTTTGGACCTCATGAGAGAGCACAATGTCGACATCCTAAGCGGAAGACATATTAAAATATACGGACATCCGATCCCCATGCTGGACGGAACGAATAAAATTAAACTACCTCCCAGAACAGAGCAAATGCTATACGCAAAAACATTGATGGCAAAAATAGGCTGTGTCGCAGCAAAAGAACTGCGACCAGGAGTAAAGATAGGCGGATGTTACGTTCACCCAGAAGGACACTCCTGCCTCATAGTAGTGCGAAACTCAAACAATGAAGAAATCGAAATAGAAAGGCCAACCGTGCAAATTGAAGAAATTAAAGAAGAACAGCCAACCGAAGAAAAGGAAATAAGTGGTGTAACGATCAAAGAAAAATTAAGAAGAAAAAACAAAATATGGGAAGAAATCAAAAGAGATTCGAACTTAAACCCAGAAGAAGAAAAATTCCTACGCGAATTTGCTGACGCATACGCTGACGTCTTTCATTTGGAGGAAGAGTCGCTTGGGTGCACCGCTATAGTGGAGTACCGCATAAGCGTACGATCAGGGACAATGCCAATAAAAATTCGTCCATATCGATTACCAGAAGTCCACAAGCAAGAAGTTATGGCGCAGACAAAAGAGATGCTAAAAAACGAAATAATTCGACCGAGCAAGAGCCCATGGAACGCTCCTCTACTCGTCGTTCCAAAAAAGCCTGACGCCAACGGAAAAATACGCAAGAGAGTGGTAGTAGACTTCCGAAAACTCAACGAAGCAACGGAAGGAGACTCGTATCCATTGCCTAATATTACCGAAATATTGGACCAATTGGGACGAGCAAAATACTTCACGACTCTCGATTTGGCATCGGGATTTCATCAAATCCCAATGGCCGAAAAAGACAAGGAGAAAACCGCTTTCTCCACTCCTCTTGGACATTACGAGTACAACCGAATGCCATTTGGATTAAAAAAACGCCCCACCAACCTTTCAAAGGCTGATGGACGCTGTGCTTGCTGGATTACAAGGACTAAAATGCTACGTATATCTCGACGATATAGTAGTATACGGATCATCGTTCGAAGAACATAACAGAAGGCTGACAGAAGTATTCGATCGATTGAGAGTAGCCCAATTAAAGGTTCAACCTAGGAAATGTCAATTTCTGCGAAAAGAAACCCAGTACTTGGGACACATTATTACCGAAGTGGGAGTAAAACCGGATCCAGAAAAAATAGAGGCTGTACAACGATTTCCAGCCCCAAAAAACGTAAAAGAGGTTCAATCATTTGTGGGACTAGCCGGATATTACCGAAAATTCATACAGGATTTTTCAAAACTTTCAAAGCCGTTAACAGAACTGATTAAGAAAGAAAACAAATTCATTTGGGACGAAAACTGTGAACAAGCTTTCCAAAAATTAAAGGAAACTCTCAGCACTGCACCGATCCTGCAGTATCCGGATTTCGAGAAACCCTTCGTGGTGACAACTGATGCCTCTGACAAGGCAATCGGCGCGATTTTATCGCAAGGAAAAATCGGAGAAGATCCACCCGTCTGTTACGCGAGTCGTATTCTGAACAAGGCAGAAACGAATTATTCAACAACGGAGAAGGAAATGCTAGCAATAATCTGGGCAGTAGCGCAATTCCGACCATATATATATGGAACAAAATTCACCATCGTGACGGATCATAAGCCCCTCACATGGCTTTTCAACGTAAAAGATCCAGGATCATGACTGATGCGCTGGAGAATAAAAATAGAGGAATTCAACTATACCATCGACTATAAGGCTGGCAAGAAGAATACGAATGCGGATGCTTTAAGCCGTATGTATGTGTTGATGCTGACGCGGCAAGAACCCGAGACGGTGGTACGTCACAAGGACGCAGAGAAGCGTGGTAGAGGAAGGCCGCGGAAGGCCCCCCGCTCTGCGCCACCGCCGCCCGCATCAACAGACCCGAGCCAGCATGGCCGTGGTCAGCTGGTCCCGCGAGCACGTGGCCGGCCGACAAAAACAATGCAGCCCGCTAGAGAGGAACGCCCACGCAAGGCGACAGAGGTCCGCGCGAGCGAGAGCGAACCGCCACTCCCACCAGTGGAGGCGGACCAGGCAGCAGGTCCGAGCAAAAAAGAGAAGGAAATAGAAAAAGACTCAAGCGCAAGCGAGACAACAAGCGATAGCGAGACAGAGACGGAAATAGGAGATCGAGAGTGCCCGAGTGAAGAGGAGCGAGGTACGATTCTGCAAGAATACCACGACGCCCCTCTTGGAGGCCACCCAGGCGAAAAAAGGATGAAACAACGAATAAAGATAAAGTATAGCTGGCCTGGAATGAATAACGAAATAAAAAACTACGTAAAATCATGCGACAAATGCCAGAAAAATAAAATCTCGCGACGCAAGCATGCCCCCATGACTATTACCGACACACCCAAGACACCATTCGTCAAATGTGCAGTCGATATAGTAGGTCCCTTACCCGAGACCGAAGCCGGGAATAAATACATCCTGACTTTTCAAGACGCATTATCCAAGTATAGCGCAGCTATACCGCTAAAAACGCAAGAAGCCAAGGAAGTAGCCAAAGGATTTGCAACTCAAATTGTTTGCAAGTACGGCACTCCGAAAGAATTATTGTCCGACCAAGGAACGAATTTTCTGAGCGAAACTTTCAAGGAGATGTGCCAATTATTCCGAATTAAAAAGATTCAAACGACAGCATACCATCCCCAATCAAACGGAGCATTGGAGCGTTCACACCGAACTCTCGCAGAATACCTGAAATGTTTCATAAAAGAGGATCAAACGGATTGGGATGAGTGGTTGCCATACGCGATGTTCACCTACAATACCACCCCGCACACAGCGACAGGGTTCACTCCGTACGAGTTGGTGTTTGGTAAGGTAGCCGATTTACCGACGGCGCTCAAAGAAGCACCACGAAAGACGTACTCATACGACGATTATGTCTCCGAGTTACGCGAACGGCTCCGAGCCACATGGCACGTGGCGAAAGAACGATTGGAAAAAGGAAAGGAAAGGGTAAAAGAAGGGCATGATATCGCCGCTGGTACGGTGGAGTACCGCCCCGGCGACCGAGTCCTCCTCCACGACACTACTGTACGCCGAGGCCGATCAGCAAAGCTTTCCCCCAAGTGGACAGGGCCCTACACAGTACGGAACAAAGACTCCGACGTGAACTACACTATCGGCCGTGGACGCAAGGCTGTACGGGTACATGTAGACCGCATCAAGCCCTACATTACCCACTAACCGATAGAGTAGATACATTATCGCGGGGCCAGCGAGGCCGAACCGCGAGGTACCCCCGCCACTCGCTCCCGAGTGAGAAGTAGGTGGCAAGCACCACCATTGGTGCACGCCCGAGCAACCGACGTCACGCGACGGATTCGCGTACGGGTGGCGAGCCGCCACCTGTTCAAAAAAAATGTATATTATTTTTTAATAATAATAATAATATATATACATATATAAATAAAAACAAAAAACGAAGTCCTAAATGAACCAGAATAAAAGCATGAAATGTAAAAAGGGAAAAACGCGCGGGAAAAATCAAAGCAACAAATTATTCCTTTTTCAATATATTGTTACAGTCAAGAAAAGGAAAACCTTATAACTAGTTCATGCAGGCCATATAGGCCTCCCAGCTCGGATCGGGCATAAAACCAGCTAAGGGCTCCAGACCAAATAGGGCTCGCAGCCCGAAGGTATCACCCGGGACGCCGTCCCAATCCCACTCGACGCATTGACGTAAAAAGGCGTCATCACCCCAAAGACGGGTGAGGGCCTCCCGGAGCGCTCGCCGTCGGGACCGAACGCCTTTGGCTAGGGCGACAAAATTGCGAAGCCACGATCCCCTCCACACACGCCGGCCAGACGACAGCCGTTTTACCGACTGAAAAGAAAGAAAAAAAAGACCCATTGGTATCAAAGGAAAAAAAAACATATAAGTATGTAATTCTGAATACTCACTAAAACGAGGTCGAAACTCTGGCTCCTAAACGTCAGCTGGGTGCCGTGGTCGAATGCGGGTTCCATTCTAAAAGAAAAAAGAGAAAAAAGGGGAAAATAAATAAGAATACAGAAACACAATAGAAAAGAAACAATAGAGAGTAAACAAAAAAAAGGGAAAACAAAGACAAATACTCACTCGAATTTTTATCCTTTCCGGAAGACTTCACGTGGAAGATGGTAGAATGATTGATGTAACCCCTACAGAACAGTGGAGCTATTTAAACCCCAAAGGTCCCCCCACCTTTCCATTAATTGCGCCCGGCACCAAACTATACCGAGCGCAGTGTACACTCAAGGCCAGCTAAACGAGCTGACCCTGCATCAGGAGACCCGTACGGTCCCTGACCGCGACGCTGACGAAGCTTCGCCTCTTGGAGAAAGAGAAAGAAAGAGAATAGAAAAAAAAATATTGCACAGGGAAACCAACACAAAATATATATATTATTGAAAATAAAAAGGCAAACCCTTTTGCAGGTTATTAATCTCAACATTTAGGACAACAGAAGGGACTAATGAAAGAAAGGAAAATGCAGAATTCCAAGCAACGCAATTTTCCACAACCCCAGGAATTTATTACAAGGAAATCGGAAAACTACACACGATTCAGGAAATGTGGAAACTGGTAATCCGCATGGATCTTCTACCAATAGCAAATAGAGAAAAGAGTATTAGGGAAAAAATGGAAAAGCTATTAAAATTATGTCAAACGATGCCAGAGGACAAGCTATGTTCTCTCGTAACGAGTTCTCTCGAAAACATGAAAGGAAAAATAGATTCTGAAATGCAGTCCATTTATGATATAACTGGCACAAAAGGTAGAATAAATAAAAGAGGATTAATAGACGGATTAGGATAAAAAAAACAAGAAACAACAGAAGATGCGTTAAAAGAAAATTTGCAAATCCAGCAAATTACACTGGAAATGTTCAATCGCACAACGAATCGCCTCGCGGCAAACGAGGAAACACTAGGCCGTTTAGTAAATAATTTACACCATGGAGTGCAAAATCTCGTAATGGATATTTTAACACGTCAACAATTGGACGAGAAATTAACAACCATTAGCGTAATAATCGAATCCTTATTAAACGATATACGTCAATTATCTAACTTTTTAGTAGGCTTGCCAAAAGGAATCGTTAATCCTACAATATTGCCGCCTAGACAACTCTACGCGTATCTAATAGAAGCATTACCAAATCTACCAAAAGGACTGAATTTTCCGACAAAAATACGTCCAGAAAAAATTAACGAATTACTGGAAATTTCTGAATTAGGCGCATATAGTATTCAGAATACCCTCACCGTTGTGATAAAAATCCCATTAATCAACAACAACGAGTTCAATGTGAATAAAGTTTATCCTCTACCCGTAAGAGTAGAGAAAGACACGTTTCGGTTCATAGAAACGACTGTAAAAAATGTTATAATTGATCGAGAGCGTCGAGAATATCTGTCATTCTCAGAAAACGAATTATCCAAATGTAAACGACAAAATTATCAATATTACTGTCATCCGAAAAACGCGAGACAAATAATACGATCAGGAGTGTCATGCGAACTGTCGATATTTTTAGGAAAAGACCCCGAAAAAGCGAATTGTACACATCGTTTAGTTAAATTAGAAAATTCTTTGGTCATTGCTCTAGAACAAGAAGGGCAATGGATATATGTAGCCCCAGAGACAATAGCTCTCACGATAAACTGTAAAAACTCTGCGACGACTCATGCAACAATTACTGGAACAGGATTATTGGCTTTGGATGGGAAATGTTCCGTCACCTCCCTAGATTTTAAGATTGAAAATTTGAAGGAAACTGTACACGAAAAATTCCTACAATTTTTACCGCCATTCAACCTATCTTTTCTGACTACAGAAAACGAAATACCTCAACCTTTAATATTGGAAAATATTCCTCATACGATAATCAATGATCCATACGAAGTTAACAAAATTGGCGAACGAATCGAAATATTGAAAACAAAATTAAACAAAAATTACGATCATGTGACAACACAGAGTCACATCATAGGGAATTATGCCCTCAGCGGAATTATTCCCTTCGCAATGATTATATCATATTTCGGAATTAAAGCGTTGCAACGGCGACGTTTAAATGCGACATCGCCGAACGACGACCTTGCTGACGTAGCTCTGGCCAGACCGCGAGCTGCCAAACGCAAGGCAACAGCTGACTCACAAAATCCGCGAGTCATATTCACGCGAAAGGCACCTCGCACACGCACAACGTAAATGTGTATGAAACAAAAAAAAAGAGAAAATCGAAATATTAAAAACAAAAGGTATATAATATAATATTAGAAAGGCACTTGTACCTTCGTAATCTATTGTATTATTGTAAGCCGAGAGACGACCGAGAGACAAAACTTGCCAAAGCTATGAAAAAAAAAAAAAAAAAAAAAAATGTATTTTATCGCCGAAATTGGGGATTTCGTCTTCCCAAGGTGGAGGAATGTTGTGCACTAAAAAGACAGGAATTTTCATATTGCTAACGCATGAGGTTCAAAGACCCCATGCGACGATATCGAGCCCGATATTTCACAAGCCCGATATTCCGCTCAACTCAGCCGAAAAAACGCTGAATTGCAAGCGAACGAATCGAACGTTCTCGAACGATTGGTTGCAAAAACCCTAGTTAACAATTAGCCGAAAGAATTATTCGAAAGGCAGTCTTCGGCCAGAAGCCGAGGAGGTCGGTCTCAAGGCATAAAAAAGAATTGTAATATTGTTGCCTAATTTTAAATAAAATATAAGTTGTTCAAGTTGCAATATCCCGAGTTGGAGATTTACTCGGAACGGGAAAAGTCCCCACATACCCTCGCCCTCGAGCATCCGACAACCCACGGTGTCAACTTACTCGAGAGCGAATTTCCGTGCTCTTCGCGCATCGTCAGAAGCCGGGGCACAACACCACAAAAAAAATTCTTGAAAAATCGCAACAAAACAGGGGGTCACAGATGGTTCATTTTGAAGAATTACAATCGGTTGATTCACTATTGAGATATAGCATTTTGAAGATTGGTGTTTTTGCTCAGTATTCTCGCGCGACACGCGTGTACTGCACGAAGTCTGACTTTGAACTAACGGAGCCAGCCAGATATAGAAGGGACGACCTTACCATTCCAGGTTTGAATGCACCAATCATTTCTCTACCCAACCCACTGGTCAAAATTCCCCGAATTCAATTTGCACTTTTTCGATTCATGGCCACGATTTCGGGGTTTCGGCCCACTGTGCGTCGTCTCTGATAATATAAACGCCACAACAACAAAACAATTCCATATTTAACTTTGAATTAGTAAATTCTCATAAACGCGCCATAAAAATTAAAATTAAATGATTACGTCTTGCTGTAATTTATATATGCACCTCATAGGTTACACACACATTTCTGAAATGGTTGTATAATTGGGAACGAGCAATGGTAAAAGGGGATTTTACCGGCGACTAGTTCCTCACGCAAAGCGGCTACGGCTGTCTTTTCATCCCACGATGGGCCTTTGTCGGTACCGCATTGTAAAATATAATTTTCAATACATCTTATCCGGAAAGATCAATCAGGTTAACTTAGAGGTAATTTTGAGTAGTTGTAATAACATACTTTATACAATGTTATTTATCATCTCGTTTCTCCTTATTGTTTCCCATACAATTTATTTGTACCGAAATTTTTCGGTACGTTACGACAAGCGACCATCCCAGTACTTCAACATTTTTACAGGTATACAAACTGTTATCTGCTTATAGCATTATAAAGCCGCCAATTTATGGCAATTGTACAGTTAGCGATAGGAACCCACTTAAAGTCTTTATTTCGGTCAACGACCTGATGAAAATGTACGGTCGCGCTGCATCTAGAACTTCGGTGATAGCAAGAAAATTGCAATTGAAACTTGACGAATTAATCGAGTATGCAGATTGGAAGATTGATGATATTCATGAACACGATTATTCTCGTCCTCAAGTCCTTCATTGCATAATTTATTATGTGACAGGTTTGGCGACTCTATTTCATACTACTTCATATACTTGACCATCTATTCGTTAATGATATCAGTAACTAGGCGTACATATTCACCACGATATATGAAATTTGTTATTTGCTGTGTTATTTGCATAGCTTTCCGTAGCATTTTCAACAACAATTACAGGTTACTTGTGTAAGCAAGTCCTGCGACGTTATGATCGGTGTGAGGAGTGTCGAAACGCTGTTCAGAGAAGCAGTGGGTACCCCTGTTTAGCATCGAAGCTGGTTGAAGAGAAGTCTCGAGGGCGGTTGATTCGTGGAAATAAGAATTTTTTGCAAATTTATAACGCATGTTGAGTTATGTTTTGCCAAGCACGCTCACGAGAAAAATGTGTTTAATCGAATGGTGGATGGAGCATTGTCCACTTTTAATTCCACGTTTCCATGTGTGCAGCATGCGTCCAAAATCCTATGCTTCGCGATTTTTTGTTATATTCTATTGAGGATGCGCCAGTTCGCATATCAACAAAATAAAAAACGGCAAAAACAATCTGTTGTAAATAAACAAACTCGCCAAACTGACGAATCAATAAAAACGGTACCATTTAAACATACATAATGCGTTTATTTTTTAAATTCCTCTTCCATTTCATTTATTTTCTGGTTCTTATAAACATTGTAACAAGAGCAACAATAAAAATTAACGTTTTGCTTATCTCTCGCCGCAATTCTTGTGTATTTGTGTTCTTCGTGTATGTGTGTCGCTCGCGAATCTGTCATATTTGACGATTCGGCCTTCATCGGCCACTGCCTTCCTGTTCTTTACTCCTTCTCTATGAGCAGTGAAATATTTAACACTCACTTCTCTTATGTTTCTTTCGGTATTTTGGGCACGTTCCTTAATCGAACGTTTTTCTTGCCTTCTCAAGTGTGTACTTACGCCCTTTCGCCACTCATGCCTTCAATGCCCGAAAAAAATCCGTGAATTTCGGTCCTTTTCCTTTTTCTGTCCCCTGACGCCTTTCTTACTTCGATACTTTCCTCGCTTTGCAGCTCGTACTAGTACCTTCTTTCGCTATTTGCGTCAGGGTTGGAGTTGGAAAACAGAAGACCCTTCGTGGCCCCAGAACGGCCCTTTTATACTCGTATTTTTCCGCTTTACTGTTCCCTTCCCAAGCATCTTGGTCGTTAAACGATTTTTCTAGAATTTTTTCCCCCCACTTGACTCTTTTCGAATTTAAATATTCCTTCAGGCTGCCCATCGAGAGATAGAGCTCCGCTTGTGTTGCTTCGACCGAGTAAGGAGATCGCACGAAGGCAATGACCGGGCGTCATAACAGAGATTAGTTGGGAGATGTACAACGCTCCCCCTTTCGGCGTACCTTGGAAATGGCGCTAATCGCGGCAGCGAGTTCAGGAATATGATTTTGTGTGCATCGCCTCTGTCGAGGTTGCAGATTTCCTTGTAGCCGCGCGAGTCGTGATCACCGCTCAAGTCGATATCGCAGTCAGCGTGCACACGAATGGGTAGCTCGGTGGGGGAAAAATCTCTGCCCCTCGCTCACTCAACAGGCGAACGGAGCGAGGTTTTTCGTCCGATCGAGCTCGACATATATGTGTGGCCGTACTGCGGATTGGAATTTGCATTAAATGAATTTCAAAGAGAAAAACATGTGTCGAGAAAATTGTTTTCTCTCGGTTGGTCGTTTATGCCAAGAATGCGGGTTAAAAAAATTAACGACGAACCGCGTTGAAAAATGAAACGCCGAAACGACCGTGGAAGAAGAAATCTTGAGCCTTTGCCGCGGTCGTTACGGCGTTTTTTTTTCAACAGTAAACATTATCGATAAGCGTGTATCATAAATGTTTCTCTATCCTCAATGAGCGTCGTTGCAGAGTTGGCAGCGTGACGGATTAACGATGCTTGCGGTCCGGGTTCGATCCCTGGTGAATCGACTTTTTTAAATCTATTTTTTTCTTCATTTTATATTCAAAAAAATTCGAACCTTCTCTCGCTTTAGCTATTCTCGCCTGTCCAGGCATTATTTATAATATTTATGTCATATATGTTTAACTTTAAAAAAGACATCGGCTACCGGGCATCGAACCCGCGTCGTCTGCACTCAGAGCCCGCACGCTGATATGTCTACAGCGAGGCTCTTGTGACTGCAAACCTGCCTTACGTATAAACACTTATCCAACCTTAAAAAAAAAATTCGCTGCAGGACCAATTGCATATTGTTTTTATGACCCCAAAGTATTATTGAAGACAAAAGAAAACGATTTTTCCAAATTCCTAGAGTGGTGTTATCGCTTAAAGAAAATAAATTGATTTTTTGATCGTTTTAAATGTAAGTCCCCTCTTAAAGACTTTGAAAGAATCTCGTACGTGTTAGCGAAAACCGGCAGAAAATTATGAAGCAACTCGTCCACTTCTTCGATGTTCGCTATTTTGGACCATCGCTCGTTTGCCTATCTGAGATCTACACTTTCGAAGTTTGTATCCTCGATATATATGTCTTTTTGCTATAGGTGGTATTGCCAATATTAGATACATACTTCTTTCTATTTCGGAGATATGGATGTTCTAGATTGTTTGAATCTGTATTTGAATGACTCAAACTGCAGACAATCTGAATACACGTTCTCGAATAAATGAGCTCTCGAATAAATAATCCTTTGGTGTAATAGTTATTCAATTTCGTCATCGGTCGAAGGATAGAATTTTGAATAATTTACAGTTCGTTACTTTGAGTTTATAATTCTGTCATTTCGAAATGGTTGTCGTTCTATATTTGGCCTTTCAAAGTTTTGACCCCCATCTCAATGTGAAATGTGTTGCGGCGCCAAAGTTTCTTCTTTGTAACTGTAAAAAATAAATAATAAAATGCACAAATAAAATACACTACTCACACAAATTAAGGGATATTAAAAAAAAAATACCAAATTTTTGGCTGATTTTCAACAAGGGATAACTCGGAGAAAAATGGTCGTACAGAAAATGAAAAAAGGAAATTATCGCTTCAAGTATCTAGTTTTCAGATCTGGAATGTAAATTTTTTTAGCGTGGACGGTTTTCTTGTAATCATCCGAAAACCACCGAATTTTTTTTCCAAATTTTTGCCCGTGTTTTAAATAGTCTGTGGACCGCAAAGAATTTTTTTTTATCATACGACTATAAAAGTCTTTTAGACAATTTAATCAGCTTCAATTTGACCTTTTAACGAGCTGCGTACGATGATTTGGCGCGGAGTAATCGTCGATCAAAGCAAAAAAGTCCATTTTAACTGTGACAATCAATTACTCGAGAACTAATGATCGTACAGAAAATAAAAGTAGGGTTTTGGAAACTGCAAAACATTCTCTATAACATGCAATTAGGGGCTGTTGATAGAACTTTTTTTTCGGAGTGATGATGTTCACTGAAAAAACGTAGAAATTTTGCCAATTTAAGGATATTTGGAAAATTTGGTATAACTTTGGATATAATGCATGAACGAAGGATATCGTCGGTAATGTTTTAACCTCGAAGTGTCCCCAAAAAACCCTCAAAGTTGCAAAGCGCTGCGATTTTTTTTTCTTAGTGCCTCGAAGGTTTAAATTTATCGTTTCTGTCAAAAATCACCGTAACAAGCAATTTTTCGATTTTTATTCATTTTTTCATCTTCAAAATGTTTTTATTTAGCAGTAATGCGTAATTTATTTATTCAAAGACATCAAAGACAAAAAAAAATTTCAATTGAAAAATTTCGAAATAAATTTTTTTTAATTTTTTTATTAAAATTTTTTGTTTCAAATTAAGAAAAAAATTCAAATTTTTTTTTTCACGTGTTAAAGATAATCTCCTCTTGTCAAAAAAAATTTGGTCGATTTTTTTTACCAGTCGAACTAGCTTGGTTGTTGATATAACCCCCTACGGTAGACTGATTCTCTTCACACAAACCTCGAACTTTTAATTATTTTGCAGCTTTAGTCGTTGAAATACACTTTCTTAACAAACACGAAAAGCAGCTTTTTTTTAAACTACCCTACAAATTTGAATTTTTTTTATTTGATTTTTTTTTCGAAATTTTATTTCAATTATTTTTTCTTGGTAATTGATGTCTTTGAATAAATAAATTACGCATTATTGCTAAAAGAACATTTTGAAGATGAAAAAATGAATAAAAATAGAAAAATTGCTTGTAACGGTGATTTTTGACAGAAACAATACATTTAAAACTTCGGGGCCCTAAAAAAAAAATCGCAGTGCTTTGCAACTTTGAGGGTTTTTTGGGGATACTTCGAGGTTAAAATATTACCGACGATATCCTTTGGTCATGCACTACAGGGTGTCCCAGAAGTAACGTACGCCCTTCGAGCATCTGGTAGGAAAAAAATTTGAGACGAAAAGTCCTCAGTCATTTTTTTATCAGACGCATAGATAATTAATTATGAATTCAAATAAATAGCCAATCAGGTGCGCGCTACAGCGGACAGGCAGCGTAGAGGGGAGGGATAGTGGAATGCGTTGTAATTGCGTGCGCCTGAAAATGTGTGCGAAGGGAAAATTCCGAAAGCATGTGTGCAAGTGCACACACACTCACACTAGGACACACACACACGCACACACTTGCGCACACACACACGGACACGCATGCACACGCACGCGCGCGCACACACACACACACACACGCACGCACGCACACACACACATGCTTTCGGAATTTTCCCTCCGCACACATTTTCAGGCGCACGCAATTACAACGCATTCTCCTATCCCTCCCCTCTGCGCTGCCTTTCTGCTGTAGCGCGCACCTGATTGGGTATTTATTTCAATTCATAATAAATTATCTATGAGTCTGATAAAAAAATGACTGAGGACTTTTCGTCTCAGAATTTTTTTCCCTACCAGATGCTAGAAGGGTGCATGTTACTCCTGGGACACCCTGTATATGCAAAGGTATACCAAATTTGCCAAATATCCTTAAATTGGCAAATTTTCCATTTTTTTCAGTCAACATCATCACTCCGAAAAAAAATGTTTTATCAACAGCCCCTCATTGCATGTTATAGAGAATGTTTTGCAGTTTCCAAAACCCTACTTTTATTTTCTGTACGATCATTAGTTCTCGAGTAATTGATTGTTAAAGTTAAAATGGACTTTTTTGCTTTGATCGACGATTACTCCGCGCCAAATCATCGTACGGAGCTCGTTAAACGGTCAAATTAAAGCTGATTAAATTGTCTAAAAGACTTTTATAGTCGTATGATAAAAAAAATTCTTCGAAGTCCACAGACCATTTTGAAGACGAGCAAAAATTTGGAAAACAATTTCGTTGGTTTTCGGATAATTACAAGAAAACCGCCCACGCTAGAAAACTTTACAGAACAGATCTGAAAACTAGATACTCGAAGCTATAATTTCCTTTTGTTATTTTCTGTACGACCATGTTTCTCCGAGTTATCCCTTGTTGAAAATCAGCAAAAAATTTGGAATTTTTTTAATATCCCTTAATTTGTGTGAGTAGTGTATTTTATTTGTACATTTTATTATTTATTTGTTACCGTGTGAGTAGTGTATTTTATTTGTACATTTTATTATTTATTTGTTACCGTTACAACCCAGATAGACGGATGTACCTCATATTGGCATCATATGTACATCATCACTGTGGCATAGAAAGTCTCACAGCTGTGTATCCCTTATGAGTGCTTCCGTTGAAGTCATATTTGCATCACATGATGATTCACAATAATACATCCAAATGAAGCAAAGTTGTTCTCACGCGAATATGCATGCAGTGAATTCATCAGACTAGCAAATTTGGCTCACGAATATCTAACAATAAGTGAGTGCATATGGGGCTCATCTGAGTGTCACGGCGTGAAGAAACTAGTGCTCATACGGAGCTCATATTAGCGGCATGGCGTGACGGAACTATGCTGTGCTCATACAGAGCTCATATTAGCGGCATGGCGTGACGTAACTATGCTGTACTCATACGGAGCTCATATTAGCGGCATGGCGTGACGTAACTATGCTGTGCTCATATAGAGCTCGTATGAGTGTCAGCTTGAAAAATTTTAAAAATCCAAAAATATCGATTAAAAAAATCTGGTAGGATTTTTATATCCCCATACGCTTTATTTATGGTCCTGCCTATATGATAAATGGATTAAAACGTATTCTGCCTAGTTAAATTTTGTACCTGCCTTCGGTTTGAACCACGTCTTCTAATTCGAGAGCTGAGCGCGCTACCTACCTAGCCATTCTAACACTTGTGAAAACTTTCTTTGTGTCTGCCTATTTGTATCAATCTGGATTTGGATGCATATCGCCGTCATACCGCGCTTATGGGATGTTTCACTGACGAATATACATATCGCCGGCATATTGCGCTCATCGAATGTATCATTTACAAGGAGAAGGCAGAGCCTGGATGTCGCAAGTCGCATTCTCCTTTCGCGTGGTGAAAGTTGAAGACCTCCGAATTAAAGTCGTTTTTTATTTTTGTTCCAATAGGCCTTAGTTGCTGAGATATCGCGATTTGAAAATTTGGGAGTTTCGTCTCGCGCGTAGAGTACGTTGAGCGTTGACGCTTGAGACAAGAGCGGCCGTAGCTAATACGGTAAGACGATAGACCGGCACTCTGAAAGTTCACGGTTCGCCTCCCTATGCTTTTTTTAAATTCAATTCGTTTTTAAATTTTATAATCTTTCATAAGACTTTACATGTGCAGGTAAATAAGAAAATTCGAAAATATGTATTCCTAGTTCAATTTATCTATTATATTAAAATAATTAATCCAATAATGAAGTCACAATTACATAGCAAAATAATATTTTATAAGAAATAATTAATCTAATAATCAAGTCACAATTACAAAGCAAAATAATATTGTATAACAAATAATTAATCTATTAATCACGTTACAATAAGAAAGCAAAATAATACGGTATAAAAAATAAATAATTAATCTAATTCACAGGAAAGCATATTTGAAGATATATCTTCAAAAATGCTTTCTTGATAGAATCCGCAAGGTTAAATGTGGTTGCAGTGGTAATACGTTCATTTTATGTTCGTGGTGTCGTAAGCCTTTGTGCTTCCCTTGCTTTTACGATGGTTTCCACCCTCCAATTTGTCAACATGTCACGGTCCCACACGACTCCAATCCCTAAAACCCATTCTCACGCCCTCACATCAAGCGTTTCCCACAGCTCTAACTTAGACCTAATCTTCCTTCCCAGAAATCCTCATAGTCCAAGAGCCCCAACCAAAAAAGTAGGTTTGGCTAAAAACGTTCGGGAACAGGTATTTTTTTTTGGAATATGTTCAGCGGTGTCCCCTGAATGTAAATCCAAGTGGGCGTCGTGGCTTAAGGTTCACTTCAGCCGCTATCTTGAAAAACACGTTTTATTAAATATCTCGCGAACCGCGCATCGTACGACAAAAATTGTAGAGATCATTATTGTAGATAATAATATTTGCCATCTTTTTTATTTGAAACTTTTTTTGTATAACGCATAGATTTTTAATTATAGCGCTCCAAACTTTTTTCAATATGGTTTTTGCTAAATATTTAGTTAATGGTCAATGATAAATTAAAAATGGTGGCAACTAATTTGTAGAGCATGAAATTTCCTATAAATTTCATTGGAAACTTTTCCCGTAGTATTTATAGTTTAGGAGCTATTGCGCTGTAAATGAGATTATAACGAAATATAATGCTGTATATTCAATTATGCGCCTATGAGTGTAGTATATATTTCGGGTCGTTCGAAATTTCCCCCTCTTAACATTCCAACAGTATACAGGTATAAATCCTAACGGTTTTTGTCCCCTCGTGACGCTAGGGTCGTTCTCTCGCCTGTTTGTGTATTGAAATTGTCGTAGACGCGTCAGTTCTGTACTACAGCTTGTAGAGAATACTTGTGTGCTGTGTCAAGATTTTAATTTTTGTAATGCTATTTTAACAAAAACCGTGGAAAATGAGTTCGTGTTTTATATGTGGGAACTCTTTGAGTGATGGGACTATAGTGACAGTGCAAGAAAAGGTGTGCAGACTCTGCTAAAAGCGAGCATTCAAAGAGGAGAAAAAGAGCATGAGCTCCTGCTACGAAACTCGAAAACCATAAGGTAATAATATGCAAAAATATTAAAACTGTATTTTGCAAACACCCTGCACTGTGTAGTACTGATAGTTTAGGTAATAAAGTTTTTATTCATATAATATATCCGGATGTGCGAGTGCGTGCGTGCGTGCGTGCGTGCGTGCGTGCGTGCGTGTGTCTGCGTTTATTCATTTTCTTATTTCCATTTCCTAGACCTGTGTATAATATACAGACTTGTACATATATTTGCACCCACCCAAACACACACACATACACATTTTTTCCATTTTTTTTACTTTCTTTTTCTCTCTCTCTCTGCCAGGGCCAGGGATGGACAGCAGAGAGAGAAATTTACATTTACATATATATTTACATATAATAAGACATGCTGTGGGACTCGCTGTGTGTGTGTGTATCTGTGTGTTTGGGAAATATCGATCGGACGGTTCAGATTTCATTACATTTATATAGTAGTTACAAATCGCTCGTATTCTTGTCAATGTTGAGACATCGTGGTGATTTTGTAACGTTCAATTTTGACGAAATTGCTGGAGGAAAAATGTGAATTTTCAAAATTCCAAAATCATGACACTGGGGGCGGGGGGAAGGTTATTTCGCTCCGAATAAGAAGAATGTCTGAAAATATTTGCTGTTGTCACATCCGGAAGGGATGAGAGCATAAACTTTCGTTTCCCTCTTTCTTGCCTACGCCAAGCGCAATAGCACGGGATGAGGGTAAAAGGAGAATGTGTGTTACGGGTGTTCTAGGTCTCGAGTGCCTAGATGGTCAAGAGTTATATGAGTGATTGCGACAGATGTAGCTACCGTTTACAAATTTTCGTTTATTACCCAGTGCCGTTCACTTGGCCGGTCGGAAACATGGGAAGAGTACAGTTCGGCGGATTAAGAAAATGATACAAAAAAATGGTGCAGTTAGCTTACGTTCGCTGGATGACGGTCCTTCGGACTTCGGTGAAAGGGCCTTCGCTCTCGGCCTGTTACGCTCGCTTGTACAATGTCGGTCGATGGGCCGCACACACGCTGTGTTTACAATGGTGCCGCAGATGGATCAGAGGGTCACTTCGTGAGTGTGAAGAGCGCGGAGAAGGTTCACAATACTTTTCGAAGTATATAGATATGCAAATGGATGATCGAAAAACAGAGTTGGATTGTTAAACGCGGAATAGAGTTACGAATCGCGATACAAGGTTGGAATCGATAGAAGAGATCTTTCTGGTTCGGATGATGATGCTGAACTGATTTTTCTTTTAATCCTCTGGACCTTCCTGCTCCAGATTTCCCTTCTTGGGTGGAGTAGGAGAAAAAAAGGGGGTTTTCGTTTTTGACTCTTCTAACCAATCGGAGCGGTCGACGTGGGAGACAGTTCTTTGTATCTGGGAGTCTAGGCGCATGAAATTAATAACAAGGCGACCAATCGGAATGAAGCTATTCCGAGCGAGTTTTCGTGGAAAAAAGCGCATGAGATCGTGTTTGTTTATCTAAGGTCTAGGGCCCGGCGCCGAGTCGCCCCGCGATAGTGCAGCTGCTATGCGTCTCATAGCCCTTCCATGTGCATTTTGTTTTTCGTCGCGGCCCGGTTTTATGACCGAGTCGAGTGGACTTTTCCGGCGGTCTTGGTCTATCCTTGGTTCCCACACGGATTTAACAATCGGAGCTCAGCTATGCCTTCGCCGGCGGGTGAACTCTGGGTCATCTGGCTTGCAGTATGATAATTTTTGTTTTACGACTTTTCCGAGAAAGCGTGCCTAAAACTATGTTCTCGTTGGATTCGAGTGGGTAAGGAGGGTCGTACGAAAGTACGCCCGACGCTCGCTTATTATCGATAGGTTACATTGCAGTTGTGGTATGTCTAAGCTTAAGAAGATACAAGAATGTGTCGAAAAATGTGAATGCCATATTCGTTTAATGGTTATTCTCGATTTCCATGGGAAATCGCTCAGGCCAGCGTTCTCGGGGGATTTCAACAAAGTAGGAGAAAGAAAACGCAATATTTTTATGCGCTTTGCTCGCGACGTTACACTGTTACTGGCTCATTTCTGCACAATTACTAATGAAAGTTTTGCAGAATATTCTTTAAATGTCCTTTTAGTATATACTTCTTACATACATAAATATATATAAACTGTGTCGTTGAAAGCAAAATCTTACGCCCTCCTTTTTACAAAAAACTCGAGTTTACATTGAAACGAAAGCTAAATTACATAGAAATCTTACTCTACACGGTGCAGGGTGCATTTTTTTTTACTTGTGTTTAATACAATTATTTTATGTTTTCCATCAGTGTGCACAAGGCGTGTCAAAATAATTATGCCGATGAGCGAAGAGCTGCAAGTGCCGCTCATAGACGTCTGTCGCAGCCAACGTCGTCGCAATCAACGTCATCGCAATCGCCTACGCCATCGCAGCCACCTGATGTTGAAAAATTCGATTTTGCGAACAGATGTTTCATTTGTACGGAAACAATACCGAGCGATGTTGAGGCGTACAATAAGAAGAAGCATGCACATCGACGGATTCGTGTATCGTCCGTGCAGAGATTGTCTACAGTCAAGAGCACCATTCTCAAGTGGCTAGAAAATCGAGATGACGACAGTGCTCAGGAGATAGTGAAGCGCATTGAAGGTGTTTCCGACACTGATGGCGCTGGAGCTAAATATCACAGAGAGTGCTTCACCAAATTAAGCAAGCCACTGCCAACCGGACGAAACAGATCGTTATCACGTGTAGATGATGCGATGGAATTGGTCTACACTTATATCTCGGAGTCGGACGCGTGTCAGTTTAAACTTTCTGAGCTCGCCAATGTAATTGGGAGGATCAGCGACCGGTTCTGAGTACCATAAAGACGCGTTTGAAACAAAAATACGGAGAAGAGATTTGAATTTTCGATTCTACAGGCCACAACACATTCGTCTGCTTGAAGAGTCGAGGATACAAAATTTTGTCTTCAGCTTGGTACGAAGCAAAAGAAAAGAATAAAGAAGAGGAAAGATTGCGGGTCATCAGAGAAGCTGCTGCTATTCTTTTGGAGGATATACGGTCCCAATCATATGACACCGAAGCATATCCAGCTTCAGACGATTTCATGAAAGACGTCGATTCAGCAGTTCCCGAGTCACTTCGTCTTCTCTTAACGGAAATGATAACAAAATCGAAACGCAGTTCGTCAGATAATTGGAAAAATAAATGTACCAGCGTCGCACATACCATTATAGCTGCGGTAAGACCTCGCTCTTTCTTTTCATCCTTACTGTTGAGGTACATCATCGCGTTTCGTGCACGTAAACCGAGCGAGCGCGGAAACAGCCGAAAGAGGTGTCTTGTCGCGGTACAGCGATCGTACTGTGTACGAAGGGGGAAGGTAGAATTAATCTCGAGTGAGCGGCCATGCTGAGCAGGTGCCACGCGATTACCTACGTACAATAAAGTCATCAAAGTATCATTAAAAGAATCGAACCAATCTATTTACATTTCCACATCCCATTTTCCAGCGACAAACATTTATTTCGAAGGTAAGCCTCAAAAGGTTATGGGCCCAGTGAATGCGTTGAAATAAATTGCTGGAAAACGTGGATCGGTGAAAACGCGCGGTTCGCGAAAAAGAACGTAGTGGAAGCGTGTAAGCTAGGCAGTAGGGCAGCAAGAGAGAGAGAGAGAAAATAATCGGCGGAAATCACGAGCATCGTGATAGCTAGAACAGTGATAAATACTCCGAAATACTTTACGAAGGATCGTAAACGAGAGCGAGGATATATTTTCTCGTATTTTTCGGGTTTTATCGGGAGTTGGCGAGAAGAAAAAAATTCCGGAGCAACCGCGTGTCGGCGAGTCGTGGTCAGGTCGGCCATTACAGTACGCGGGTAAGGCACGAGGTGTGCGACGGAAAGAACAGAATCGGCGGTAATCAGAGACATCGTGAGTGTTAGAGTCGCGGTAAATATTTCGAAAAGTTCGCGGAGTGTCGTGAACGTCGGCGAGGATTTATTTCCTTGCACTTTCGAGTTTTTACTGTATATTCGGGTATCAGAAATTCGAAGATGCCGGATGATGGATTAGTCGCGGCGGTCAAGCGATTCGACGGTCGAAACTTTCAAGCATGGAAGTTCAGGATAACCAAGGTGCCCAGAGCCAAGGAACTTTTCGATGTGGTGGACGGCACGAGATTAATGCCGGAGAACGAAGAAGGGGTCAATGCGGGGCGCATGAAGCAGTGGCTGAAAGACGACGCAAGAGCAGCGGCTATGATAACCTCGGCGATGGAAGATGAACAAGTGGATTGTGTGTTGACGTGTGCGAGAGCCAAAGATGTGTGGGATAAGATCGGCGCGATGTACGAGCAAAAATCCGCGTCGAATGTCGGGACACTCGAAGAGCGTTATTATTCGCAAAAAATGAGTTCGACAGATACAGTGGTGCAACACGTGACTGCAATCCAAAATATGGCAAGTAGACTAAAAGATCTCGGGCAAGAGAAGACTGAAATCGGAATAGTGTCAAAAATTCTGTCTAGTTTAACGCCGAGTTTTAAAATGTTCAAGACCGCGTGGGGGAACGTCGATCCGGCGCGTCAAACTCTGGCGTATTTACTAGAGCGCTTGATCGAGGAGGAGAAGAATCTTGGATCGAACGAAGAATCGGCGAGTGCATTGGCAGTAATTTCGAAAAGTGGTCCGAAGGGCGATGTGAAACCGAAAGACAAAAAGAAAAAATCAAAGAAACATATAGAGTGTTGGAAATGTCAAGAAAAAGGGCATTATGCAAATAAGTGCGGAAAGCAAAAGAGGTCACGTGACAGGAACGAAGGTGACGGCGGAGGTCGAGCCGGAGGCGGATGTGCGTTCGTCGTCGATACGTGCGTGAGAAGCAACGAGGTGCTGGTAATCGGAGCGAAGACGGAGCTACCGTCGGTACAGCAGATCACACAGTTGCAGGCTGCCGATAAGGCAGACGTTTGGATAACCGACAGCGGGGCGTCGGAACATGTTACCTCGCGACGCGACTGGATAGAGGATCTGCGGTCGGTAACGGGGGAGACCGTTGTGCTCGGCGACGACGGCGAGTGTCCGGTGGCAGGCGTTGGCAACGTACGTATCGAGAAATTCGTGAACGGTAAATGGGAGACCGGAGTCATCGAGAATGTGTTGCTCGTTTCGCTTGTCAAGAGAAATATTTTCTCTATCGGAGCGTGTATGAGCAAGGGCTTTCGAGTAGTTTTCGAAAACAGTGTTGTTGAGGTACAGCGAAACGGTGTAGCCGAAGCATCGGGGATGAAGCAAGCGAACGGGCTGTGTCGATTGTTCTTCCGCAGACCGACGACAAAGAGAGAAGTGAACGTGACAGCGATAGACTTGAAAACGTGGCACGAGAGGCTTGGCCATATCCACAAGCGGGCGCTTGTTGAACTGGTACGTCGAGGGCTGGTAGAGGGAGTAAGCGTGAAAAATGCAGAGGAATTTTTCTGTGAAGCTTGCCAGTTTGGTAAACTTCACAAACTCCCGTTTCGAGCGAAGGACAGCAGGACGTCGTACGAGCCAGGGGAATGCATACACAGTGACGTGTGTTCGTTGCCCGTGTGTTCGCTAGGGGGAGCGAATTACTACGTCTTATTCAAAGATGACGCTACAGGCTTCAGGTTTGTTTATTTCATACGAAACAAGTCGGACGTGTACGATCGGTTCGTGCAAGTTGAGCGCTTGCTAAGCAACAAATTCGGGCGTACAATGAAGACGCTACGCTCCGATAATGGTACCGAGTTCCGAAACGAGAGGATGACGAGCTACATGAAGCAGAGGGGCATCACGTTCGAGACGTCGGCGCCGTATACACCGGAACAGAACGGCAGAGCGGAGAGGAACAATCGGACGATTGTCGAAGCAGCTAGAACTATGTTACAGGCGAAGCAGTTACCGGGATACCTGTGGGCGGAAGCAACCGCAACGGCAGTCTACTTGCTTAACCGATCTGGCGAGGCGAGAGTAGAGGGAGGACGGACGCCGTACGAGCAGTGGACCGGCAGGAAGCCAGATCTTCGACATCTGAGGGTGTTCGGAGCCGATGCGTACGCGTACGTCCCGAAACAAGGAACGAAGAAGCTTGATCCAAGGGCTAAGAAGCTCGTCCTGGTCGGGTACGAGAACGAGTCGACTAATTACAGGCTGTATAACCCTGTGGCACGCAGTGTCTCTGTTTCGAGGCACGTGGTGTTTAACGAGCGAGGTACGGGATCGAAATCGACGCAGGAGGATGTCGAGCTTATTCTCCCGTTGTCAGACGACGACGAGGACGAGGAGAGAGACGAGAACGGGAACGGAGTCGCTGTCGGTAATGAAGGTGCCGAGAACGTAGCCGCAGTCGATGCGGTCGCAGACAAGGTTGTCGAGACAGACAACGAGGACGACAGGGGTCAACGACGGGAAGTAGCGACGCCAAGAACGTTGCGAAATCGAGACTCGTTGCGTGCACCAGCTCGGTACGCACTGTGTTTTGTGGAATACGACACACCAGCGCCATATCAAGAAGCGATGTCAAGTCCGGAGGCTGCACAATGGGCGGAAGCCATTGAGGACGAGCTCAAGTCACTGGAAAAGAACGAGACGTGGGAGATCGCTCCGCGGATTCCAGGAGGAAAGACAATCAACTCAAAGTGGGTCTTCAAAGTCTTACGAGATACAGAGGGGAACGTATTGAGGTTCAAGGCGCGATTGTGCGCCAGAGGTTTTATGCAACGGGAAGGTGTCGACTATTCGGAAACTTTCTCACCGGTAGTGAGATACGACTCGCTCCGGGTACTCTTGGCCATCATCACCCAGGAGAATCTCGAAACTATACAGTTCGACGTTCGAACAGCATTTCTACACGATGTCTTGGAAGAAGAAATCAGTATGGAAGTTCCGGTTGGACTGTACGACGACGATGAAGCGAAACGACAAGGCGACGTGGTATGCTTGTTGAGAAAATCCCTATACGGACTCAAGCAAGCACCACGCTGCTGGAATAAAAAATTCACGAACTTCTTGAGACGTTTCGGTCTTGAGGAGACAGACGCGGATAAGTGCGTGTTTTTCGGCGTGTACAACGGACACAAAGTTTATCTCACGTTATTCGTCGATGACGGCATCGTGGCATCGAAAGCCGTAGAGACAATAAATAAGATAATCAGTGACTTGCGCGAAGCGTTCGAAATTACTGTCGGCGATTGTAGTTCATTCGTCGGAATTCAAATCTCTCGCGATCGAAAGAATAAAACGATGTTCATACATCAGTCTATGTACGCGAGAAAAGTAATTGATCGCTTCGGAATAAGTCTGGGAAAGGGAGTCTCAGTACCGGCAGATCCGCACGCAGTACTGTATCCGGCGGACAGTGAAAACAAGAAAAATAATGTACCGTACCGCGAGACAGTCGGATCTCTAATGTTCCTTGCAGTAGTAACGAGACCAGATCTCGCGTACTCAGTAAACGCCGTGAGTAAATTTTTAAACAATCACGACGAAAGTCACTGGCTCGCCGTGAAACGCATCATTTCATATCTGATCCAGACTGTCACTTTGGGCATCGAGTATACTGCGGATGAATCGGGGGCTAAACTGACAGGATACTCAGATGCAGATTTTGCAAGCGATATTGCAACGCGTAGGTCGACGACAGGCTACGCATTCTGCATCGCGGGCGGGATCGTGACGTGGCCATCACAAAGACAAAAACTCGTGTCTATGAGCACGACCGAATCGGAATACATTGCAGCGGCAACCGCGGCAAAGGAAGCCGTGTGGCTTCGTACGCTACTGAACGGGATCGGAAAAAAATGTACAGAACCGACAATGCTGTACATCGATAATCAAAGCGCAATTCGCTTGGTTCGCAATCCAGAGTTCCATAAGCGAACAAAACACATCCATGTCAAGTATCACTACATACGCGAAAAAGTAGAGAATCGGGAAATCGACGTGTCATTCGTGCCAACCGAGTCTCAGTTAGCCGATATGTTTACGAAAGCGCTGCCACGAAATCGATTCGTTGAACTATACACGAATCTTGGATTGTGTGCCAAACACTCTGGCGGCGGAAGTGTTGAGGTACGTCATCGCGTTTCGTGCACGTAAACCGAGCGAGCGCGGAAACAGCCGAAAGAGGTGTCTTGTCGCGGTACAGCGATCGTACTGTGTACGAAGGGGGAAGGTAGAATTAATCTCGAGTGAGCGGCCATGCTGAGCAGGTGCCACGCGATTACCTACGTACAATAAAGTCATCAAAATATCATTAAAAGAATCGAACCAATCTATTTACATTTCCACATCCCATTTTCCAGCGACAAACATTTATTTCGAAGGTAAGCCTCAAAACTTACAAGTGGGAGTTGGTGCATTTATTTACAAAAAATTTAGCTCGAGACATCTCATCGACGTTTTATCAGCCTTGGGATTTTGCGCTACGTACAAGGAAGTATTACTTTTCGAGTCGTCTTGCATCCAACGCCAGCGGCCCCAAGTTTTACCTCATGCATTTTCCCAATTCGTCTTCGACAACGCTGATTTCAACGTAAACACTCTGGATGGAAAAGGCACGTTTCACGCAATGAGGGGAATCCATTGTGTCACTTCTTTCGATGCTATTAATCGAGATCAGCCTATACCTCGTCTGGCAAAGGAAAAAAAATCATGTGTGGAGTTGGGAAATTTTGGAACGGTTTCACTCGTCCCATATGAGAAACCCAATGCGAGCAGTACGCAGGCTCTCCTTGCTGCAGATATGGAGTGTCGTCGGCCAATTAGTCACAACATTCTACCGACAATTGGTGATTTCATGTGGCTGTACGCTAAGTGGTCGTTTGCTCAAAATATTTCTGGATGGAACGGCTTCATGGAAGAAGCAACAACCGGTCAAAGTTTTGCAAAATCGAAAATACTTTGCATGCCATTCATCGATGCACCGCCCCCCGATTACGACACCATCTACACAGCGCTACTTTTGGCTGTTGAACAGTGCAAAACTGTCAACCAGGAGGCTTGCATCGTGACTTTCGATCTGCCTCTATACATGAAAGCTCACGACATTATTCACGGTGCCGACCCAACTTCTCCAGTGAAAAATGTAATTGTTCGTCTTGGAGGTTTCCATCTACTGATGTCCTTCCTAGGGTCGATAGGGTACATCGTGGCAGGCAGTGGGCTCGCAGATCTCTTTCAGAGTATTTACGCTACCAACAGCGTTGACAAAATCATGACCGGTCATGCATACTCCAGGGCTGTCAGAGCACACGTACTAACACATCTCGCATTAGCCAAAAACATTATGGATGGCCTCGATTTCACAGACGAGAAACGTGATGAAATGGACTTTGTAATCGCCAGACCTGAAAGATCTTCCATTTTCACAGCAGCCGAAGACATCGAAATCGAAGCCGCTTGTACTAGACGAGGTGTTGAGGAATCGGCTTCGATTCGGCCCGTGAGATTTCCAAGGTCGTGGTGGAAAGAAAGGAGTTTTTTTCACTCGTTTACGTTTCGATCCTCGGTTCGGATCCTCTTCAGAAACTTTATTTGTTCTACAATTTTCGCGATACAAATTATATTAATAGAAATTACAGATTTTTTTTAAATTAAATTTAAAATAATAGTTGTATTCATTGTTATAAATAAGTTTTAAATGTGTTTTAATGATTTGTGTAAATTTTGTGTTAGTTTTTTCTCATAATTTTTCTAATCATGTTGATATTGTGTGAGTGATTATTTATAACAAGTTATTGTAAGAGAGATAAGAATTATGTTAGATAACGAACCTGAATATTGTCAATATTTCTAGTTTTCTTTTGGTTTGTGCTTGGAGGATGGTTGATGTTGACAGTATGTTTGATGATGAAATACTGTCACGTGAGGTTGATTCGGAGAGTTTATTTCGAACCGTTTATTTATATTTCACTTGATAGATATAATATTTTTTTGGTGATTGTATTATCTGCGAAAAATTGGTATGGTAAAAGAAACTTTATTTTGATCTATTGTCTTGATTAATGAAATGTTGTGTGAAAGTGGTAATTACCTATTGAAATAAACTGAATATAACCTCACAAGCACAAAGAAGAAAATTAGAAAAAAATTTTCTCTGCTCTACATGTCGAGTAGTGACGTCCAAGAGAGTTCGAGAAAGACTAAGTGGCAAATGTATTGTTTCTGGAGAGAGGGAGAATTTTTCGCAGATAATACAATCACCAAAAAACGATTATATCTATCAATTGAAATATAAATAAACGGTTCGAAATAAACTCTCCGAATCAACCTCACGTGACAGTATTTCATCATCAAACATACTGTCAACATCAACCATCCTCCAAGCACAAATCAAAAGAAAACTAGAAATATTGACAATATTCAGGTTCGTTATCTAACATAATTCTTATCTCTCTTACAATAACTTGTTATAAATAATCACTCACACAATATCAACATGATTAGAAAAATTATGAGAAAAAACTAACACAAATCATTAAAACACATTTAAAACTTATTTATAACAATGAATACAACTATTATTTTTAATTTAATTTAAAAAAAATCTGTAATTTCTATTAATATAATTTGTATCGCGAAAATTGTAGAACAAATAAAGTTTCTGAAGAGGATCCGAACCAAGGATCGAAACGTAAACGAGTGAAAAAAACTCCTTCTTTCTTTCCACCACGACCTTTGAAATCTCACGGGCCGAATCGAAGCCGATTCCTCAACACCTCGTATAATCAACACGGCCGCACACCACTCATACTCATTGGAAACGACCGCTTGTACTAAATTTGACGAGGAATTGAAAAAAATTGAAAACAGAGGCGAAGATATGGCTCGAATATTTTCGCATGGTCACCTTAGTCAAGCGCTTCATTGAAGCTGAGCGGTCAGGAAACTGGAATATCCACCTCGACACCATTCAACAAATGTTGCCGTACTTCCATGCGAGTGGTCACTTCAATTACGCGAAAGCCGCTCACATGTATCTTCAGGACATGGCTGATTTGGACAAAAAAATGCCTGAAGACGAATTTCGAAGATTTACGACAAACGGCTACTTTACGATAAGGCGCACGAATAAATTTTGGTCGGGGATTATGTCGGATATGACAATTGAACAGACGTTGATGCGATCCATGAAAACGTCTGGTGGTCTCACTCAGGGACGTGAAATAACTCACAGTACCCTCAGTAGGTGGACGATGGGAATGGTTTTCATGCGGAATGTTTCGGAACAAGTCGAAAACTTTTCTCACGGATTACGCGCGACAACGCTGATGTCGAAAAATGGTACAATTGGCTCACAGAACATTATCCTTTCCTCGAAGGCACTGAGTTGCAGTCCATCAGCACAGGAGTCGTCGGGGATGCGAGCATTAACTTTTATCGCTGCCACGAAATTGGTGCTGAAATGGTTAACCGCATGGTGGGGAAAGATTTGAACTCTTACAAGTTCAAACGAAGCGACAAGGTGCTTCCTCTAGCAACTGTTAGCAGCAGCATCAAGATCAACTCGGTATCGGTCCCCATCGACCCGCTACTTCTGTTCCAGAGATTGTGTATTTCGAAAGAAACATCAGAAGATTTGAAGAAGCATTTAACGTACGAGCTTGCACCGTATCCTTTATCGTTGTTTACGGAAGCAAGAATGCGCCACGGTACCAAATCTACGCTCTACAAGTCTTTCACATCGCTTCCAGCCACTACAAATCTTGGGTCAAATAGGATGGTAGTCGTGGACGGCGGATTTCTTCTGCATCGAGTTGTGTGGGATCGCAACGTGTCGTTCCTGACCCTTTGTCGAAAATACGTACAGTACGTTCGAAACCATTTCGGTGCAAACACTGTAATAGTTTTCGATGGATATCCAGAAGACGTCGTCAATTTTGGTACGAAGTCCTCCGAACGCCTGCGTCGATCTAAAACACAGTCCTCTATAGATATTATAATCACCGAGACTATGATTGCGACCTCTAACCAGGAGAAGTTTTTGGCGAACGAACATCGTTCGATAAGAATCGTTTCATAACAATGCTGAAGAAAGAATTTCAACAATCCGGGATTCTCGTCGAACAAGCCGGAGAAGATGCCGACACGCTGATCGTACAAACCGCCATACAAATGTCCTCGAGCTACGATTCTGTTACTATTGTGGGCGAGGACGTCGATCTTCTTGTATTGCTAACCGGATTGGCGAATGGACACGACAATATTTTTGCTTTCGCAAGCCTGGAAAAGGACGCACTCCGGAGACATTATACGGCCCCAATTGTCTCGATAGCCGTTACAGTAAGAGTGTTAGGGACAACATTTTGTTCCTCCACGCTTTCAGTGGCTGCGTCACGACAGCAGCTGCATATAAAGTAGGGAAATCCAAAGTTCTCACAACGTTACAAAAGAACGATTCTCTATTGAAAGCCGTGGAGTTGTTCACCGAAAATAACGTTGATCCGAACATAATTGCTGACGCCGGAGAACGTTTTTTTATTGCGCTGTACGGAGGTGACGAATCGGAAGTCTCTATTAACTCGCTTCGCTACAAATGCTTCGGGAAATCGGCGAGTAAGACGAGGTTGAATTTATCACTTCTACCTCCAACACGAGATACGGCACGCTACCATTCTTTCAGAGTGTACCACCAGGTTCAAACTTGGCTTGGATTTTATCACGACGCTGAAAAATGGGGTTGGAAGCGAACTGCACAAGGACTTGAACCAATTCGAACTGCTATGGCCCCCGCACCGTCGAGTTTGTTGCAAATAATATCGTGCAAATGCACCAAAATTTGCGGAGCCGAAAAGCTCCGCAAATGCCTGCGGATGCCGAAAAGCTGGTCTGAAATGTTCAATTATTTGCTCCAATTGCAGTGGGACATGCGACAACGTGCCAGACATACTAGATGCCATCGAAAACGAAAACGAAGAACACCCAACCTTCGATTCGTCTCCTTTGGATATGGCGGAGGCAGAAGAGACAGATTCACAACGCGATGAGTGTCTTCCGTCAACATCGAAAAAAATAAGACTCGCCCCGTAAAATAATGCGCCACTTTTTATATAACAAATGTCTGAGTCCGTTTTTTTGAAGTAGCATTCGTAAAATTCTTTTTATTTCAGTGATTTCGACAACAATTTTCGAAAGAGAAAATAAAGTGCTGACGAATATACACAGTATTTTACAAAATTTGCAACAATTAAAACAGTTTAGCGATTTTCCGAAAAACTTAGATTCACGTTGAATTCAAAAAAATAAAAAATTCAAATTGAAGACCAACCTTCATATTCTTCTTTTAAAAAAGAAATCATTATTAATATTACAACACATTACAATATACAATATAAAATAATACTGTACAATATAAAATAGCATTATACAAGCATAACGTTAATTAATAGTAATAATATTAATAATAACAATAACAATTCTTACGACGTAGCGTTATGTACTATTGTTTTTTGCCACATGGACATTCTTGTATGATTATACCGTTTTAAGTAACAATAAAGATTGATAAATTATTAGTTGTTCTCCACACTATTTATAATTTTAATTCATTCGCTACACAGCTG
The DNA here is from genome assembly GCA_963210295.1 of Ophion ellenae. NCBI lineage: Eukaryota > Metazoa > Arthropoda > Insecta > Hymenoptera > Ichneumonidae > Ophion > Ophion ellenae. The sequence goes on along the minus strand of OY723386.1, from coordinate 10,621,385 downwards.
CATTGACATTTTTTTGAACACTTTATGCCATTTTACGCGTTATGAAATTTTTTCGTATACAACGAGCAATATTGCCACTGATAATGTACGAGGTGCAAGTTTTACCAAGCTGCAGCTCCTAAACTATAAATACTACGGGAAAAGTTTCAAATGAAATTTACAGGAAATTTCATGCTCTACAATTCAGTTACCACCATTTTTTATTTATCATTGACCATTAACTAAATATTTAGCAAAAACCGTATTGAAAAAAGTTTGGAACGCTATAATTGAAAATCTATGCGTTATACAAAAAAAAGTTTCAAACAAAAAAGATGGCAAATATTATTATCTACAATAATGATCTCTACAATTTTTGTCGTACGATGCGCGGTTCGCGAGATATTTAATAAAACGTGTTTTTCAAGATGGCGGCTGGAGTGAACCTTAAGCCACGACGCCCACTTGGATTTACATTCAGGGGACACCCCTGAACATATTCCAAAAAAAAATACCTGTTCCCGAACGTTTTAAACAAAAAAGAACCCGGCGCTTGGCCTATCACCAGAAACTAAATCTTCCTTCCCAGAAATCCTCTTCAGCAATTCTCTCTCTCTCTCTCTCTCTCTCTCTCTCTCTCTCTCTCTTTCATCTCTCCTGAGTCCCATTGTTCCCGAGCCCACGCGCTTCGCCATACTCGCGCGTGGCATCCCCTCCACCTTCCTAAGGCTCCTCCACTCAACCACGCTTCCTCCTGCTGGACCAAGAGCCAGCAGTCCATCCCGAAACCTCGAACAATAACGTGCATTCCCTCGCCAAGTCGAATTAGGAATAAAGTTTCCAAATCGTAATAGTCTGTGTCTCAGTTAATCGTCTCCCGCGAAATCCCCAACCATCCGCTCGACCATCACAAATTGGCGTCAGAAGTGGGATTCGCGAAACGCCCCCCTTGCGTCTCAAAAGTTCGCGAAAAGTGAACTAATAAAATTTAGCGGGCCCGTACACTCCGCTCAAAGTTTTATATTAAAAAAAGAAGAAAACACCTCAGACGCTCACACACACATATTCATCGTTTCACCGGAGCACAAATCGATCATTTGCGGGAACTTGGTCTCGGAGATGAGACCGGGATAAAACACACACACACACACACACACGGACGAGACGAGAAACAAAAGGAACACATTCACAAACATAAAAACGGAACCAATCGATCATATATAGAAGGAAGGAAGGGAATTACCGGACCAAAGGCGCTTCTATGAAAATTGTTCTTTTCATCACGGCAATAACCCGAAAACGAAAACGAAGCCATTCACGATATGGCGTACGGAGGTTTAACATTTCGTGATGTTTACCAACCAATCCCTGCTTTTGACGGCAGCAATATTCCCGTCGAAAGTGTTATAAGTGCGTATAGAAAGGCGGCGAAAATTATACCACCAAACGAACATGCCAGGCTTTTGGTAATAATACAATACAAACTGGGAGGAACAGCGCATGATTTGGCCGAAACAAAAAATTATGAAAATCTAGAAGAACTCCTCACAGACCTAAGGCACAATTTTAGCACCCCGATCGAACTTTTGGATCTCGAATTGGAACTCAAAGAAAATTCACAAAAATATAACGAGCCTATTGCGGAATACGCGACCCGAACACGTACAATAATGAAGCGAATTACGGAAAGATTAGACGAATGTTATACACGCAACGAAGATCAACAATACCTCGCGAACAGAAAAACAGAGGTTAGGAAGTCAGTAACTACGGCTTTCCAAAATCTCTAGGAATCCAAAATCTCGACGAAGCCATACGCGGAGCATGCAATATCGAAAGAGAGTTAAAAGCACGCCAAACGATTAATCAAAACCGAACAAGTCACGGAAGTTCAAGCGAAAAACAAACAGAAACAGCTAAAGTTCAGTTCGCGGAAACACAAAATTTACGCCCGCGAAAGTTTTGCGAATATCACCAATCGCCGAACCACTCCACCATCAACTGTGACTCCACCATCAAGATACTTAAGGGGAGAACAAAATAGGAGATTCAGTAGTCATAGATTTGGGAACGCGTCACCAAACAGACGCGGTAACTACAGAAACAACTCATACGATAGGTATCAAAATGGACGAAATTTCCAAAACGATTATAAAAACAGCTACCAGTACAGACAACAAAACACACGCGGCAGTGATCAGAACAATTACTCAAGAGGACAGCAAAATTCACGGAATGGTTACCAAAGCTATTACCACAATAGGCAACAAGGCTCACAAAACAATTACCAGCGGAGAGATCAATCCCCGAATTACTACAGACAAAACAGTCAATACAATACGCATCCCAGTAGTATCGCTAGGAATCACGAAAAGACGGAAGCCACCAACAGTCATCATAAATGCGGATGACCTTAAAGAAAAAGACACGAAATTTCTTATAGATACAGGAGCTCAAATCAACTTAATTAAATCAGAAGTAATAGGAGCACACGTCGAAATCGACGCATACATTATTCACGAATTATCAGGAATCACGAGTGACACAATTTTCACTTCCGGCATGTGCATCATAAGGATTAAGAATCTTCCCGTCGAATTCCATGTAGTCAAGGACGATATTCCAGTAACCCAAGACGTCGTTTTGGGCGAAGAGTTTTTCAAAGAAACACCAGCCGACATTCTATACACCCAGTCGTGCATATCTTTCGGTGGCCATCAAATACCTTTCGAAACACGCGGAAGAATTTCAGACGTTTCAGAAGGCTACATCCCGCAAATACATGCTGGCGAAGGATTGTACATTGGTAACGCAATTGTCACAAATCGTGATGGAACAGCGTATTTAACAGCGATTAACACTAACGAGTACACAATACACCTGCAAGTTCCAACATTGGAGTTACAACCAATTGAGGAACTGCGAACATTCGACACAACCCAAAATGATCCAAACGACATTGTTACCGATCTACATGCGGTAATCGGGTTCGTATCGACAAAAGAAGACAGATTCGAGCGATTAAAACCTCTTCCACACCTCGAGAATCTCGAGGAAAGTGAGACGGCACACGTGCTTGAACTGGCCTCACAGTACTCACACCTTTTTAGTCTGCCCGGTGAACAACTAGGATGCACAACGCTTGCGAAACATGAAATTTTCCCGACCGATGAGAAACCGATAAATACAAAGCAATATCGCTTTCGACAAGTGCATAAACAGAAAATCCATAAACAGGTTGACGAATTATTGCAGAAATGCATAATACAACCGTCCCTATCACCATTCAACTCGCCTGTTCGGATTGTCCCGAAAAAAGCAGACCGCGAAGGCTAGAAACGCTGGCGCATGGTAATCGATTTCAGAAAACTGAACGAGGAAACAACACCCGATGCGTACCCATTGACTAACATCACCGACGTCCTAGACCAGCTGGGTAGGTCCTGTTACTTCTCGGTACTGGACTTGGCGTCCGGTTTCCACCAAATCGAGATGCATCCTCGCGACAAAGCGAAAACCGCCTTTTCGACTCTGAACGACCATTACGAGTTTAATCGAATGCCGTTTGGTTTGAAAAACACACCAGCAACCTTCTAAAGGTTAATGGATGTCGTGCTATCGGGATTACAAGGCACTGATCTGTTCGTGTATTTAGACGACATTGTCATCTGTGCCATCGATCTAAAGGAACACGAACTCAAATTTAGCAGGCTGGCGAAAAGATTGACATACGCCGGTCTCACACTGCAAACCTACAAATGCCTGTTTCTGCAAAAGAAAGTCGAATATTTAGGCCATGTCATCAGCAAAAATGGCTCACAACCAAAACCAGAGCTGATAAAATCGATTCAGGAGTTTCCGATACCGAAAAATAAGAAGACCATTATACAGTTTCATGCCTTGGTTAATTACTATAGACCATTAATAAAAGATTTCGCAAAAATCGCTCTACACTAACAAGACAGTTAAAAGCCTCCCAAAAATTTGAGTGGCCCGACGAATGTCAACATGCGTTCGACTATTTGAAGGAAAAATTGACAAGACAACCAATCCTACGCTATCCGGATTACCAAAAAGAGTTCAAGTTGACAACGGATGCTTGAGACTACGCAATCGATGCAGTTCTCAGTCAGCAGCGCGAAAATTTCGACCACCCCGTTGCCTTCTACTCGCGCACTCTCACAAAAGCGGAATTTGCGTACGGCACGACGCGTAAAGAACTTTTGGCAATAGTAAAAGCGATCGAACACTTCAGGCCCTATCTCTATGGGCACCACTTCATGTTAGTAACAGGTAACCGAGCACTCACATATTTAGTGAAGAAACCGAATCCACCGCAACAACTACTAAGATGGCAAGCGGCACTCAACGATTACGCTTACGAAATTCAGCACAAGCTTGCAAAACTCAACGCAGTCGCAGACGCTCTGTCAAGAAACCCAATCAACGTCCTCCCGATCAGAACAAGGGAATCATCATCATCTGACGGAACGCTGCATGACATCAAGAAATCGAGAATCTCTCAACAGGGTGACAAACGAAACTTGTCAACATCGGATGAATCCTCCGGAAACCCAGCACCGGACAAAGTGACAATTATGCCAGAAGAAGAACTTAAGGATACAAACATAGAAATAAGCAACGCCGTAAACAAAGAAGAAATTGGAGGGAGTGCACGCCCAAAAATCGACAAGACAATCGACGACAACAACTACGACTCAGAAACGTGAACAGAGGAGATGGAACTCATTGGATTCGAACAAGGACGACCACAGCTTACAAAAAGGAACAATTCTCATGACATACTAATGTATAGGAAAACGCCTCGCAAACGTGATCGCGACACGTATGAGGACGACGTAGTAGGGCACGAAACAGCCGTGCCGACGAAAAAAGGGAAAACGACGATGATATTCAACGAGGAAATAAGCGCAAACGAAGAAGAAACAAATTAAATAAATAGCCCAACGCGACAGGAAGGCCAAAATACGCAAGCTCAGCGCTGCGATAATGAAATAAATAGCCCAACGCGGCACGAAGTCCAAAATACGCAAGCTCAGCGCTGCGATATTGGAATAAATAGCCCAACGCGGCACGAAGGCCAAAGTACGCAAGCTCCGCGCTGCCACAAAGAAATAAATAAAGAAGAAATAAATGAAGGAGAAGCAATAAGCGCAAACGAAGTAAAAAAGCAACAAAAGAAGTAGCCGGACGCGGCAAAGTAGAAATAAGGAAAAAGAAGCAAGCCCCGCGCTGCCACCTAGGATCCCCATCAACGCGGGTAGACACTTCGGTGGGCCGAAGTCTACCAGCAACGATACAACATACAACGAACAGGCGATAACCATTGACGATGAAAAGGAAACTACAATGAGATGGAGGAGAATCTGACTCCCAGCTCAACTACAACCAACACTGAAGATGAAAAATCAGATAGCGCACAACAACCGAACTCGCATACCGAGCCTAACCTACCATCACCACCCCATGTTGCTCGCGAAAAATAAATAAAAAATAAACATCAAGCGGTACTAAACACAATCGTGGTAGCCCACGAAAAGATCACGGCAACTAACAGCCAACATTGACTGTTTTAAACGTGGACGTGGCAAACCACGAAAGAACCCGATTGACTAACAGTCGATGCTCACCGATATAGTGCCTCTGAAAGGCCCCAAAAACAAAAAATGTAGTCAATCAACCACGAACATCAATAACTGCCAAATGTGGACCTGGCAGACCACGGAAAAAAAAGCTGGAGATCATCCACGAACATCAACTGCCAACCACAGGCGCGGTAGACCTCATAAAACCGCATTAGAAGAATTAGAGACACTTTAGAATTCAACACATAAAAAGAAGTCGTTATCAATAAATAATAGTCACAGCACAAAGCTTCTTTACCATGAACATTTATACCAGTTAAGAAAAAAAACTATTAACATTCGACGACTATATTAGAATATAGAACCGAAATTGTAACGACGTTCGACATTAGCACTCTGAAAACAATTTTGAGTAAAATAAACAGAAAAACGATATTATGCTAGACGAAAAGTACCAAAATGTCAAACTCGACAACTCGTATTGTTAAAAACGATTTAAATGAAAGAACAAAAAATGGATCTTGGCAATAGCTATGAGTCCACCCAAAAATTCTAGAAATAACCGACCATAATAATTCTTAAATCCAGATAGACACAAAGAGAACCAAATTGGTTTACGAAGACCAAATTTAACCCGAATATGTTGTCATGCACACCTTTTTATATAATTACGACGTTACAAAATGACACTAGAAACAAAAACAAAAACAAATAAAATGTAACAACAAAAAGATGTTAGATCATATAAATAGGCATAGGCACGATACGTATTTACTCTATTTTCATTTTTTTTCTCTTTCCTTCTCATTTTCGCTTTGTAAAAAAAAACAAAAAAAATAATAATAAAAGAAAGAATTTCTGCAAACAACGGTAAAAGTGTATCTCTCATTCGCCACACCGACCAACGAGGACCAATCGAAGCCTGAATAACAAACCTACACCCACTAACACCCAAACTAATCAGAATTCAGACTGTTTCAGATGCAACTAAAGAGAATGATAATATATATATATATATATATTGTAACGTGTTTTTTTTTGGTACTCCGCTGACCCGTCTGGCATGGTGGCGGCTGCAGCAAAACCGTCCTCCGGCTCGGGGCCGTCATCGCGATCACGACATGATTCCGTAGGGTTCTCTAAGCGACGTTAAGATTTTTATTTAATATTCTGTTTGTTTTCTTTATTTTCGCCACCTCAACATCTGGCTTACACGAGCCAAGGTACCAACGGCCAGGAAGAGCAAGAGGGAAAGACGGCGAGGCCAAACAGTCTCCCAAGGCCAAAGATCGGGAAGACGCGGTGGCCCAACTATGGTCAAACGTTCGGAAAGACGCAGATTCCAGCGAAAATTGCCTGCCCAGAGCCGTGATTCACGCCCCCCCCCCTTCACTTCTTCCGTTTCTTCTGGACAGGAGGCGAATTGTCACCCTCGGCCGATAAGTCTAGCGTCGGTCGCGGTCTTTATTCCCGTCGTCGCCCAGGTCGACCGTTACGAAACATCATCCAGGGAAGGACGCGGCTCCACTAGGACATGAAATACGGCCCGCGGGAGGAGCGGACTTTTCATCTTCGTTACGGGAGGTTGAGGATTCGAAATCCACGCTTGATCGATAAGCACACTCCCAAAAATTATTCGATACGGGCCTGTCCTCTCCGGTGTAATCATAGGAACAGAAACTAAAGCAAAGGTGGGGGGTACGCTTCTCGCACGTCGGCCGGCTTTTGCGTTAGCTTCCTGCGAGGTGTCGAGCCGGACGGACGTGGGCCGGGACAATGGGAAACGACCGAATTACGCAGCCGGTGAGCTTGGCCATGTTTTCGGCAACAATCCGGGTAATTTTCGGCCGTATGGTCGGCTCACGATCTCGCGCATCTTTACCGTGGCCACGGCCTCTTCCGCGTTTCCGTAATTATCAACCCCGTTGCACGTAGCTACCGCGTATTGTCGGGAAATCGTGTCGTGGTTGCGCGCGGGAAGCTCAATTCCGTTTCGCGACAAGCTTCGGCTCGAATCCTTGTTTAGTCCGTAAAAAGTGTGATTGAGAGAGTGCTTGGACAGTTGAAATGCGTCGTCCTCGGTGATCCCTCGGCCTGCGGCGAGGCTTGAGCAAGGGGAAAGGGGGAGAGATTGCCCTCAAGTCGGGACGTCTTCACGGAGAACTAGCCTCCCGTTTAGCATCGGGGTGCGGGTTCGAACCCGTGCGGGCTCCCGTCCATATTAACTACATCTATCGGGTGCCCCTTTCCCCGGTGTAAGGATTTTCCCGGCTTCGTCGCGGGGGAGAGGTTGCTGAGCGTCGGCGTCCATGTAAGTAGCGACCGGGGCATTTTTCCCGGGATCTTTCTTTTATTTAACGCTCGGCCGGGTAACCGATTAGCGGGGGCCCGGTTTTGTAATATAAGTGTGGCCGGTAAGGGAGAGAGAGGAGAGGCCAAAACGAGCTCGACGTAGATTGTGCGTGTGTGTAGGCCGCGGTCGGAATTGGTGTGTGTGTGTGTGTGCGCGAAAGTAATTGTCTCGCGAGATTTCGCGCGTATTGTATTTATTTCTGTTTCTTGATTTTTGTCCCGTGTTCCTTGCGAAGGAGGGGAAATTGTTAACGAACGGTAGAATAAATTCACTGACGATATATTTTTTTTGCCGAGCGTGATTGACACCTGACCCATCCCCTCTACCTTATCCACGAGGCTGCAGTTTGGCCGGACACTGCGTTCCCTTTTCTTGTCCCGACAAGCTGATTTTCGGTTGGCGCCCTATATAAATTGTCGGGACGGGAGGAGCGGAGTTTTGTGACTCTCTCGGTCTTTTTCCCCCAGCTCCCTCGATTTGGCGGTCACAATATATATATATATATATATATATATATATATATATATATATATATATATATATATATATATATATATATATATATATATATATATATATATATACATACATTTCGGCAAACAACGAATCTAGAAAAAAAAGAGGAACCTTACGCCAAAAAGTAAATTACGGCAAACTATAAAGGGAACAAACGCAAAGAATATCGTCAACGAAAGAGCAAAAGTTTGGTCTTTTTTTTCTCTTTTTACATATATATATGAAATTACCAACCACACACACACCCGTCCTTTTCATGACCAAAACGGCCCCTCCTATCTCAAATAAACTAATCTTATAGTCAGTTTGAGATCCACGGGCTTAACTTCAACACGAAACATTAAGGCAGGATTCTACTTTGAAACTTTGAAAAATTTTTTTTTTTTTTTTACATTTTTCGAAAGTAAATATGTTCAAGAATGTTCGGTCAAAATTTTATAAAGTTCCAAGCAGTCTAACTATCCTTTTTCACCTTTCGAACGCACCTACCTGAGCGCCGTCTACCTGGCTTTGTTCGCTAAGACAGATGTTCCCCTATCGTAAACCGTTAAACCTATATATGCTTATTAACCAAAGTACATACCTTTGCTTCGCTATATTACCCTTCCTTTATAATTTTCCCTTTGCTTTATAATGCCGGAGTGGAGAATCGTTCGTGATTTGGAGTTCGAACGTGAAGCATCTATCTGTTCGCAATGAATACGAAGAAAGTGTATCGTGCACAGAAAAGTTCTAGTCGTCCATCTAGAACTAGAAAACGTTCTTTTCACGGAAACAGATTTACTGACGAAGGAAGTACGAGCAACACGAGTTCGTCAGCAGCAAAATTGAAAAAATCGAACGATCCGAGTTTTGATGTGAAAGTTGATAATACTGGTGGTTATTCTTCCATTCATTTTTTCTCCGTGTTCTCAATGCTCTCACAGTGGGCAGTGTGTTCTGTTTGCCATGTACAAATGAAATTTTCGCAATATCGGATGCGAGGCCTTGGTTTCAAAGTGTGCGTTACTTGTGGCTGTGGAGACAGGTACATCGATTCGTGTCCGATGATCGGCCATGGATATGAAATAAATCGTCGACTCGTATTCGTGTTTCGAATGCTTGGTATTGGCCTTCAAGGGATACAGTTATTTTGTGGACTGATGGAATTACAGACAACTCTCAATATAAAAATGTATTATGAAATCTTAGACAACATCAAAATCGCGGTCAAAAGTGTATTCGATCTAGTTCAACGCAAGGCGATCGACGAAGAAAAAACGTTAAATGTGGAAAAGGGACTTGGTGAAAATCTGACGGTTTCTGGAGACGGATCCTGGGCAAAAAGAGGTTTTACTTCGCTCACTAGTATCGTGTCTTTAATTGGCAAGCACAGCAAAAAAATTCTTGACGTTGCAGTTATGTCAAGTTATTGCGGAGCATGTGCTTATCGTAAAAAAATCACAGACGCTATTGGTTTCGCTGCGTGGTATGAAAAACATAAAGACAATTGTAGTGCGAATCACGATGGTAGTGCCGGTAAAATGGAGGTTCAAGGTGTTGTGAAAATGTTTTTAAGATCGGAAGAGAAATATGGAGTGCGATATGACTTTTATATCGGCGATGGCGACTCGAAAACATTTAAAATGCTGCTTGATACACACCCGTACGGCGAAGACTTCGTCGTGAAAAAGCTGGAGTGTGTGCTACATGTTGCCAAAAGAATTTTCAAACACGCAAGTGATGCGAAGAAAATTTTAACTCAAAGGAGAAAAGCTGGGAGTGCAGAACTGAAGGACGGAGAAAAAAAAACGAAAAAAGTAGCTGCACCGAAGATAGTTGTGAAGAAACCAAAAGTCGTGATTAAAAAAGTGAAGACTGCTGATCTAACTATCAAATTAATGAAAGAGTTATCTAAAAACTACAGTCTCGCAATTCAAAGGAATTTAAATTCAGTAGAAAGCATGCGAAACGAGATCTGGGCCGGCTATTACCACAAAATATCAACAGACTGCAAACCACAGCATACGTACTGTTCAGACGGCTGGTGCAAGTATAAGAAGGCCGAAGCAAACAACGCTTTAAAAAATTATAAACATCCTCCTGCTCTTGCTAGTGACGTACAAGAGGTGCTGAAGCCGATCTACGAAGATCTAACAAAAACGGAATTACTGGAGAGATGTTTGGGTGGAAACACTCAAAATAACAACGAATGTTTCAACTCTACAGTTTGGGCTATGGCACCGAAACATGTCTTTAATGGCAAAAAAATCATCAAAATTGCGTGCCTTACTGCTGCCTGCGTTTTTAATGAAGGATTCAGCCCAGTTTTAAAAATAATGGAAGTCATGGGCATTACAATCGGCCCAACCGTCATGCAGTTCGCTACTATGCGCGACCAACATCGCATCGTTCGAGCAAACCGCCGCTCGACTGAGGCTTCTAAGGAGGGCAGAATTTAAAAAAAGGCTAAATTGGATGAAAACACCCACCTGGAACACGTCGAAGGCATATTATATGGCCCACGCATCGCTGATTGAGGGTAAGATAATTTTTTCTACGATTTATCACTCACCAAAACCTTAAACGCGTTTTTCTCGAAACGACATTTTCAAGTACCGTGGTCGTGATAACTCAAAAAGTACTGACCCGATCCTTATGAAATTTGGAACGCATATTCTATATATGTGTACCAACCGACCTAACTACAATCAACTTAAAATTTTGATTAGAACTATTTTTTCATTGCAAAAAAAGACCCAAAAAAAGCGCATTTTTTTCGTATTTTAGCCGCCATTTTGTTAATTTTGCACGTATATAAAATATTCTAGTTAGGTCGGTTCCTGAAAACATACTAAACATGAAACTATTTGATTTTTTTGTTTCAGACCATCCGTCGGGAAGATTTCACGACCACGGCAACGGTACCTGCTTTTCGAGGCGTTGGCTTTAAACATATTTTACGTGTACAAAAAATGAATAAAATACATTAAAATTTTTTTTTTAATGTTCTTGAAGAGTGTATTTATTGAACAGTTTAAACCCCATATCGATATCTTTAATAGTATTCTCAGAAAAAATTCACGAAAATAGCGTTTTTTTCATGGTTTCAAAGTAGAATCCTGCCTTCAACATTACTGTAGCAGGAAAAATTACTACATGGAACAAAAACTACTACACGGAACAAAGAATTACTACATGGAATAAAAATTATTACACGGAAAGCACGTTCGAACTGTCCCGTCCAACTTAACTGCGGCCCGAATTGCGCTTACAGCGCAATTAAACCGCACCCCTAACAAACACACATTTTTTTGAACACCCACATTCCACTGCATAAACACACACATACGCACCACACACACACTTTTATTTTTATTATATAGAATCAATTTAAAAAAAGCGTTGTAACCCATGATGCGGAGCATCGTTCTTATAAGAGGGGGAGTGTCACGGTCCCACACGACTCCAATCCCTAAACCCCATTCTCATGCCCTCACATCAACCGCTTCCCACAGCTCTCACGTAGACCTAATCTTCCTTCCCAGAAATCCTCACCAGAAACTAAATCTTCCTTCCCAGAAATCCTCTTCAGCAATTCTCTCTCTCTCTCTCTCATCTCTCCTGAGTCCCATTGTTCCCGAGCCCACGCGCTTCGCCATACTCGCGCGTGGCATGCCCTCCACCTTCCTAAGGCCCATCCACTCAACCACGCTTCCTCCTGCTGGACCAAGAGCCAGCAGTCTATCCCGAAACCTCGAACAATAACGTGCATTCCCTCGCCAAGTCGAATTAGGAATAAAGGTTCCAAATCGTAATAGTTTGTGTCTCAGTTAATCGTCTCCCGCGAAATCCCCAATCATCCGCTAGACCATCACAAGCATACTGATCTGATAGAAGAAGAATCTGAATAATTACCTGCCACGAAATTTGCAAGTGTGAATTAGATTAATTATTTATTTTTCATACCATATTATTTTGCTTTCTCATTGTGACGTGATTAATAGATTAATTATTTGTTATATAATATTATTTTGCTATGTAATTGTGACTTCATTATTGGATTAATTATTTTAATAGAATAGATAAATAGAACTAGTGATACATATTTTCGAATTGACTTCTTTACCTGCACATGCAAAGTCTTATGAGAGATTATAAAATAAAAATAAAAATTGAATTTAAAAAAAGCATGGGGTCGCGAACCGTGAACTTTCAGAGTGCCAGTCCGTCGTCTTACCGTATTAGTTACGGCCGCTCTTGTCTCAAGCGTCAACGCTCAACGTACTCTACGCGCGAGCAGAAACTCCCAAATTTTCAAATCGCGATATCTCAGCAACTAAGGTTTATTGGTTCAAAAATCAGAAACGACATTAATTCGGAGGTCTTCAACTTCCACCACGCGAAAGGAGAACCCGATTCGCGACATCCAGGCTCTGCCTTCTCCTTGTAAGTGATACATTCGATCAGCGCAATATGACGGCGATATGTATATTCGTCAGTGATACATTCCATAAGCGCAATATGACGTCGATATGCATCCAAATCCAGAATGATACAAATAGGCAGACACAAGGAAAATTTGCACAAGTGGTAGATTGGCTAGGTAGGTAGCGCGCTCGGCTCTCGGATTAGAAGACGTGGTTCAAACCGTAGGTAGGTACAAAATTTAACTAGGCAGAATACGTTTTTAATCCATTTGTCATATAGGCAGGAACATTAATAAAGCGTATGGGGATAATAAAAATCCTACCAGATTTTTTTTATCAATATTTTTGGATTTTTTTATTTTCCACGCCATGACCCTCATATGAGCTTCAAATGAGCACAGCATAGTTACGTCACGCCATGCCGCTAATATGAGCTCCGTATGAGCACTACAGTTTCTTCACGCCGTGACACCCATATGAGCCCCATATGCACTCACTTATCGTTAGATATTCGTGGGCCAAATTTGCTAGTCTGATGAGAATTCACTGCATGCATATTCGCGTGAGAACAACTTGGCTTCATTTGGATGTATTATTGTGAATCATCATGTGATGCAAATATGACTTCAACGGGAGCACTCATAAGGGATACACAGCTGTGAGACTTTCTATGCCGCAGTGATGATGTACATATGATGCCAATATGAGGTACATCCGTCTATCTGGGACGTATCACTGACAAACATGCATATCGCCGTCATATTGCTTGCATCGCATGTCTACTACCAGTGCTAACCCAGTGAATTCATCAACACAAGTAATTCGATGATTTCCATATGACGTTAAATTTGCAGATATTAATTGAGGATACTTGAGCCCAGCGATATGAGTTCAACGTGCTTCAAACGTACGATGCATTTGTAAACGACATATTGAGATAAAAATGCTTTGTACATTCACTATACTAAATGAGTTCACGGTTTTGCATCATGACATGTAGAGCATATGCTGTAAAATTTGCTTCATCAATTGTATGCACGGCGTGATGATCACGACTGTCTATCTCGGAAAGAAGACATTTTGGTGCCGCAACAAAAAAAAGTGGTCGTCAGCAGCAGCCGCAGCGGCAAGAGGCACCCGAGGAAGCCCAAGGGCGCGAGAAGGGCAGGCCATCGAAAGAACAGGGGCACGAGCGAGGGAAGCGGCCGCAGCAAGGACGCCGCGGGAATAGTCGACGCGATCGCACCCGCAGTCGTTCGCCCCGCCGGACGCATGTTGAAGTTGCTTAAAACGAGCGGGCGTTCCAAATTTTGGTGCAAACAGTATTGAAAAATAAGACGAAAAAAATAAATGTTTCCCTCAATACGTAAATGAGTTTTCACTTTTCCCCTTCGAAAATAAATTTTAAAAATTGTTAAAGAAAAGTGCCGAAACGATCGAGAAAGGCTCGATAAGAACTTTGAGTCTTCCTCGATCGGCATTTTTTTCAAAACACATTTCACATTGGTTAAGTGTGTTTCGGCATTTTTTTCAACACATTTCACATTGGGATGGGGGTCAAAACTTTAAGAGGCCAAATATAGAACGATAAAGATTTCGAAATGACAGAATTACAAACTCAAAGTAACGAACTGTAAATTATTCAAAATATTATCCTTCGACCGATGATGAAATTAAATAACGATCACACCAAAGGATTATTTATTCGAGAGCTCATTTATTCGAGAACGTGTATTCAGATTGTCTGCAGTTTGATTCATACAAATACAGATTCAAACAATCTAGAACATCCATATCTCCGAAATAGAACGAAGTGAGTATCTAATATTGGTAATACCATCTATAGCAAAAAGACATATACATCAAGGATACAATCTTCGAAAGTGTAGATCTCAGATAGGCAAACGCGTGACGGTCCAAAATAGCGGACACCGAAATAGCGATCATCAAAGAAGTGGACGAGTTGCTTCATAATATTCTCCCGGTTTTCGCTAACACGTACGAGATTCTTTTAAGGCGTCTGGCCACCTTGGCCGATCGAAAAATGGGTATATTAAAAAAATTATAATAAACTCGAAAGTATGGGCCGGAATATTTCTATTTTTTTACACAACGGCAGAAAGGGCTTTAAGAATAACGTTAATAAATTTCCGTTTAAAATATTTAAAAATGGCGCCGTAATACACATTGCCGTGGAGGCCCTCCGCACGATACGCGTGGTCGTCGACCCATTTTTCGATCGGCCAAGGTGGCCGGACGCCTTAAAGTCTTTAAGAGGGGATATACATTTACAACGATCAAAAAATCAATTTCTTTTCTTTCAGGGATAACACCACTCTAGGAATTTGGAAAAATCGTTTTCTTTCGTCTTCAATAATACTTTGGGGTCATAAAAACAATATGCAATTGGTCCTGCAGCGAATTTTTTTTTAAGGTTGGATAAGTGTGTTGCATCCGTGTCTTATTTTCAATAGGTTGATCTTAATACGTGTATAAACTATACCTTACGTTCGGAAATCCCACATTCCTTCAACTTGCGACACCTCACATTGCGGAGCCCAGAGTTTGTAGGGTAATCGGAATTCCTATTTCCTCACAATGCTGACGACCTATTCAGCAACTTGTAACGCGAACGAGCTCCAGCGAGAACACGGGAACCCGCTCAGCCGGACTTATTTCGAAATTCGTCACTTCGAGACAAGTAAAATTGCTGATTGGCACAAAAATTTAGAGGCAACCCAGGTAGCAATTTTCAAAAAGTTGTCCAAAAGTCGTCTAAAAGGGTGCCAAATGTCCGCCCGGAAGTTATCTTACAGTCAACAACCATCCAAAAAGATAACTGTTGGACACATGATAACTTATAGGTAACTTCCAAGCGGACATTTGGTACCCATTTGGACAACTAATAGACAACTATTTGGAAATTGCTACCTGGGAACCCACCATCGAGTTACAATAATTTACGTTAGTCTTTCGCAAATCTGAGGATAGAGCGGAGCTCCGCAGAGTACTCCTTTCTGTGTGTCGAGTCCGTCCTGTGTCCTTGTAAGTTCATTCCCGAGCACGCGACTTCGATCTGTCGCGATCAAGTATCACTGCCTGAGGGATAGTGCGGCACTGAGGTGCAGCGGCTCATCGCTACAAGAACATGGAAGGAACTCAATAAAAACAACGAATAAAAGTCATTGTTTTCGCTACGTAAATCTCTAAAATAAGCCAGCTTGATTTATATTTTCGAGTCTACCGAGCGTTTTGTGTTCGTGAGTGTGTGTCAGCATCGACGCCTGATACGCACTGTCTTCGAGGAGACCAAACGCGCAGCGTAAGGACGCTTCACATTTGCAGCGGAACCTCACCTGTAAGTCACTAACCCACTTCCGTAATATTCTAGGTATCTAGGTATCGTAATATAATAGGTCACGTTTGTATTCAATAAGAAATAAGTAGTCAACTGCGAGAGAACCAAAATTGTAACGTTTTTATATCCAAATATATGCCGGGAGTATCGCAGGAAGAACTGATG
Source organism: Ophion ellenae (assembly GCA_963210295.1). Lineage (NCBI taxonomy): Eukaryota > Metazoa > Arthropoda > Insecta > Hymenoptera > Ichneumonidae > Ophion > Ophion ellenae. The sequence continues at coordinate 10,604,999 of OY723386.1, read as the reverse complement.
CTTATTCATTCTCCTTAACCTTATTTGCCCTGGACCAGATAGATGCGCCAAGCGCTTTAATAGCATACCAAATCAATTATTAAATAGTTGTAAACAGAGGTTCGCAAACCCGAATGTCTAGATGCGTTGTGAAACTCTTGTTCTAGCCACAACTACAAGTTTCGGCTATAACAAGTGTGTATAAGTAAGGCAAGTTTGCAGTCGCAAGAGCCTCGCGGTTGATATATTAGCGTGTGGGCTCTGAGTGCGGACGACGCGGGTCGGATCCCCGGTAGCCAATGTCTTTTTTTTAATTAAACATATATGTATTAAATATCATAAATAGTGCCTGGACAGGCGAGAATAGCTAAAGCGAGAGTAAGTTCGAAATTTTTTGAATATAAAATGAAGGAATACAATAGATAAAAAAAAGTCGATTCACCAGGGATCGAACCCACGACGCTCATTGAAGATAGAAAAACATTTATGATACACGCTTATCCATAATGTTTACTGTTGAAAAAAAACACCGTAACGACCGCGGGAAAGGCTCAAGATTTCTTTTTGAACCTTCCACGGTCGTTTCGGCATTTTATTTTTCAACGCGGTTCGTCGTTAATTTTTTTTAACCCGCATTCTCGTCATAATCGGCCAACTGAGGGAAAACAATTTTCTCCATACATGTTTTTCTCTTTGAAATTCATTTAATGCATAGTCTAATCCGCAGTACGGCCATACATATATGTCGAGCTCGATCGGACAGAAAACCTTGCTCCGTTCGCCTGTCGAATAAGCGAGGGGCAGAGACTTTTTCCCCACCGAGCCACCCATTCGTGTTCACGCTGACTGCGATATCGACTTGAGCGGTGATCACCACTCGCGCGGCTACAAAGGAATCTGCAACCTCGACAGAGGCGATACACACAAAATCATATTCCCAAACTCGCCGCCGCGATTTAGCGCCATTGCCGAGACACGCCGAAATGGGGAGCGTTGTACATCTCCCTACTAATCTCTGGTCATAACATTGTTGGCCTTCAGGATTCAGGAGGAACTCGCACATGAGACGGTATATCCGTTTGAATAAATATGTATTCTAATACAGTCGCTTTGACAGCTGGAATAACCGAACACGGTTATTAGCGTGAAGAATAAAAACAAACGGCTCTTATTAGAGCCAAACATTTATTTAACAAAGGTTCACGTCGTTTCAAATTTAGGAGTGGATTATTTATTTTTATCCTCACACGCGTATATAATATTAGTCGTGGCGCTCGCGCGAATTCCGTCGGAGAAACAGCGACAGAGGAAGATACGGGAATAGATACAGAGTAAGTTAAATAAATATTCAATAATGTGCTCATTTGATTCACTTGCTTATATAAAATTAAGAAATTCGCAGACTGACGGTCATATGTAGTTTTTGTCTGCCCTGAGAGCATAACCTCTCTGTGTGCTCTCTGCACTTCGCAAGAGATGAAAGCTCTTTTGGGCTTCTGTACGACGAAAGCTTTTGTACGTCATTACCAATTCGGGTGTTCATAAGTCTGGAATTCTTGAATTAACGTCGTTTGGATCGTATATTACGTCGTTTGGATCGCATATCTTCAACATTTTCTGAACAGAATCTTATCATAGATGGTGAAGTTTTTTGTAGAAAATGCATCCGGCTCTGTATAATTTATTGACGCAGAGCTTGACAATTATTTGGCCTAACGCATCATAGAACGTGAACAAGTTTCACATCAGTTTTTCTATAAATGCTCATAACTGCTTAAAAGTATTATGTATAGTGTCGTGAAGATTAATGAATTACCTTGCGTCAGTGAGTTTCACTGTGTGTACGATGACTGTGAAAGCTGGACTTCGCAGTGTGCTCTCTGCGCTTCGCAAGAGACGAAAGCTCTTTTGGGATACTATTGTGCCGCAAAGACATTTCGACCCTATGTCAACCGAAAAAACTTTGTTCGGATATAACAATTGGGAAAACCCCACCTCTCACTGTACTCACGGTTAGTGTCCATGCGAAGAACTACAAGTGATGAAAACAATGTCTTGTTAGACTTTCTCCACAGTACTGTTCATGTACAACTCTGACTAACATTTCATAACTTTCATTAGAGAGATTCAGTGAATCATCAGAAAATTTCTATCGCCACTGAACAAGATGAATAGTTTCACAAGCTGTGGAAAATCGTTTAACTTGCCCGACTGGTTATCAAACTTGTCATTTTTATCAGCGGCGAGAGATATGTTATGATGATTCACTGAATCCCTCTGAAAAAAGTTTGAAATGTTACTCAGAGTTTTTCACGTGGACAGTGGACACTTTGAACGAAAATTGGACTGTGAGACTGTAAGGGTAAGAGACCTGAAACTTGACTCTGAAAATATTTCAAGTACGATCGAGTTGCATGCATTTATATTTTCCATTTCTCTGTTTGTATTATTAAGGAGCGTCTTCTTTTTGTAAATTGAGGTCGTGAATTTCTAACAAAGTATGTAAAAACGTTTGAAGTCTTTTCACAGCCTGCACTGTCCGTCCTGCGACGGAGTCACTGGACTTTTCCTACGGCCCTCCTTGTCCACTCGACTTCTACGAGAACACGGTTTTAGGAATGATTTCTCCGAAAAGTCGTAAAACAAAAATTGTATTGATATGCGTTCCATCTCGTATAGCGACTAAGCACAGGCAAGGGCCTCCGGAAAACGCCGCTCGACCCGATCGTAAAAACTGGCGCGGGACGGAAACCGGATATGGGTACGGGAACAATCTACGAAGCGCATAGCGGTGCGCCTTTCTTACGAAAATCCACGGGAAACCGACTCCTATTACCCTCTTTCTGATTGGTCTATAGACAATCAAACTCGTGCATATCTGGGTCGTAAGATCCAAGGAAATACTTCCACGTTGTCCTTCACGATTGGCCGACAACCCATTAAAAGTACGAAACCCTTTTTTTCCACTCTACCCTAATATGGAACCTAGAGCAGGAGGAATGAATAACGCTTATAAAAAGGTCGATCTATCGCCACTCCTCAGTTCTTCCATCGGAGTCTTTGTCAACCATGACTCTGTCCGTGTAATCATCGGATCTCAATCCAACACTCTATCACCCAGTCAAACGTCAATTCAATATCTTCTCTCAAACTACAAAGACTTGTTGACATTCTATACTTTTATTCCGCGACTAATAACTTAAGTTCATTTTTTTTATAACTTAGTATTTGTATTAACGCCGAAGTAACTCAACTCGATTACAAACCAAATTTCCGCTTTCTGAGAAATATTGTAAATGCCCTGCGTACGCGTCTCATCATCTTCCATTGTTCCTGCGAGCATACCTGGCCACCAACGAAGGGCCGTTATCATGACGACCGATGATACTCCTGCGAACGAGTGTACACCGCTCCACCGACCATTGTAAGGGAACTATATATATTGAGACGTACGGGGACGTCTCAGAAATAAATAACCCCCACTCCAAAGTGACAGCAACCGACTTCAGGATAGGAGTAGGGGAGGAGAAAATAACGGACCACCGAAACAGAGATAAAAACAAAACTATAAGCGAACAGAAAGACAGTGAAGAGAAAAACAAGAAAAGGAACAAAAACAGAGTAGAGGTAAACTAATTTAATTAAAAGAAAAATAAAGCTAACAATAACAAAGGGTAAGGGAAGGGGAAAGTAAAGGCGACAGAACAAAGCAAGGAGCGAAGCATTAAGACGACAACAGAAAAAAGAACAAAAACAGAGTATAAGTAAACTAATTTTATTAAAAGTTAACAATAACAAAGTGTAATGGAAGGGGACGGGCAGCACAACAAAGCAAGAAGGAGGATAGTGAAAAGATAACAAAGGAAAACACAAAAACAAATGAGAAGTAAAATTTATTTAAGAAAAGAGAAAAAAGAAAGAAAAGTTAGCAATAATGGCAATTAGGTCAATTAGGGGAATACGTAAGAGAAGGGGTAAGTAAAGCCGGAAAATATGGGTATATAAGGATGGGAATTTGAATGAAAGGCACTCCTCTTCTGGCTCTGGAAAATCGAGAAGTACTGGACACAAATACTAACTCCCTAAAAGGGGTAAAGAAAAGCGTTGCCGAAGGAAAGAAAAAGAAAAGGGAACTGACAGGAGCAAGAATATGTCAAGATAAGTCAATAAAAAAAGGAAAACATAATTAATCTATCGAACTTCGCAAAATTATTGGTTCAAGGGTGAAGGAGCACAAGAGGAATACTAAGGAAAAGCATACAAATAATACAAATAAAAAAAAGCATACGTATAATTAATTAAATGCGAAAAGGAGCGATTTATTGTAAGTCAAATAGACAAATGGTATCACGAGAAAATAAAGGGACAGGAGGTAACAAGAGGTGCGAAATTATACACACACACATATATCGGCAAACATACCGACATCCCATATATTATAATGAAATTATAAAAGGCAAGAAACAACAAAACAAAAAAAGGGACCCATGCGGGCAAAATTAGAAGACACGCGTACACTGAGAACGTAAACAAAGAGTGAGCATCGAACGTGACGAGCCAGCAAATCCATATATATATATATATATATATATATATATATATATACAGCGTGATTCATATTAACCTGTACACCTGGAACTGGCGGCTTCAGCGGGGTACTCCTAGTATAACTGTCAAGGCTTTTTTGTCTCCGTCAAATAGTTTTTGAATGGGAGCGATTCCAATTTTGGCGTTTGAAGGATTGTTATAGGGCTGCAGTCTGCCCTTGACGACCATGCGTCTCGAGGGCTGGGTCTGAGCGCGAGAAACGTAGCAGGTGACGGCAAGGTAGATAGGCATCTGTCTTGCTTGCCCGGCGAATTTGACGTTTCGCGTCTTGTCTGCTATTGTTTATGTCATCTTGGGAGCGCAAGTTGAGAGCGTTAGCCGAGCCGCGCGACTGAGCGTGACTTGTTTTTTCGGATGTCGTCGATCCCTATTGGTCGCACTTTCGTTCTCCTTTATTTAATGAGCGTCTCCTTTCTATCCTATCCTATATAGTGATTTTAATGCAACTCATGTCCATGGAATAGCAATGAAAACGGTCATACGCTTACGGTATGACTGGAAAAGCAGTTGCACTTGTTGAAACCCTTTTCAAATAGAAATAGCTTTCAAATGGGGCTTTTTTTCGTCTCGGAAAAAAAAATATTTTTGTTCCCTCGAGATTTGTTAACCCTTCATTGACACACTGGGTAATGTTGACCCGGACACATTTGAAATAAAATGCTCACTTTTCCATAAACGAAAGTTTTCAATCTTTTTTTACAACAATTCAATTTTACATCTTCGAATTTTAATTATGCAGACATATTAAGAAATGTTTAAAGTGTATCCCGAATTTGTTTCAATAAGAACCGACCGATGGATTGTTAAGGGCAGGTGCACGGAGACTAGAGTAAAGGAGTCCGAACACATATGGCGGAATGGGTGAAAAAGTGACACGTAAAAGCGATCATATTTCCTAGTTTGAAATTCAGCCACAGTAGCGCTCTTGTTCCGAAGATACCGCCGTGAAGTTTCGCGTTGGCCATACAACGAAGTGAGCTCTGAGTTTTATTTCCGTTTTATACGTCTTTATTCGCGGTGTATTTCTTTCGCGTGTGTATAAAGTGTGTATAACGTGAAAAAGTGCTCCTGCAAAATATTGTGACTCGTTACCTCGTAAAAGACAACGTACTGGTAAGGAGAAGGCATTTTTTTTTACATATTTAATGACATTTGGGGTAATATTTTGTTATTATAATCTGCCGGTTAAATAAATTGAGGTTATGGCGCCATATGTGACGTTTTTTTCCACGTTCGAAGCCGGCGTAATTTATATTGCAGTGAGCGATTAATGTGCATATGTCGAGTTGAAATATGAACAAAATTATTAAACAATACATATTTTCAATTTGAACCATTATACTAGCTTGCAGCATGGAAATTAGACGCCAGTTCAATTTATTCAACCTGCATATTACAATAACAAAATATTACCCCGCAAGACATCTAATATTTACAATAATGAATTTCTTTATTTTTGCAGATTGCTTCATCGAGGTCGAGATGGGTAAACCGTGCGCGTATCCGGGATGCCGAACTGGGCGACGTGCCGTCAGGGCGGGACGGATGCGTGCTGGATTACGGCAGCTATCGGTTTTTCAAGTACCCGGGGTAAGTCTTTTGCTCTACATTTTTTTCTTATTTTCGACAGTAAAGCACTTAGCAGCGCTGGTCAGTATCCAGTCAACGCGGTTTCCCTGTCGAGCTAAAAAGCGCATAGCAGTGCCGCCAAGTGCTTTGTTATCGATTATGCGATCAACACAGCAAACTCCCGCTAACTGTTTAATGAATAACTGTCGCTGATCCTCTCGCTTGAGGGGAAAGTCTCGTTCATGCTTTTGCTCTTTAGTGGCAGAGAAGGGTCCTTCGGTTACTGACAGACCGCGCAGATCAGGATCCTGACAGTGCGAGAGTTAGCGGAAGCTCACTGTACTTATAATATCAGTGCATGGCACTGACATTTTTTTGTGGTTGGAAATTAAATATTATATTAAATTACAGAATATGCTGCAGCGATGGAGCGAGGCCATCCAACACCAGCTTACTCCGAGTGATTTAGTGTGCGAGCTGCACTTCTCTGACTCCGATGTGGTCAAAGAAGATCGTACACAAATGCCTGATGGAGAAATCGTTATTATTCCCCGCAAGAACTATTCGTTGGTTGCAGATGCATTGCCCATCGCAGTAAATAACGGGGTAAGAATAGTAATATTTTATGTCATACGGGTGTCCCACGATAGAATGTCATCCGTGAGATGCGGGGTTGGGGGTGAATTTCCGAGACGATTGATATAAGCATGTATAGGTCCCAGATCAACCCCTGAATTGTTATTAATTTTTCAAGGCAGTCAATCAGGCGCGCCCGTTGAGCGGGCCTACGTCGGTGAGCGACACACATATGTGGTAGTGCCCGGCGGATTGGTTCACCGACGTAATAATATTAATGCTCAGTGTAACAACCATTATACGATAGGTGAGGGACACCAAATTGTACAATCAGGCTCTCGCCAACAAGTGGCATGAAAAACTAATACTTTTTCTCTTAAAACAGGTATCGCGACAGAAACCCCAAGTATTGCGGTCAAGAAAGATGCCATGGATCCCATTCAGTTTCTAGAGAATTGAGAGCGCTCGAGGCTCAATATCGAACCACTGTCTCGAATAAATTTAGGCGTGAAAGGGAAAAAGTGCGTGTACACCAGCCGAGATATTGAATGTTTGATTAATTAATGTTGAGTGGGCGTAGCTTGTGCGTACTTCGGAGGGGCTGACCATCCCCGATACGTTTCGTGTGTACACGAGGGCCAGATGTACGAATTATGAACTCGAGTTCTATTCAGCTGCAGTTTAAACTAATTAATTTTTAAGACAAGCATTGTGGCACTTTCGAAAATATTTATTTGAGAGAAAAAAAAATGTATCCTTGGAGTAAATGATAATTATACCATTTTTTTTAATCGGCCAGTAAATATTGCGTAGATATTTACTGTTAGTCTGGTTTTTAAACCATTTTTATAAGCAAGCAAATATTGTTCGATCTTCCTTGTATTCTTCTTCACTCGAGAGACACATCGAGGATTTTTCGTAACTCGCCACATTTGTTTTTTTTATGAATTGAAGATGAAGAAACGATCAGCACCGAATGTCCATTACTGGCTTTATCACAATTAAGCCAAACACATTTATTCGAAGACTCCAACTCACCTTGACAATCCTTGCGATATATCTTTTTTCTTCAATAATCAGCGTTCGCCATCTCACAGCGTGTGATTGATTTCATTCGTGCTGCTAGAATAAGAATATTAATGCATGAAAAAAACAGGCAACACGAATGAGAATAATGAGGCTCAGCGCAAGAAGTTCGAGCCTCACTCGCGAAATCGGCGAAACACTTTTTGCAATGTTTAGTTTCTGAATTTTGATACCCTTTATGTACACACGCAGATATTGTAGATTAATTCATTGAAAACAAAAAAGAATTCATTATCACAATGCAGTTGATATACGCGGTTGAGAATTTCTTGTATCCAGCAAAAGCCGGATGGCTATAAAAAGTTCAACGAACCGCCAACGAGCCTCCAGCCTGTCCTGCGCTACATCAATGTATGGGCTGTTCCACACCCATGCGAAATATTTTGAAAAATATATAATTTCATGAAATACAAGTCGTGTTCATTTTTGTGAAAAACAAATCAACGAACTACAAATGATTAATTATACAACCAACCATCGTAAATGTACAATCTAGTCGGGAAGATGTACACATTTTTTAATCCCACAACATCTCTGCCACCTTCGTATCTGTTTTTTGAGCATTGTGAACATTTGATGGGCGTGTAAGAAACGAATAAAATATCGGTGGTCCCGAAATTAACGTTTATTATTCATTCATCGTCAGTATTTTTGTTTTGCGAGAGTTTTCGTCTATAATTAGCAGTCCATAATTTCCGTTCAGTTTTTAAAGAAATTACTTACATTTAGGAGCAAAAATAAAACTGATTTTTTCATTTCGACACTTACTTTATGAGCAATGTTTATAGCGAAAAAAAACTTTCCCGACGAGGGTGCGATCCCGGGCTCTGGCGCACGTTACTCCAGCGTGCTAACCATTGAGCTATCACTTGCATCACTAGAATAAGTAGTTTTTTTAGTATTTAAGCAGTTCCCCACGGATGAAGTTTAGATTCGGTATGGATTGTTGGTTGGTTTGAGTTTTACTGTACATTCTATATTGTTTTATTTTTGTTTGTCGTGACTTAAAAAAATATTTCTCTTTGAAATCGAATAAGCGATTAGGATTGGTTGGATTGCATTAGGGGTTAGGTTGCGTTATGGTTATTTAATCGTTCATGTCACCGAATAAAAATAAAACATTTGCAGTATCGATCGGCTCCAAGTCGACAAATGACTGATATATTGACATTTCATAACTATGAACAAAAGCATATCAATATAATTCATCAATTTTATAGAAAAAATGTACGACAAATTATTTCGAATCACCGCGTTACCCGGCGTTTCCGGTATCGCCGCAGTAGAGGCGCCGCCACGCGGTAGGTGGTGTAAGTCGTTGCCGTCATCGCTTTTTCAGACCATTTCTCCAACACTGCGTTCGGGCTCCTTTACCTCTAGTCTCCTTGGGCAGGTGGATGAAGTACTATCCGTGCCAAAATGACCCAGTGAGTCAAAGTCGTGGCCCCATGTAAGTGCGTTAAGGGAGGGTTAAGTATTCGATGCAAAGTTGTAAGGAAAATGACAAAAAAATTCGCATTCGGAAATTTTCCTCGCTTGAAAACGTCCACGTGGTACGCCTTTCGTACTGATACTACTGGCGGTAGAAAATTTGTACATTTTTTTATTGTCGAAAAAAGAATGTTTATTGGAGGTTTTTTCCTCAAAATTTGATGAGTATTAAATGCCAAATTGTAAGAAAAATAATGTTTTTTTCATCCTAATAATTATTTAATTATGTTTAAGGAAAAATAAACATGCTCTTAAAATTTTTTTTAACTGATCGATCCGAAAAGCGTATAAAAATGAAATCGATGCTCCGAACGGTTTTCGCATATTCTGTCAGACATTGCTGAGATCATCCGCCCAAGTTCGTTTTCGATATCATTTTATTTTCGGTCACAGCTAACGGATCATTTGACCGTTGCTCGAAGACACAAGTTTAATAACAGAATCATTATTTTCGCGACAAAGATGAAATCGACGTCCGGCTTGATTTTTCGGCATGAGTTGTAACTCTCTTCGAACATACTCATCATTGAATTTATCGATTTCATGTTATTTTGAGGAAATACGCCCCGAGACGTGTGAGGTGCGTTAATGAAAAGGAGCCTGTGTCATTATCCGCTGATACCGCTGACACATAATGAAGATGAAATCGACGCTCCGAACGGTTTTTGCATATTCTATCAGATATTGCTAAAATCATTCGCCCAAATTCGTTTTCGAATTAATTTTATTTCCGGTCATAGCGAATGGATCACTTGATCGGTGCTCGAAGGTACAAGTTTAATCATAGAATCATTATTTAGCGACAAAGACGAAATCGACGTTCGGCTTGATTTTTCGGCATGAGTTATAACTCTCTTCGAACATACTCATCATTGAATTAATCGATTTCGCTTTATTTTGAGATAATAAACCCCGAGACGTGTGAGGTACGTTACTGAAAACGAGCCTGAGTTATTATCCGCTAACACATATTCTGTCAGATATTGCTAAAATCATTCGCCTAAATTCATTTTCGATTTCATCTTATTTCCTGTCAGAGCTAATGGATTATTTGACCGGTGCTCGGACATATAAGTTTAATAATACAATCATTATTTTCGCGACAAAGACGAAATCGACGTCCGGCTTGATTTTTCGGCATGACTTGTAACTCTCTTCGAACATACTCATCATTGAATTGATCGATTTCGCTTTATTTTGAGATAATAAGCCCCAAGCCATGTGAGGTGCATTAATGAAACGTGTTAAAGTATGCGCGTCGAGAGGACGGATAAGATATAGATTAAGAGATCCGAACTGAAGAACAATATTTATTAACAGGCTGAATATTATATTTGGATACAGAAGGTGTGACTTGACACGACAGAGGCTCATACACAACTGAGTGTCACGAGAAAACGGTGACTGAGGCATCAACAGATTTTCACGGCTTGCTATGTGTTACAGGTGTGGTTAATATCAACAACCCTATTACTATGAATGCGAATTGTATATATCAACATCCTCCCGCAAATCGCGCCCAATTGTATCATGAGATGCGGAGTCCTAGACCGGATGCAAAAATAGAAAATTTCTCTCCAGGCAGGCCCTTGGTGAGGACGTCGGCAATCATGTCCTCTGTGGGCAGATACTGGAACTGGACGACTCCGTCTTTCACTGCTTGTCGGATAACTTGGTATCTTATGTCGATGTATTTCGACCTTGCATGGTACATTGAATTCTCTGCCAGCTGACCAGCGCTGCGATTATCATTATAAATTTTGACTCTGGCGAGCTCCTTGTGTCCTAGTTCCACGAGGAATTCCCTCAGATACATGGCCTCTTTTGTTGCATCACCGATGGACATATATTCCGCCTCGGTCGAAGAAAGGGTGACTGTTTTTTGTTTCCGCGACTCCCATGTTATCGCCGACCCGCTGAGAGTGAATACATATACATAGGACCGTCGGTCGACGCTGCAATTTCTCCAGTCGGCGTCGGCAAATCCTCGTAAGGGTTGGTCACTCTTTTCATAAGCGAGTTCGTAATCTTTGGCCCCTTGCAGGTATCGGAGTATTCGTTCAGCTCCCACCCAATGTTGTACCGAAGCACGTATTGAATTGACTGAGCATACTGACTGCGTGTGAGAGTTCTGGTCGTGTCCCCACAGCCAGATACATCAATGATCCAATTAACTCCTGATATGGAACATTCTTAAAGTTGTCGTCATGGCACTTCTTTGTTAATTTTGAACCTGTTGCTATAGGGGTGCTCACAGGCTTACATTCGGGCATCCCGAAGCGTTTTAGAACTTCGGTGATATATCCTCATTGGGAAATCTGGACACTTCCTTGATTTCGTCGGATTTCCATGCCGAGACAGTAACCTGCGGAACCGAAATCCTTGACCTTGAATGAAGTGGCCAGTTTCTTCTTAATTTCGATATCTGCGTTTTCATCATCAGAGAAAATTAAGATATCATCGACATAAACCAATACCGAGGTATGACTTTCTTTGTCGGTATAAACGCATGGGTCGCTACTTGTGGCGGTTAATCCGATGCTGCGAACTGCCTTGTCTAGCTCTGCGTGCCATTGTCGTCCAGCTTGTCGAAGACCGTACAAGGCCTTGTTTAACTTGCATACCTTGTTCGGACCGTCCATTTCCTTTAGCAGAGAACCCGCACGCGATGCGATTTTGGGATCCTTTTCTTCCACAGCGATTCTTTCTAACATCTCATGTAGTTGACTGGGCATTTCCATGTATAATTCGGTATCGACCTTTCCATTTAGATATGCGGTCTCGATGTCGAGCTGGGTAATTTTCCAATCGTGTCGTGCTGCCAGTGCTAACAGCACTCGGAGAGATCCCAATCTGGCGACCGGTGCATACGTGTTGAAGAAGTCAATTCCCGGACGTTGAGTGATTCCCTTGGCAACAACACACGCCTTCCGCTTGTTCAATGTGCCGTCTGCGTTCGTTTTGTCCCGTAGTACCGTTCGGCAACCGATGACCTTGCTCCCTTTGGGCATTTATACCATGTCGAAGGTATCGTTGGCGACAAGACTTCTGATCTCGGAATAAATGGCGTCCAGCCATTCGCTCTTATTTGGGCTAGATGTAGCCTCGCGCAACGGGATCTCCAGCACGTTGAATGCGAATTCGGCGTCGTACCATTCCATAGAGTCGTCTTTGGTTGGTTCGTCTGGAGTCTCCGAAATTCGTGACTGGTCGACGATGGGTACCATTTGAAACTGCTTTTTGGGTCGACCTGGCTTTCCTGTTGACATCTTGCGTGGTCTGCCGGGACCACGACGCATCCCATTGGCGACTGTTGGCGGTTCGCCTCTCTGTGGGTCGTTTTGGTTTACGTCTTCAAACGCTTGATCTTCCTCGCAATCATTTTCAGGGTCGTTAATCTCGTTATCGAATTCTGTGTTGTCGGGGTCGCGTCGACCGGGGTGATCGGTACCCATGTCGATCTCGATTTCCCCGATCTTATTTTGTTCGTGCGAACCGTTGGATACGGATAATTCTTTACTCGTGATCATCGAGAAAGCTTGTGAGGTGGCGCATCCTTCATTTTCATAGGATTCGTCGAAGAATTTTACGTCCCGCGATGTGTGAACTTTCCTTTCCGATGGGACCTAGACTCGGTAAGCCTTAGACGTGTCGGAATATCCTACGAGAACTCCCTCGATTCCTCTAGGTGAAAACTTTCCTTTGGTTTGTGACTCGTTCAAAATGTAAGTCTTGACACCGAATTTCCGAAGATATTTTTAGTCTGAACGTCTTCCTGTCTACGTCTCGAAGGGGGTCTTGCTGCCTAAGGTGCTTGTCACGCATCTATTTCTTATGTGGTTAGCGGTGTGGACAGCATCGGCCCAAAATGATGGTGGCAGTCTCGAGTCCGTTAATAGACAGCGAGCTGTTTCGACGAGCGTCCTGTTTTTGCGTTCCGCAACTCCGTTCTGCTGAGGGGTGTACGGTGTCGATAATCGGCGCTTGATTCCGGCATCTCTCAGGATTTTATCCATTGACGAGTTGTAAAATTCCCTCCCGTTGTCCGATTGTAGAGCCTTGATGTTCCTGCCTGTTTGCGTTTGCACATGATTTTTGTATTCCAGGAACTTTTCGGCTACTGTGGATTTGCGTTTGAGGAAGTATACAGTTGTCCATCGGCTATAATCATCTGTGAAGGTAAGGAAATATCGGGCTTCGTCTTGGGATTCTGTTCGCATTGGGCCGCAAAGGTCCGTGTAGACTAAGTCCAATTTGCCCGATGATCTCTCTTCTCTTTTGGGGAATGGCTGCCTCGTAAGTTTTCCAGTGGCACAAACGTCGCATGGGGTTAACTCGTCGTTGATTTTGAACGACAGACCCGTGACGCCTTCGTTTCTCAACATAATTGACATGTCTCGCCAGTTCAGATGTCCGAGCCTTTGGTGCCATTCCCTTCAATCTTTCGACGACTTGATCGATGCAAGGCAGGCTGCGTGATGGGCATCACGCAGATAGAAGAGGTCACCGTCTCGATCAGCTACCATTTTCAGTACTCCATTCGAGTCTCGTACGTATGCGCGTGTTTTGGTGAATAATACCTCGTGGTCTTTGTCGACGACTCTTGTAATCGACAGTAGGTTTGTCCGTAAATCTGGCACGAGTAGTGCATTCGTGCGGGTGATCTTCTTATCTTCCTTTCCAGTGGAGGTTAACACGCTTACGTCGCCTTTCGCGGTTGCCCTGATCGTTGCCTTATTTGCCAATTTTATTCCACAACCATCTTCGTGTATCGTTGTGAACTGCTGAGGGTCCTTGCACAGATGCGATGTGCACCCGCTATCGAGGCACCACTGCTCGTCGACCTTGTTTGCGGGCGTTTCTCTTGCAGCTGCGTTCGATTCGTCTTCCGCGATGAATGCGTCGCTGGCCATTTTTGCGTTTTGAAAATCCCTCTTTTTCTTGAAGAAATCCGTAGCCTTATGTCCTTTTTTTCTTGCAATAAAAACACCTGTAAGGGTCGCTGTTGGTAGGGTTTTTGAAGCCTTGTTTCCCATGCTGTCCGACCTTTGTTGATGTCTGCGATTGATGTCTTGAGAACAACGCGTTTGGATCAGGTTCGTCCTCGTTTAGATGTTTGCTCTGGTATTCCTCAATGATTTTGATCATTAGAATATCGATGTTTGGTATGTTGTCGCAAGACTTTATCGCACAACAGAAGTTTTCGAATGTTTTGGGCAGACTGTGAAGGAGCATTATGGAGAGTCGATCCCCATTTATTTTTATTTCCATATTGGTCGGTTTATCGACTGTATCCATGAAGCTCGATACATAGTCTCTAATGTCGTCTTCCGAACGCATTCTTTTCGACAATAATCGCTCTAGTAGGGTCGCCTTTCTCTTGGGGCCTTGCGACGCATAAACTGACCTTAGTTATTCTCATATTTCCCTTGATGTGTTGCAATTTCGTACATGCTTCAACTCGTTCGGGCTGATGCATAGTAGTAGGTCTTGGCCTATGGCCTTTCTGTCTTGAGCCGTCCAATCCTTTAGTGCCGCTAGCCAAACATTTCGCGCTGCACCTTCACCGGTGACGATGGGCGCCGGTAGCTCACCGTTCACGTATGGCCAATAATCGCTTTTCACTAAGAGGGCTTCAACATGGCTCACCCACGTATCGTAGTTTTGTTTCGGAAGAAGTTCGATCCGCGTCATTTTCGTTCAATTTGATGCAGCCATTCTATTCACGATCTTCTCCGTTCAATATTCGTCATTTATGTCAGACCTGGGCCCATAACCTGTTAAAGTATGCGCGTCGAGAGGACGAATAAGATATCGATTAAGAGATCCGAACTGAAGAACAATATTTATTACCAGGCTGAATATTATATTTGGATACAGAAGGCGCGACTTAACACGACAGAGGCTCATACACAACTGACTGTCACGAGAAAAAGGTGACTGAGGCATCAACAGATTTTCACGGCTTGCTATGTGCTACAGGTGTGGTTAATATCAACAACCCTATCACTATGGGTGCGAATTGTATATATCAACAAAACGGAGCGTGAGTCATTATTCGCTGACACCAAGGTAATGAAGATGAAATCAATGCTCTAAACGGTTTTCACATATTCTGTCAGATATTGCTAAGATCATTCGCTCGAATTCGTTTTCGATTTCATCTTATTTCCGGTCAGAACGAATGGATCACTTCATCGGTGCTCGAAGATACAAGATTAATCATAGAATCATTCTTTACGCGACAAAGACGAAATCGACGTCCGGCTTGATTTTTCGGCATCAGATATACCCTTCTTCGAACATATTCATAATTGTATTGATCAATTTCGCTTTATTTTTAAGTAATAAGCCCCGAGACGTGTGAGGTACGTCACTGAAAAGAAGCCTGAGTCATTATCCGCTAACATCAAGCGAATAAAAATGAAATCGATGCTCCGAACGGTTTTCGCATATTGTGTCAGACATTACTGAGATCATCCGCCCAAATTCGTTTTCGATATCATCTTATTTCCGGTCAGAGCTAACGGATCCATTTGGCCATTGCTCGAAGATACAAGCTTAATACTAGAATCTTTTTTTTTCGCAACAAAGACGAAATCGACGTTTGGCTTGATTTTTCGGCATGAGTTGTAACTCTCTTGGACATACTCATCATTGAATTTATTGATTTCGCTTTATTTTGAGATAATAAGCCCCGTGAAGTGTGAGGTACGTTACTGAAAACGAGCCTGAGTCATTATCCGCTAACATCCAGCGAATAAAGATGAAATCGATGCTCCAAACAGTTTCCGCATATTGTGTCAGCCATTGCTCAGATCATTCGCCTAAATTCATTTTCGATTTCATCATACTTCCGGTCAGGGCTAATGGTTTTTGTGACCGGCGCTCAAAGATACAAGATTAATAATAGGATCATTCTTTAGGCGACACAGACGAAATCGACGTCTGGCTTGAGATCTCGGCATGTGTTGTAACCCTCTTCGAACATACTCATCATTGAATTTATTGATTTCATTTTATTTTGAGGGAATAAGCCTCGAAACGTGTGAGGTGCGTTAATGAAAGGGAGCCTGAGTTATTATCCGCTGACACCAAGATAATAAAAATGAAATCGATGCTCCGAACGGTTTTCGCATATTGTGTCAAACATTGCTGAGATCATCCGCCCAAATTCGTTTTCGATATCATCTTACTCCTGGTCAGAGCTAACGCATCATTTGACCGTTGCTCGAAGACACAAGTTTAATAACAGAATCATTATTTTCGCGACAAAGACGAAATCGACGTCCGGCTTGATTTTTCGGCATGAGTTGTAACTCTCTTCGAACATACTCATCATTGAATTTATCGATTTCGCTTTATTTTGAGATAATAAGCCCCGAGACATGTGAGGTGCATTAATGAAATGGAGCCTGAGTCATTATCCGCTGACACCAAGATAATGAAGATGAAATCAATGCTCTAAACGATTTTCACATATTCTGTCAGATATTGCTAAGATCATTCGCTCGCATTCGTTTTCGATTTCATCTTATTTCCTGTCAGAGCTAATGGATTATTTCACCGGTGCTCGAACATATAAGTTTAATAATACAATCATTACTTTCGCGACAAAGACGAAATCGACGTCCGGCTTCATTTTTCGGCATGAGTTGTAACTCTTTTCGAACATACTCATCATTGAATTTATCGATTTCGCTTTGTTTTGAGGTAATAAGCCCCGAGACGTGTGAGGTACGTTACTGAAAACGATTGAACGGGAATATTATAGGGAATATTATATACCATCAAAAAAGGACCATCGCGCGTCGAGGGAGGTGGGAGGCGGATTTTTTGATGAAATTGTTTAAAATTTTTTTTGTATGTAGTAAACAGATCAATACAACTATATGCCAAGTTTCACAAGTTTTCCGTTGTATACTTTCTTCACAAAAAAATTCCCAAAAAGCGGTAAATTTTGCGAAAAAAAGACAATCCCCCCTTAATTATTGTACAGCAAATTGACCGGCAGTTTCCGAAACTTTAATAAATTCCCTTTGAGGCCTGACTATTGTTTTGGAGAAGAACCTTTGAGGCCTGACTATTATTTTGGAGAAGAATTTGTTTCCATGCTCGCCATTGATTTGAAAAGAGTACAAAAAAATTATCTTTTCTTGATTTTTAGAAAACCCGTCGCTACCTTACAAATATGGCTATAAGTACGGTATGCAGATTTTTTTTCAGTTGATTTCAAAATTCCAAATCGATCTGGTCATGCGTCTTTTTCCGGATCGATCGGTTTTAAACAAATTTTAAGAGCACGTTTATTGTTCCTGAAACTTAATTTAATGATTTTTAAGATGAAAAAAAAAACATTATTTTTCTTACAGTTTGGCATGCAATACTCATCAAATTTCGAGAAAAAACCTCAAACAAAAATTCTTTAATCGAAATAAAAATATGTACAAATTTTCTACCGCCAGTATTATCAGTACCAAAAGCATACTACGTGGAGGTTTTCAAATGAAGAAAATTTTCAAATGGGATTTTTGTGGTCCTTTTCCTTTCAACTTTGCGTCGAATACTTAACCCTTCCTTGACACACTTACATTTGGCCACGACTTTCACACACTGGGTCATTTTGACCCGGATAGTACTTCATCCACCTGCCCTTAACATCGCATTCGTCGGTTCTAATTGAAACAAATTCGGGATACACTTTAAACATTTCTTAATACGTCTGCATAATTAAAATTCGGAAAATGTAAAATTGAATTGCTGCAAAAAATGATTTAAAACCTTCGTTTATGGAAAAGTGAACATTTTATTTCAATTCGTCCGGGTCAACATTACCCAGTGTGTCAAGGAAGGGTTAACAAATCTCGAGAAAAAAAGATTTTGTTTACGGGGCGTAAAAGGGATAGCGTCATAGCGTCAGTTTGCGAATAGAAGCGACGCTACTCATGTCTAAACGCTCCGAATCGTTTCGTTTACAAATATCGAACGCTCAGAATTATTCATTGCACATCGAAATGGATAATCCGAAAGTGTACGCGGGGGAAAAGGGAACAAAACGGAGCTATGTGACGAGGAGTCGAACGAAAATTTCGAATCGAAAAGCTCCGAACCGTTATAGCTCCGAAAATAGTTCTGCAGAGTATGTGAGCACGTCGGCGAAAAAGTTAAAATCGTCGGACGATTTAGAGGTCGGTGTTACTAACGATTTCGGTTATCGTATAGTACACCTCGTGCATTGAACACCGTGCATTTAATCGTATAGTACACCAATGCATTGAACATTATATCGACGTTAGTGAAGTGCAAAGTGTGTGATCGCGATATAAAGTTTACTGAAAAAAGTTTGCGCGGACTCGGATTGAAAATCGAGGTCGATTGCGGCCATTGTGAAAAAGTGCAAATCAATTCGTGTCCTATGATTGACAATGCATACGAAATAAATCGTCGGATGGTATTCAGTATGCGTCTTCTTGGCGTCGGTTTGAATGGCCTGATGAAGTTTTGTGCATTTATGGACCTACCGCGCCCCATATTTCAGTCTTTCTACGATCGAATCTTAAATTCGATTTCGATTGCCACTAAAGCTGTGAGCACAGTGAGCAAACAAAAGGCTGCACTTGAGGAGGAGACAATTTCGTTGGAAAATGGGGTGGAGGACGGAATTATCGTTTCAGGCGACGGATCGTGGCGTAAGCGCGGTTTCAGCTCGCTTTTCGACATAACATCGCTAATCGGCTGGTACACTAAAAAAGTGATCGACGTTATGGTGAAATCGCAATATTGCAAAGCTTGCGAGCATTGGGAAAAAAACAAAACACCGCGGAGTACTGGGGATGGAAATGTACCCACGACGATGAGTGCCAGGCAAACCATAGCGGCTCCTCCGGAAAAATGGAAGTCGACTCAGCTGTCGAAATGTTTTAACGGTCTGAAGAGCTCTATGGCATAAAATATAAATATTATATTGGTGACGGCGATTCTAAAACGTTTCTGGGCATATCGAATAGCGATCCATACGACGGTTTCGAGATTAAAAAAAAGAGTGCATCGATCATGTCCAAAAACGTATGGGGACGCGCCTCCGCGAAATCGTGAAAAAACAATAAAGATTGTCTGGCAGAGGAAAGCTCACCGGAAAATTGATTGACGAGTTGAGTACATATTACGGCTTGGCTATTCGGAGGAACAGCGATGATGTTGGAAAAATGAGGAAGGCAATTTGGGAAACGATCAGACATAAAATATCCACAGATAGTGAGCCACAACATGACGATTGCCCAGAGGGAGCCGAGTCGTGGTGTTCGTGGCAGCGAGCGATCGCAAGCGGTAATATTTCTGAATATCGCCATAAGCCGCCTCTTCCTGAGGAAGTATTGGAGGCAATTACGCCAGTCTTCGAAAATTTGAGCAGAGACGATTTGCTGCAGCGTTGTTTGGGCGGCTTCACGCAAAACAACAACGAAAGCTACAACAAATCAGTTTGGGCAATAGCCCCCAAGTGTCAGTCTGGGAGCAAAAAAATCGTCGATATTGCAGCTGATATCGCGGTATTATTATTCAATGATGGCCTGAGAAGCCTCATGAAAGTTTTGGAGACATTGGGGATAACTATCGGCCCAAATTGTTTCAATTTTTGCGTTGAAACCGACGCAGTGCTCGCTCCGCCAGCTCGATCAGCTGCAAAACTTTTGCAACAGACGCTGCAAAAGAGGCAAGAAGAGCCTCTTACAAGTTCGAGAAAAGATGCTGGGGACAATGAGTTGCTTCTTGAAGGCCAGCCATATGATGCCGGCATCGCTGATTAAAGGTAAATTTTTTTTTCCAATTTATCGCATAAATTAACAAACCTAAAACTTTGAACGCGTTTTTCCCAAAACCACTTTTTTGAGTGCGGCACGCTGCAGAACTCGAGCAATTTTTATCCGATCGACTTCAAATTTGGACTGCATCAATAAAACTAGATTATCTAAAGAAGTACATAGGATTTTTTTTCGATATCTCAATAATAAAAAAAGTTATAGCCTATTTTCGACGAGAAATTTTGCTCGAAAATCGTCCTTTAATTTCAAAAGCGTGCCTATTTTTTAAAAATCAATATTTTTTTCAAATCCCCGTGTACTTCTCTTCAAAATATCATATTATTAACGAAAACACTCGGTATTTTTTTTCAGATCGACTTTGAAGAGAGTTCTGCTTCGTGCCGCAAACCACTGCAGAGGCAACAGTACCTGACGCGGGAGCTTCCCCAGCGTCACCATGGGGCGTGAAAAATTTGAAATTTTTTTTTATGGATCTTCAATAAACAACGAACAAGACAAAATTTTTTTCTTTCGAATATCCCTTTTTTCCCATTAAAAAAATTCTTGAAAAATGGCAAAAAAACAGGGGGTCACAGTGGTGTTCTGCCTTAAAGAAGTATAATGAAACCATTTTTTTAACTTAAATAAAAAGTATAGTTCGAGATGATTGAGATAAATCAGAATTTTTTATATCGTAAAACAAGCGATAACGATTTTTAGGGATTTTTTTTACTTGACGTTTTAAAACTTAAAAAAAAAGATTTCAGATCGTTTTGAAAGGGGAATTTCAATATATCTGAACAAACTAGTCTACAATTTCAAACTCGTTTAAACCATTACTTTTTATTACTGAACCATTTTTTAAAGAGATTGATATAACTTGTTTTTTTTCATTTTGCGATTTTTTTCACAATAAAAGATTTACAATATGCTAATTTATAAGATTAATTTCAAATTAATAAGAGTATAGGAAATACAGAGGATTTACAACTTTTAGCATCCATTTTTCAAACTAAAAAAAAAGGTTCAAGAATCGAACTTTTTACTTTGAGAGGGTATGTTTGTTATTATTCCATAAGAAATTGACAGACGAAGAAAAGTAAATTTCCTTTTAAAAACAAAGAGAAATTTTTGTTTATTGAAAAGAAGTAAAAATTTTTTCTTTGTTCAAATTCTCACTTTACGTAAGCGAAATTACTAGGGGTGTGCGGGTAGCAGAATTGGTCGGGTCGGGTCGGGTCGGATCGGGCAACTAGACTATGATCCGATCGGGTACCCGAGTTTTTCGGGTACCCGAAAAAAAGTGATCGGACGGGTATACTCGAACTTTATCGAGTACCCAAGGTTTTCGAGTACTCGTCTCACATGGGGTGCTCGATAAGTCGTGTTGCCGGAACTAAATTTCCTTTCATAGTATAGATAGCGCCACGGAAACGTACCAAAACGGACGAAATAGACTCCGGCTTTATGTTCTCTACCCTTCGCCGAAAGGTTGGAGTTCATAAAAAATACAAATCATTTATTTAATAATTATAGTATTTTTGCTATGAGCGGGAGAGAGTGAGAGAGGACCAATATTCTCTCTGTTGCCAAGCGCGCACTCGAGCCTCTCCGTACCAATCACGGCTATAAACATTATTGAAACATTCCCGTAAAGTCGAGAATATTCGATCATCGCACGGTCGAGCGACGAACCGAGCGACGCGAGAACAAGTAGTCTCGAACGAGAGTCAGAGTGATACACACCTTATTGTACATGAATCAATAAACACGATATTCTTCTTTAATTACTTTAGTAGGACGAATTACTCAAATACCACCTCAAAACCTTCATTGATGACCCCGATCTAAGTGATAAAAAGCTGAACGCGTTTCTTTTCTACGGTATTAATTTCGAGCGCAGCGTGCTCTTGAAAATTTTTCGACGCCGTGTACCGCGCGACCAACTATTTTTTTTCCGTCGTTCGCGTTAACGCGTGCGCACCGTTTTCGTACCAATTTTTCGCGTACATTTTAAACTCGCCATTCAAACTGCCGCATTGCTGACCACCCAGAGACGCTGTGCTACGCTAGTGGTAAGACAGAGGCAGTGATATTAACGGTTAGCCCAGGGTAGAGTTCAAAATCGCGCACGCGTTACGCGATTTATGACGGAGACGTAGCCATGCCCCTCCCCGCAAACGAAGACGAGGAATTCAAACCCGCGCTCAGTGAACCGCTCAGTGTACAGAACATTAGTATCTCCGCGGTCAGATGCCCCCGTTTCAGCTCCGAACGACCAGCTTTGTGGTTCGCACAGCTCGGATCGCAATTTAAAAACAAGAAAACTCGCACGGAATCTGATAAATTCTATTTTACTGTTCCGCTTATCGACACACGTTCCGCAGCTGCAGTTGAGGACATCATAACGAACCCGCCTATCGAGGAACCATTCCCAAAATTAAAAACAACATTAATTTCCCGTTTCTCCAAATCAAAAGCAGCAAAACTTGTGCAATTACTTGACGGTGAGAGTTTGGGTAACCGGAAGCCATCGCTACATTACCGTCACCTACGTAGCCTAGTCGCGGACATAGATGATGACGTCGTTAAAGCTAGGTGGTTATCACACCTGCCTGAACAAATACGGGCAGGTCTAGTTGTGCAAAAGGAAGCCACGATCGATCAACTTTGCAAAGCGGCGGATGCTTTGAGCGAGATACTGAGATACTGAGACTGAGCGTTGCTGCTGTCTCAGATGTTCATGGACAAATTGCTGCGTTGACGTGCCAGTTCGCGTCTCTCGTGGAAGTCGTCAAAGGGAGGCATGATAACAACAAACGACAATCTCGCAGTCGTTCCAAAAGTAGATCTCGCGGAAGAGCACTCCATAAGTCAGTTTCAGGGAAACGAACCCGAGAGTCAGTAGAGGCGGTGACAGACTTTCATGAAGAATGTTTATCAAAAACAGTCCGTCCGGCACTGGATTTCTAGTCGACACAGGCTCGGAGGTATCTATGTAGCCCAAGAGCGGATCATCCCCTCCATTGCTATACCGACCGTATGCCGCGAACGAAACGACGATAAACACATACGGTGTCATGCCAATTACCTTGAATATCGGTTTGCACAGAGAAGGAACTTGGCGTTTTGTCATATCGGACGTTTCACACCCAATTATTAGAGCGGATTTTATCAGTTACTTTGGGCTACTTGTGGACCTAAAAAATCAGCGCATTATTGACGGAATAACGGGGTTATCCACGACCGGAAAGGTAATGAAAACACACGCGATCGCATCAGTGAGAGTACTCCAAGGAAACGATGATTCACCGCACCTGAAGTTGCTCGCAAGTTACCCTGAGATCACAAGACCCGACGGTGGGTTTACACATATGAAGCACTCGACGGTACACCGTATCAACACAACAGACGGACGTCCTGTGTGTAGCAAAGCACGAAAACTGACGGCGGACAAATTGGAAGACGCCCGTGAAGCTTTCCTAAAAATGGTTAAGTTGGGCTTTGCCCGACGATCTACTGGATCATGGTCACCCCCGCTTCACCTGGCACCCAAGAAAAATAACGAGTGGCGACCTTGTGGAGATTACCGACGTTTGAATGACCGCACAATACCGGACAAATACCCTGTTCGTTATCTCGAAGATTTCGCGGCCAATTTACACGGAAAAAACGTTTTCTCGTCAATAGACCTCGTGAAAGCGTTCCATCAAATCCCAGTGGCTCCAGAGGACATCGAAAAACCGCAATTATCACGCCGTTCGGTTTGTTTGAATTTCCGGTTATGACGTTCGGTCTGCGAAATGCGGCGCAAACTTTCCAACGTTTCATCGATGAAGTGACACGGGATTTATCTTTTGTTTTTCCATATATCGATGATATTTTTGTCGTTTCAGAAGACGAGACCAAACATCAAGAGCATTTGAAAACGTTTCTCCAACGTCTGCAAGAGTTTGGACTCGTTATCAACGCTGCGAAATGTCCATTTGGCAAATCAGAGGTCGAGTTCTTGGGACATATGATCACGCCTCAAGGAATGAAACCACCTTAAGAAAGAGTCGACTATCTAATGAATTTTCCATGGCCGGATAACATTGAGAAACTTCGATGATTTATCGGCGCGATAAATTTTCACAGGCGATTTATCAGAGGGTGTGCGAAATTACTCGGGCCATTAAACCAGCTGCTCGTAGGCCCTAATATTAAAAACAGTACACCAATTGTCTGGTCGCCCGATCTCGAAGCGGCATTTGACACGTGTAAACAGACCTTAGCCAATGTCGCATTGCTCGCCAATGTTAATGCCGAGTGGTCTATTTTTACAGATGTTTCGGAGAACGCAATTGGAGCCGTGTTACAACAAAGTTGCGGCAAGGCATGGCAACCTCTTGCATTTTTTAGTCGCAAACTTGCTCCGAACGTCCAAAAGCTCTCTAGGTATGACCGAGAACGTCATGCGATCTATGAGGCTGTGAGGCATTTCAAACATATTTTCGAAGGCCGGCACGTAATTATCCACACGGATCACAAGCCCCTCGTCCACGCTTTCAAGCGGCGACCCGAGAGAGCGTCTCCATGGCAGTTCCGTCGTCTCGGTTACATCGGCCAGTTTACGTCCGACATTAGACACGTAGCTGGCCTCGAAAACATCGTCGCGGATACGTTATCGCGAGTAAGTTCTGTAGCACCGGCCATCCTCTCACAAGACCTTGCACAGGCACAAATCGGGAACACCGAACTGCAAAAACTTCTCCAAGAAAATGAAACGAGTCTGCAGCTTAAAAAGATGCATTTTCGAGACCCGGATGTTTCACTGTTTTGTGACGTTTCGTCAAATTCAGTACGTCCTTTCGTCCCTCGTCAACTTAGAAGACAAATCTTCAGCTCTCTTTATTCCTCGGCATACCCCGGCCAGAGGGCGTCCTTGAAGTTAGTAGCCGAACGATACGTATGGCTGGCTATTAATAAAGATTGCAAAGAGTCGGCAAAACTATGCGTTGAATGCCAGCGAAACAAGACTACACGCCACAACGTATCGCCGATCGGCGATTTTGACTTGCCAACTCAACGATTTGAACACATCCATATAGACTTGCTGTCTCTGCCTCCATCGCGAGGGTTTCGCCAATGTCTAACGGTCATCGATCGATTCACACGATTTCCTGAAGCGATTCCGCTCGAGAATGCAACAGCCGAAACAGTCGCTGGAGCCTTGATGCTAAATTGGATCGCGCGGTATGGAGTACCCCTGAGAATTACGTCTGACCAAGGCGGTCAATTCGAATCGGAACTTTTTTGCGGATTGAACAAAATGCTTGGCACTAAACACCTTAGGACAACTCCGTATCATCCTCAAACCAACGGTCTCGTTGAGAGACTCCACCGATAACTTAAGGCAGCGCTTTTATGCCACCACGACACGTGGTACGAAGCATTGCCAGCAGACCTGATGGGTCTCAGAGCAGCCTGGAAAGAAGATATTAAAACTACGCCGTGCGAATTGGTCTACGGTGAATCGATCCGACTTCCTGGCGAATTTCTTGCTCCAAATACGAAAGAACTCAACGAATCTGAAATGGTGAAACGATTAAGGAAACATTACCGAGATTTCACCCTCGGAAACACTTCCCGACACGGAACACATCCCGTGTTTGAGTTCAAAGACCTTAAAAAAACGACGCATGAATTTGTGCGTAAAGGCCAAATAGGACCCTCATTTGCCGCCCCCTACGAAGGACCTTTTGAGGTAATCGAGAGAAATAAAAAATACTAAGTCATTCTGGACAAAAATAAACGTATGGTCGTTTCGAGTGATCGCCTGAAACCAACGTATATCATCCAAGATGACCGTACGACCCAGCAATCAACCGAGCGGCGCGAGAACAAGTAATCTCGAACGGAAGTCAGAGTGATACACACCTATTGTACACAAATCAATACACACGACCTCCTTATTTAATTACGTTAGTGGGACGAATTACTCAAATACCACCTCAAAACCTACATATATTTACAATTGTTCCGACAAACTTCTTTTAAGACACTCGCATTTCAGGAAATATCGAGAAATTTGAATGTCGAAAAACTGAATAAAAGCAAGATTCTTCGTCAAATTTGCATTAATTCTGTCTAGTGCTAACTGGTAATTTCGGCGATTCATTCTTCTTAATTTAATCTTTTGTCATTTAAAAAATTTTTTTCTAGGTAAAACTTGTTCTTCAAACGCTTATATCTCTGAAACTAATGAAGATATTTTCAATTTTAAAATGTCAAATGGAAGCTACATTCTTCTTGCTTCGAATAAATGCAGGGCGTTGAATCTTAGTCTTTTTGGGATTTCTCTCCATTCAAAACCCACGTCAAAAAAATTCAAAACTTTAAGGCGTTCGCCGGAACAGAAGATATTTATTGTACATTTTTTCCTCTCGCACACTTTTTAGTGATGCCAAAACGCAACTTTCCCGCGCTATTACGATACGATCCGCCAAAAGTGACCGTTTTTCACTCCACCCTAACACACAAACGCACACACACACACACACACTCGCACACACTTGCACGTATGTACACACACACATGATAGAAAAGTGAGACGAAAAAAGATTTTTTACAGTATTATCATTTATTAGTTTTATCGCCTTCTTCGAGTTTTCGTTTTCCCCCATTATTTGGTCGATACACCTAAACAAAAAATAAAAATAAATATAAATAATCGCTACGAATCTCCGAGTTGTTTACGAATATTCAAAGTTTAAGAGTACTCGACGTTTACGAGTACTAAAAATTTGAGAGTACCCGATTACCAAATTCGGGTACCCGATAGTGACGGGTAATGCAAAAACGTAACCCGTCGGGTTCCCGACCCGACCCGAACATCGGGTACCCGAGTGAATCGGGTACCCGCACACCCCTAGAAAATACCCGCAAATGTCGAAAAACTTTTTTTTACCGAGTGAGCGAAATGACAGTGGCCTAGAACAATAATGGTTTTCCTTCAATTTTCTTACCTAGGAGGCGTATACAAATTACGTAACGCAAAATTTCCCAATTTTTACACCCCCCCCCCCCTCACGTAACGGCACCGTAACACTTGGCCAGAACCCCCGCCCCCTATTCCGTTACGTAACGGGTGTTTTGTCGTAAATAATTGCGGTTTTTTTCATAGACATAACTAATTATGAAAGGATTGGGTTTATACTCATTTTATGAAGTATATATTTATCTAGTTTTATACCAATTTTTATTACAAAATCTTTAAAATTAACCGAGATATATATTGATTTAACGACGAAAAAAAAATGTCTCATCATTGTCCCATCGATATCTGTATGAAAGTTTGCCTGTAAATTACAACTCAACAATTTATCGATATCTATCGATCGTTAGCTATAGTTATGCGTAGCGGTTTTTTTATTTTTGTTTTTTTTTGTTACAAAATGTCTCCAGTTTCAACATTTTTTTCTATTTTCACGGCCCTTTTTCTGTATTCAAGCAGTCTTTAAAAATAGTAATTATCAAATGTTAAAAACGCGGATGCGTACAGCACTGCGTTAACAAAAATGTTTTTAAAAAAATTGAAAATCGGTTGAGAAGTTTTTAAGTACTCGCTCGGACAAGGTCGAAAAAACTAGTTTCGAGAAAAACGCGTTCAAAGTTTTCGTTCCGTGTTTTTTGACATAAAGTTACGATTTGTTCTAGAATATTGTTACTTACATTGAAGTATCTAGTCGCGGGCGATATGACGGTTCTTCATCTTCATGATAGTTCACAAAATAATGAGCCTGTATTTTATCTATTCTATATCTATAGAAAGCTGTGAGCTGTCCACGGTAAAATTGTACTCCAGGTTTAAATTAACAACTTGAACATGCAGAAATTTTGCTATTTCCGGCAGTTTTAAAATCGTGACGCCCTACGTACATAGACCGTAACGCCTGGCCAACTCCCCCACACCAATTGCGTTACGTAATTTACGTACGGCCCCCAAATTCAAAACGTTCGTCATTCGGGCTACAGGGAAAAAATTGGGACAACTTTACGCACTTTTTGTTCTACAACTTAGCATACTTTTTGTGGACACTATTATCTTGGAAAAAATGCCTGAGCATAATATTCGCGATGCTATCCACAGAGATGTCTCAAATTGATTAAAAATTGATGTTTTATAACCTTGAAGAGCATACTTTCAGCTTTCCAGAACTGTCCTTTAAATTCGTGTATGATGATTGGTCCATGAGTTATTGATTATTAAAGTCAAAAGCGTCATTTGGCTTTAACCCTTATGTGTGCGACCAAATTTTCCTACGTCGATGTGCAACCGGGGTACCCGGATACCCACCTCCAGTTTTAATTACTTTTTGAGTTGAAATGTGAACAAAATCATTATAAATCGATTTACTTAATTGAATAAACATACAATAAAGTAATTAAGCCATATTTAGGTAGAATTTCATTATAAATTTTATTACAATGGATCATAAAGCGGCGCATCGCTGCCATAAACAGCGATTGAGAAGGGGATTTCGGAGACTTCGCCCCTTTTGAAGTGTCCAAGGGAGTGGTCCACACAGATGCACTGAAGCATTGTAGGTAGTGCACACATTCAAAAAAATTATGACGGTAGAGATGATCGATATCATTATTCGCTACACGAATCAAAAAGCTGAGGAGGTTTATAGAAGATTCAACGCAGAGAATCCAAATTCGACTCGATCGTGGTGACCGGTAACAGTTGAAGAAATGTACGCTTTTATTGGGATTTTCATTTGTTCTGGGGCCAACAATTCGAATACGGATCATGTCAGTGAAATGTGGAAAACAACTTCATATCCTCTTTACCGTGCGGCGATGAGTTACAACAGATTTCCCGCGTTATTACGATTCATTCGTTTCGACAATTCCCAAACGCGTAAGGAACGAACACCAGAGGATAACGCTGCACCCATACGCGATATATGGGTAATGTTGAATTCGAATTTGAGTAAGATGTATAAACCGACGGAAAATTTAACGATTGATGAGCTTTATCCTTATCGTGGACACGCCAAGTTCACACAGTATATTCCCTCTAAGCCGGCTAAATGCGGCATCAAAGTATGGTGGATTTGCGATTCGGAAAATTCATATCCCTTATCGGGAATAATATATACGGGTAAAATTGGCAACGTTCGTGAAAAAAATCAAGGAGAGAGAGTTGCAAAAGAACTTTCAGCTCCGTTCAAAGGAAGCGGCCGAAATATCACGATGGATAATTTCTTCACTTCTCTACCGCTCGCTAAACACTTATTATCTTGGAAATCGACAATTACCGGTACTTTGAGGAAAAACAAACCATACATACTCAAAGAAATGGCTGCCAATAAATCTAGAGCAGAATTCTCTCCTTTCTTTGGATTTCACGAACGCGGAATCACACTTTGCTCTTACGTCCCAAAAAAAAACAAAGCTGTGATCTTACTTTCTACAGTACATTGCGACACTGCTGTCAACAACGATGCAAAGAAAAAACCGCATATGATCGAATATTACAATAAATATAAGATTGGCGTCGACACGATAGACCAAATGGTGACGCGATACACGACGTGTAGGCGCACTCAGAGGTGGCCTCTTGCATTTTTTTCAACATAATTGATGTCGCTGCTCTTGCAACATATATTATTTTTTATGAAAATAATAATATGCTCAAGAAAAAACGAACGAGCGTCGTAGTTTCTTGCGCCAATTAAGCGAAGAACTTGCGAAACCAGTGATTGAGGATCGCTCTTCGAATATTCAAATCACGCGACATCACCCGGCGAGACTCGCGATTGAACGCATGATAGGATCCTCAGTCTCTGTTTCCACTGCTGCGATTAAAGGAACTGAGGCTCGCGATAGTTCTGGGCGAAAAGTTATTACCGGTTCATGCCATATTTGTTATAAGTTAACTATTAAAAGGCGCAGGAAAACTCGCAAAAGTTTCAAAAATTGCGAGAAACCTGTGTGCGATGAGCACTCGGTGACTCATATTACATGTTTATATTGCGAAAAATACATCTTTTTTTATCGAATTCATACCTTAAATCATTGTATTTGTTTATTTATCTCTATGACCTCAATAAAACATTTATTGACATGAACTTTGATTTACAGGTGAATATATCAAATTTTTCTCTAGTGGGTACCTGGGTACCCTGGTAACACCCTGGGACTACCCGTACTTCGAGGTCATTTTTCTAAAGCAAACCATTTTTTTTTTTACATATAGCAATGTCGATCTCTGTGTAAAGATTAACACTTCCTAAATCCGGAGGTGTAGGTCGAAAACAATTTTTTTTTTTAAATTACGAGCTAAAATGTGACGAGGTGGGTACCCGGGTACCCGGTCGCACACATAAGGGTTAATCATGTTATTCATATATACTTGCATGGAGGCTAGAGTGGGAGGAGGCCGATCTGTGCATTTCAAAGGGGCTACAAAAATGTGGTCAGACCGGGATGGCGCCACTATCTCTAAGACCTCGAGCAGGAAGCTGAGTATCGATGTCGTGTAAGAGAAATGGAAGAGGATCGAATACGCATCCCAGCAAGCAGTGCAGCGAGATCGCGCCCAAAAATTACCCCCTCTCTGGTCTCTTACGCGCCCATCACGCAATCATAGTAGCGCGTGTCCGTGAGCGAGCGACGCTCGGCCATCTTCGGAAAGAGCCGAGCGCGCCGAAGTTTCCCGACCGCTCCTTCGGCAGCTACACCAATACATGGACGCCTAGCTCGTTCATGTGCGGCCAAACCGAAACGAAGGCTTCAAGGGAAAAAGCAATGTGAGCACGACTCGCGCGTGACGTCACCCGACGGAACGCGCGAGGCTTTTAGATGATTTCGATGCTTATTTAGCTCTTGATTCTCTGCGTTATCAATGTATACAAAAAAATGTATCGCGCACCCTCATCGCTGATTTTTTTAGTTTATACGTTAATTTAAATATAATAATGAATCCAAATTGCAACTTATTTATCTTCTCAAAAATTGTTTACGCTTTACTCACACCCGTCCTTATGCCAAATAAATTATAATTAATAAAAGTAAGCCGAAATATATTTATATTCGTATTATTATATTAATTCTCATACTTTCATGAAGCGATAAAGCATTATCCCCAAAAGCAAGCCAATCAACCATCCGGCCGCGAATCGTCAGTACCAGAAAGTGTAAATTCTACAAGCGATAGGATGGTCCCGTTGGTAGCGTTCCTGGCTTCGGTCCGCAGAAGCGCAGGATCGTTCCTCGCGCTCAGTGCCTTTTTTTAAAATTATTATTACTATTAATTCTTGTTTGATTAGTTATTTTTATTAAGTTATCATTATTATTTTTATTAGTTATCTTTTAGTGCCGAAAAATTTATCGCACACTCCGACCGCTTATTTGATTAGTTTGTACGTTAATTTGAATGTAATAATAAACCTAAATTACAACTTATGTATCTTCTAAAAAATTGTTTGCGCTTTACTCACACCCGTCTCTATGCCAAATAAATTGTAATTCATAAAAGTAAGCGCCCTGTCATTTTGGTCAACCGGTTGTACAAGACAGTCGAGTCAACGTAAAAGTTCAACGGTTGAATTTGGACAGCTTCTCAACTGTTCATCTTTGAAAGTCGACCATCCTGCGTTTTCTGTGGATGGTTGACTCGATGGTTGACCCGGCGGTTGATTGGATGGTTGACTCGACGCGAGATATTTAATGATTAATCAAATTATACTATCTTGATAATTAAATTGATGATTTGCGCAGAATTGAGTCATCAAACACGGGGGGGGGGGGGGAGAATATCCGCAGCAGATTGTGCGACGGAGTGAGACAACAATCCAGCGAAAACAAAATGGCCGCGGTTAAACAACCGTTGAATCAACCATTACGATTTTTTGTACGGTCGACTTTATAGTTTTAAAGCTGTCCAAATTCAACCGTTAATTTTTTCGGTTGACTTTGCAGTTGCCAAAATTGCTAGCGCGGAAATATATTTATAGTCGTATTATTATATTCATTCTCGTAAGTTACGATTCGCGGCCGGATGGATGTGGCTTGTTTTTGGGGATAATGCTTTATCGCTTGATGATAGTATATGAGAATGAATATAATAATGCGAATATAAATATATTTTCGCTTACTTTTCATGAATTACAATTTATTTCGCATAGGGACGGGGGTGAGTAAAGCGCAAACAATTTTTTAGACGATAAATAAGTTGTAATTTAGATTTATTATTAAATTAAAATTAACGTACAAACTAATCAAATAAGCGGTCGGAGTGCGCGATAAATTTTTTGACACTAAAAGATAACTAATTAAAATAATAATGATAACTAATAAAAATAACTAATCAAATAAGAATTAATGGTAATCAGAATTTTAAAAAAAGCACTGAGCGCGGGGAACGATCCCGCGCCCCTGCGGACCGAAGTCAGGAACGCTACCAACGGGACCATCTCATCGCTTGTAGAATATGCACTTTCTGGTACTGACGATTCGCGGCCAGATGAATGATTCGCTTGTTTTTGGGGATAATGCTTTATCGCTTGATGAAAGTATGAGAATTAATATAATAATACGAATATAAATATATTTCCGCTTACTTTTATGAATTATAATTTATTTGGCATAAGGATGGGTGTGAGTAGAGTGTAAACAATTTTTTAGAAGACAAATAAGTTGTAATTTGGATTTATTGTTATATTTAAATTAACGTATAAACTAAAAAAAAGCGATCAGGGTGCCCGATACATTTTTTTGTATACATTGATAACGCAGAGAATCAAGAGCTAAATAAGCATTGAAATCGTCTAAAAGCCTCGCGCGTTCCGTCGAGTGACGTCACGCGCGAGTCGTGCTCAGATTGCTTTTTCCCTCGAAGCCTTCGTTTCGGCTTGGCCGCACATGAACGAGCTCGGCGTCCATGTGTTGGTGTAGCTGCCGAAGGCGCGGTCGGGAAACTTCGGCGCGCTCGGCTCTTTCCGAAGATGTCCGAGCGTCGCTCGCTCACGAACACGCGCTACTATGATTGTGTGATGGGCGCGTAAGAGGCTAGAGAGGGGGTAACTTTTGCGCGCGATCTGGCTATATATCATTTTGCATCACTCTCGCACGCAGCCTACTTCTCAAGTATCATGCTGCCTTATGCGCAGTTCACTTCTCATTATTTACTTGTTCCGTCTCTGTCACACGCAGCTCACTTCTCGACGTCTTAGCAATAGTGACGCCATCCCAGTATGACCACATTTTTGTAGCCACTTTTTTAGCTCCATAAACTTAGCCGCCGACTATGGAAATATCCAATTTTTTTCGACGCCAAACGATTGTAAGTCGTTTGTTAGTGTTTGTTAGACAAAACCCAGCGTTTGTTAGACTTTATTTATTGAATGAAACGAAAAAAAAAATGTATGCCAATGTTAGCCCCAGAAAATAGTTTTCTGGTGAATTCGAACTTTTCTTCGTAACCAATCGATTGTTAGTCGTTTGTTAGTGATTGTAAGTCACTTTATATCGTTTGTTAGAGCTCAATTATTATTAAAATTAATGAAAAACTTTTCGGCCCTAGAGCGCGCTGCAAGCCAAGTGAAGATGGCGGCATCGTCGCGACAGCTGCTTCCGGCTTTCCACATGTGACTCGTCAATTTCAGCAAAACGTTGATTCTTGTCATTCTATTAGATTGTTAGACGATCACTAGGGATTGTTAGTTCATTTTCATCGTTTGTTAGAGCTCCATTTTTATTTAATCGCTGAACAACTTTTCGGCGCGAGAGCGCGCTGCATGTCGCGAAGGTTGGCAGCGTCGCCGCGACAGCTGCTTCCGGCTTTGCACATGTAACTCGTCAATTTCAGCAAAACGTTGATTCTTATCATTCTATTCGATTGTTAGACGATTGCTAGTGATTGTTAGTTCGTTTTCATCGTTTGTTAGAGCTCCATTTTTATTTAATCGCTGAAAAACTTTTCGGCGCGAGAGAGCGCTGCATGTCGCGTAGGTTGGCAGCATCGCTGCGACAGCTGCTTCCGGCTTTGCACATGTAACTCGTCAATTTCAGCAAAACGTTGATTCTTGTCATTCTATTCGATTGTTAGACGAATGCTAGTGTTTGTTAGTTAATTTTCATCGTTTGTTAGATCTCCATTTATATATAATCGCCGAAAAACCTTTCGGTGCGAGAGCGCGCTGCTTGTCGCGAAAGTTGGCAGCATCGTCGCGACAGCTACTTCCGGCTTTGCACATGTATCTCGTCAATTTCAGCAAAACGTTGATTCTTGTCGTTCTATTAGATTATTAGAACTCCATTTATATTTAATCGCTGAAAAACTTTTCGGCGCTAGAGCAAGCTATGTGAACTTGGCGATTCGACTTTGGATTCCTGTATTTTCTTTGGCGTCAATCGTTTGTGAGTCGTTTGTGGTTGATTGTGGTAACAATTAAAACGTTTGTGAGATGAGTCTTTAGTTGGAAAATGAGCGTAAAAAATTACCGGTAAGTTAGCGACTCGACTTTGACTTTTCGATTCAAATTTTTTTTAAATCGTTTGTGAGTCATTTGTGGTTGATTGTGAGAACAATTAAAACGTTTGTGAGATCAGCCTTTAGTTGAAAAATGAGAGTTAAAAATGACCGGTAAGTTGGCGACTTGACTTTGACTTTTCCATTTTTTTTTCAATTCGTTTGTGGGTCGTTTGTGGTTGATTGTGAGATTAATTAAAACGTTTGTGAGATCAGTCTCGGCGGTGAAAAAGAGACTTGCAAAGAACGGGAAAGTTATCGATTCGCTTGTCACTTCTGCACTTGTTTGTATACATTTTTGGTCGTTTGTAGTTGGTTGCGCGAACAATTCGAAGGGTCGTACGCTTAGCGTTTACGAAGTAAAACGTAAAAACATATGTGGAAAAATTCTCGATGAACGGTTATATTACCCAAACAAGTCAGCACCGAAACATTCATTTTTATTATATTTCTATATCACGAAGAAGTTAATCGATGTCAAACTGTTGACGAATACTTTAATTAGAACATTTTGTGAGGTCAGTCATTGGTTGAGAACTGATGGTGGAAGATTACCGCAAAGATAGCGAGTCAACTTGACTTTTAGATTAAAAAAAATCGTTTGTGAGTCGTTTGTGGAATTGTAAAATCAATCAAAACGTTTCTGAGCTCACTTTTGGTGGAAAAATAAGACTTAATAGTGACTGGTAAGTAAACGACACGGCTTTGACATTTTCAAATTTAAGTGTCTGTGGCTGATTTTGACAATAATCAAAACGTTTGTAAGATGATCGCTTTCAAAATGGAAAGTAAAACATTTTTGCTAAACTTCTTTACATGGTCATATAACCCAAACTTCTTTGCATGGTCATATAACCCAAACACACAGGCCAACACAGCGAAATGCTATTTTTGCGTTATTTATATATAACGAAGAGGTTAATTGACGTCAAATTGTTGACGAATATTTTCCAATCGTTTGTGGTTGATTGTGGTAACAATTAAAACGTTATTGAGATGAGTCGTTAGTTAGAAAATGAGCGTCAAAAATTACCGGTAAGTTAGCGACTTGACTTTGACTTTTCAATTTTTTTTTTAAATCGTTTGTGAGTCATTTGTGGTTGATTGTGAGAACAATTAAAACGTTTGTGAGATCAGCCTTTAGTTGAAAAATAAGAGTTCAAAATGACCGGTAAGTTGGCAACTTGACTTTGACTTTTCCAATTTTTTTTTTCAATTCGTTTGTGGGTCGTTTGTGGTTGATTGTGAGATTAATTAAAACGTTTGTGAGATCAGTCTGGGTGGTGTAAAAGAGACTTGCAAAGAACGGGAAAATTATCGATTCGCTTGTCACTTCTGCACTTGTTTGTATACATTTTTGGTCGTTTGTAGTTGGTTGCGCGAACAATTCGAAGCGTCGTACGCTTAGCGTTTACGAAGTAAAACGTAAAAACATATGTGAAAAAATTCTCGATGAACGGTTATATTACCCAAACAAGTCAGCACTGAAACATTCATTTTTATTATATTTCTATATCATGAAGAAGTTAATCGATGTCAAACTGTTGACGAATACTTTAATTCGAAGATTTTGTGACGTCAGTCATTAGTTGAGAAATGATAGTGAAAGATTACCGCAATGTTAGCTATTCGACTTTGACTCTTATGGCCTCTGCACACTGCGCGCGATGAGCGATATCCAATGGGAGCTCAGGTATTCCAGAAACGCCCTAGGAGAGTGAAGCTCCCATTGGATATCGCTCATCGCCCGACGCTCATCGCGCGCAGTGTGCAGAGGCCATAAGAGTCAAAGTCGAATAGCTAACATTGCGGTAATCTTTCACTATCATTTCTCAACTAATGACTGACGTCACAAAATGTTCTAATTAAAGTATTCGTTAACAGTTTGACATCGATTGACTTCTTCATGATATCGAAATATAATATAAATGAATGTTTCAGTGCTGACTTGTTTGGGTAATATAACCGTTCATCGAGAATTTTTCCACATATGTTTTTACGTTTTACTTCGTAAACGCTAAGCGTACGACCCTTCGAATTGTTCGCGCAGCCAACTACAAACGACCAAAAATGTATACAAACAAGTGCAGAAGTGACAAGCGAATCGATAACTTTCCCGTTCTTTGCAAGTCTCTTTTTCACCGCCGAGACTGATCTCACAAACGTTTTAATTAATCACACAATTAACCATAAACGACCCACAAACGATTGACGCCAAAAAAAATACACGAATCCAAAGTCGAATCGCCAAGTTCACATAGCTGCTAGAGCACGCTGCTTGTCGCGAAGGTTGGCAGCATCGTCGCGACAGCTGCTTCCGGATTTGCACATGTAACTCGTCAATTTCAGGAAACGTTGATTCTTGTCATTCGATTAGATTGTTAGACGATCGCTAGTGATTGTTAGTTAACTTTCATCGTTTGTAAGAGCTCCATTTTTATTTAATCGCTGAAAAACTTTTCGGCGCTAGAGCGCGCTGCTTGTCGCGAAGGTTGGCAGCATCGTCGCGACAGCTGCTTCCAGCTTTGCACATGTACCTCGTCAATTTCAGGAAACGTTGATTCTTGTCATTCGATTAGATTGTTAGACGATCGCTAGTGATTGTTAGTTAATTTTCAACGCTTGTTAGATCTGCATTTTTATATAATCGCCGAAAAACCTTTCGGCGCGAGAGCGCGCTGCTTGTCGCGAAAGTTGGCAGCATCGTCGCGACAGCTGCTTCCGGCTTTGCACATGTATCTCGTCAATTTCAGCAAAACGTTGATTCTTGTCATTCTATTAGATTGTTAGACGATCGCTAGTGATTGTTAGTTAACTTTCATCGTTTGTTAGAGCTCTATTTATATTTAATCGCTGAAAAACTTTTCGGCGCTAGAGCGCGCTGCTTGTCGCGAAGGTTGGCAGCATCGTCGCGACAGCTGCTTCCAGCTTTGCACATGTACCTCGTCAATTTCAGAAAACGTTGATTCTTGTCATTCTATTAGATTGTTAGACGATCGCTAGTGATTGTTAGTTAACTTTCATCGTTTGTTAGAGCTCCATTTATATTTAATCGCTAAAAAACTTTTCGGCGCTAGAGCGCGCTGCTTGTCGCAAAGGTTGGCAGCATCGCCGCGACAGCTGCTTACGGCTTTGCACATGTAACTCGTCAATTTCAGCAAAACGTTGATTCTTGTCATTCGATTAGATTGTTAGTCGATCGCTAGTGATTGTTAGTTAACTTTCATCGTTAGTTAGAGCTCCATTTATATTTAATCGCTGAAAAACTTCTCGGCGCTAGAGCGCGCTGCTTGTCGCGAAGGTTGGCAGCATCGTCGCCACAGCCGCTTCCGGCTTTTCACATGTAACTCGTCAATTACAGCAAAACGTTGATTCGTGTCATTCGATTAGATTGTTAGACGATCGCTAGTGATTGTTAGTTCATTTTCATCGTTTGTTAGAGCTCCATTTTTATTTAATCGCTGGAAAACTTTTCGGCGCGAGAGCGCGCTGCATGTCGCGAAGGTTGGCAGCATCGCCGCGACAGCTGCTTACGAATTTGCACATGTATCTCGTCAATTTCAGCAAAACGTTGATTCTTGTCATTCTATTAGATTGCTAGACGATCGCTAGTGATTGTTAGTTAACTTTCATCGTTTGTTAGAGCTCCATTTATATTTAATCGCTGAAAAACTTTTCGGCGCGAGAGCGCGCTGCTTGTCGCGAAGGTTGGCAGCATCGTCGCGACAGCTGCTTCCGGATTTGCACATGTAACTCGTCAATTTCAGAAAACGTTGATTCTTGTCATTCGATTAGATTGTTAGACGATCGCTAGTGATTGTTAGTTAACTTTCATCGTTTGTTAGAGCTCCATTTTTATTTAATCGCTGAAAAACTTTTCGGCGCGAGAGCGCGCTGCATGTCGCGAAGGTTGGCAGCATCGCTGCGACAGCTGCTTGCGGCTTTGCACATGTAACTCGTCAATTTCAGCAAAACGTTGATTCTTGTCATTCTATTCGATTGTTAGACGAATGCTAGTGATTGTTAGTTAACTTTCATCGTTAGTTAGAGCTCCATTTATATTTAATCGCTGAAAAACTTCTCGGCGCTAGAGCGCGCTGCTTGTCGCGAAGGTTGGCAGCATCGTCGCCACAGCTGCTTCCGGCTTTTCACATGTAACTCGTCAATTTCAGCAAAACGTTGATTCTTGTCATTCGATTAGATTGTTAGACGATCGCTAGTGATTGTTAGTTCATTTTCATCGTTTGTTAGAGCTCCATTTTTATTTAATCGCTGGAAAACTTTTCGGCGCGAGAGCGCGCTGCATGTCGCGAAGGTTGGCAGCATCGCCGCGACAGCTGCTTACGAATTTGCACATGTATCTCGTCAATTTCAGCAAAACGTTGATTCTTGTCATTCTATTAGATTGTTAGACGATCGCTAGTGATTGTTAGTTAACTTTCATCGTTTGTTAGAGCTCCATTTATATTTAATCGCTGAAAAACTTTTCGGCGCGAGAGCGCGCTGCTTGTCGCGAAGGTTGGCAGCATCGTCGCGACAGCGGCTTCCGGCTTTGCACATGTAACTCGTCAATTTCAGAAAACCTTGATTCTTGTCATTCGATTAGATTGTTAGACGAATGCTAGTGATTGTTAGTTAATTTTCATCGTTTGTTAGATCTCCATTTTTATATAATCGCCGAAAAACCTTTCGGTGCGAGAGCGCGCTGCTTGTCGCAAAGGTTGGCAGCATCGTCGCGACAGCTGCTTCCGGCTTTGCACATGTATCTCGTCAATTGCAGCAAAACGTTGATTCTTGTCATTCTATTAGATTGTTAGACGATCGCTAGTGATTGTTAGTTCATTTTCATTGTTTGTTGGAGCTCCATTTTTATTTAGTCGCTGAAAAACTTTTCGGCGCGAGAGCGCGCTGCATGTCGCGAAAGTTGGCAGCATCGTCGCGACAGCTGCTTCCGGCTTTGCACATGTATCTCGTCAATTTCAGCAAAACGTTGATTCTTGTCATTCTATTAGATTGTTAGACGATCGCTAGTGATTGTTAGTTAACTTTCATCGTTTGTTAGAGCTCCATTTATATTTAATCGCTGAAAAACTTTTCGGCGCTAGAGCGCGCTGCTTGTCGCGAAGGTTGGCAGCATCGTCGCGACAGCTGCTTCCGGCTTTGCACATGTATCTCGTCAATTTCAGCAAAACGTTGATTCTTGTCATTCTATTAGATTGTTAGACGATCGCTAGTGATTGTTAGTTAACTTTCATCGTTTGTTAGAGCTCCATTTATATTTAATCGCTGAAAAACTTTTCGGCGCTAGAGCGCGCTGCTTGTCGCGAAGGTTGGCAGCATCGTCGCGACAGCTGCTTCCGGCTTTGCACATGTAACTCGTCAATTTCAGACAACGTTGATTCTTGTCATTCGATTAGATTGTTAGACGAATGCTAGTGATTGTTAGTTAATTTTCATCGTTTGTTAGATCTCCATTTTTATATAATCGCCGAAAAACCTTTCGGCGCGAGAGCGCGCTGCTTGTCGCAAAGGTTGGCAGCATCGTCGCGACAGCTGCTTCCGGCTTTGCACATGTATCTCGTCAATTGCAGCAAAACGTTGATTCTTGTCATTCTATTAGATTGTTAGACGATCGCTAGTGATTGTTAGTTAATTTTCATCGTTAATTATAGCTCCATTTATATTTAATCGCTGAAAAACTTTTCGGCGCTAGAGCGCGCTGCATGTCGCGAAGCTTGGCAGCATCGCTGCGACAGCTGCTTCCGGCTTTGCACATGTAACTCGTCAATTTCAGCAAAACGTTGATTCTTGTCATTCTATTCGATTGTTAGACGAATGCTAGTGTTTGTTAGTTAATCTTCATCGTTTGTTAGATCTCCATTATTATATAATCGCTGAAAAACCTTTCGGTGCGAGAGCGCGCCGCTTGTCGCGAAAGTTGGCAGCATCGTCGCGACAGCTGCTTCCGGCTTTGCACATGTATCTCGTCAATTTCAGCAAAACGTTGATTCTTGTCGTTCGATTAGAATGTTAGACGATCGCTAGTGATTGTTAGTTAACTTTCATCGGTTGTTAGAACTCCATTTATATTTAATCGCTGAAAAACTTTTCGGCGCTAGAGCGCGCTGCTTGTCGCGAAGGTTGGCAGCATCGTCGCGACAGCTGCTTCCGGATTTGCACATGTAACTCGTCAATTTCAGAAAACGTTGATTCTTGTCATTCGATTAGATTGTTAGACGATCGCTAGTGATTGTTAGTTAACTTTCATCGTTTGTTAGAGCTCCATTTTTATTTAATCGCTGAAAAACTTTTCGGCGCGAGAGCGCGCTGCATGTCGCGAAGGTTGGCAGCATCGCTGCGACAGCTGCTTGCGGCTTTGCACATGTAACTCGTCAATTTCAGCAAAACGTTGATTCTTGTCATTCTATTCGATTGTTAGACGCATGCTAGTGATTGTTAGTTAACTTTCATCGTTAGTTAGAGCTCCATTTTTATTTAATCGCTGAAAAACTTCTCGGCGCTAGAGCGCGCTGCATGTCGCGAAGGTTGGCAGCATCGCCGCGACAGCTGCTTCCGGCTTTGCACATGTATCTCGTCAATTTCAGCAAAACGTTGGTTCTTGTCATTCTATTAGATTGTTAGACGATCGCTAGTGATTGTTAGTTAATTTTCATCGTTTGTTAGAGCTCCATTTATATTTAATCGCTGAAAAACTTTTCGGCGCTAGAGCGCGCTGCTTGTCGCGAAGGTTGGCAGCATCGTCGCGACAGCTGCTTCCGGCTTTGCACATGTAACTCGTCAATTTCAGAAAACGTTGATTCTTGTCATTCGATTAGATTGTTAGACGAATGCTAGTGATTGTTAGTTAATTTTCATCGTTTGTTAGATCTCCATTTTTATTTAATCGCCGAAAAACGTTTCGGCGCGAGAGCGCGCTGCTTGTCGCGAAAGTTGGCAGCATCGTCGCGACAGCTGCTTCCGGCTTTGCACATGTATCTCGTCAATTTCAGGGAAACGTTGATTCTTGTCATTCTATTAGATTGTTAGACGATCGATAGTGATTGTTACTGAATTTTCATCGTTTGTTAGAGCTCCATTTATATTTAATCGCTGAAAAACTTCTCGGCGCTAGAGCGCGCTGCTTGTCGCGAAGGTTGGCAGCATCGCTGCGACTGCTGCTTACGGCTTTGCACATGTAACTCGTCAATTTCAGCAAAACTTTGATTCTTGTCCTTCGATTAGATTGTTAGACGATCGCTAGTGATTGTTAGTTAACTTTCATCGTTTGTGAGAGCTCCATTTATATTTAATCGCTGAAAAACTTTTCGGCGCTAGAGCGCGCTGCTTGTCGCGAAGGTTGGCAGCATCGTCGCGACAGCTGCTTCCGGCTTTGCACATGTATCTCGTCAATTTCAGCAAAATGTTGATTCTTGTCATTCTATTAGATTGTTAGACGATTGCTAGTGATTGTTAGTCAATTTTCATCGTTTGTTAGGTCTCCATTTTTATTTAATCGCCGAAAAACTTTTCGGCGCGAGAGCGCGCTGCATGTCGCGAAGGTTGGCAGCATCGCCGCGGCAGCTGTTACGACTTTGCACATGTATCTCGTCAATTTCAGCAAAACGTTGATTTTTGTCATTCTATTAGATTGTTAGACGATCGCTAGTGATTGTTAGTTAACTTTCCTCGTTTGTTAAAGCTCCATTTATATTTAATCGCTGAAAAACTTTTCGGCGCTAGAGCGCGCTGCTTGTCGCGAAGGTTGGCAGCATCGTCGCGACAGCTGCTTCCGCCTTTGCACATGTAACTCGTCAATTTCAGCAAAACGTTGATTCTTGGCATTCTATTAGATTGTTAGACGATCGCTAGTGATTGTTAGTTAATTTTCATCGTTTGTTAGATATCCATTTTTATTCAATCGCTGAAAAACTTTTCGGCGCTACAGCGCGCTGCATGTCGCGAAGGTTGGCAGCATCGCCACGATGGCCGCGATAAACGTATATAATTTTAATCAATAATGGGAAATCGGTGCAAATGACCAACGAAATAGAGAATTAAAAAAAAGCGTGAGCATCTCAAACCTCGATCTGATCATGAGCCTTTTTTGCTCGATATTTCTAATTGTGAGTCGTGGTCGAACTCCCATAAAGTGAATCCAGATTTAAAATTCGCAGAATAATTTTTTTTTTATACTACTCAAAACAAAATCAGGGCCACTTGTACATTTACATTTTTAAGTAACTGAATGTTGACCCACGACCACGTTATGATAATTATCATCACTGTGATAATTATAATCACTGAATCTCTCTAAAGAAAGCTATGAAATGTCATCAGAGTTTTCTACATGAACTACTCTGGAGAAAGTCTAACAAGACATTGTTTTCATCACTTGTAGTTCTTGGCATGGACACTATTCTGAGTACAGTGAGATGTGAGGTTTTCCCCATTGTTATATCCGAACAAAGTTTTTACGGTTGACATACATTGACATATATACATGCCAAAAGAGCTCTCGTCTCTAGTGAAGTGCAGAGAGCACACTGCAAAGTCCAGCTTTCGCAGTCATCGTACACACAGTTAAAATCACTGACGCAAGGCAATTCGTTAACCTTCACGACACTATACATGATACTTTAAGCAGTTATGAGCATTCATGGAAAAACTGATGCGAAGCTTGTTCACATTGTTCAATGATGCGTTAGGCAAAATAATTCTCAAGCTGTGTCAATAAATTCTACAGAGCTGGATGCATTTTCTATAAAAAACGTCTTCGTCTATATGTGTCTGTTCAGAAAATGTTGAGGATATGCGATCCAAACAACGTAAATTCAAGAATTCCAGACTTACGAACACACGAATTGGTAATGACGTACAGAAGCTAGGTTATGCTCTTAGGATACACAAAAGCTACACATAAACGTCAGTCTGTAAATTTCTCTATTCTATACAAGCAAGTGAAAGAAATGAGCACAATATTAAATATTTATGTAACTTACTCTGTATCTATTTGCGTATCTTCCTCTGTCGCTGTTTCTCCGACGGATTCCGGGCGAGTGCCACGCCTAATATTATATACGCGTGTTAGGATCAAAATAAATAATCCACGCCTAAATTTGAAACGATGTGAACCTTTGTTAAATAAATGTTTGGCTCTAATAAGAGCCCTTTGTTTTTATTTTTCACGCTAATAACCGCGTTTGGTTATTCAAGCTGTCAAAGCAACTGTACTGGAATATATATATATATTGCAAGCAGGGTGTAGTTCGAGTCGTACCCTTCGAGAAACCGGTGGCGTTGCTGTGCCTGTTGCGGTAGTGTTAATCAATCCACAAAACAGCGTATTTACTATGCTTACGACATGAGCCAACGACTTTATTCCATCCAATGAACGACAATGACAATGAAGAATAAAGTTTGGGGTAAAACGTCAGTCGAAAA
Source organism: Ophion ellenae (assembly GCA_963210295.1). Classification (NCBI taxonomy): domain Eukaryota; kingdom Metazoa; phylum Arthropoda; class Insecta; order Hymenoptera; family Ichneumonidae; genus Ophion; species Ophion ellenae. Next base: position 10,560,926 of record OY723386.1, on the reverse strand, counting down.
TTCGGCCGTACATTATGAGATCTCGAGATTGAGTGGACGAATCGAAAAATAGCCCGAACAAAATCGCTAGGAAAAAATCACATTACATCGGTAAACTGTCATTAGATTCTCGATTTGTTGCCGCGTTTTCGCGTAATGTCGAGACTACGTTAAAAGTTGTCTGCTAAAAGGCCATCTTACTGTATGAAGAGTTGCGGCGTGTGGTCAGTTCGTCAGTGGCGTCGAGATTGGTGGCGAAGAATTTTTTTTTTGTATTATTTGGCGTCAACACGTTGCCGCGTCTCTTGATCCCTTTTAGAAACTTCGAAAAAGAAAAGAACGCCAAGTAATTTTAAAAAACGCAGAACAAATGATCTCTTGTTTCACCTTATAAAAAATTCTAATTTATTAAAAAATATGTTTTATTTCGATTTAAAGAATGGGTTTACAGTCCGGCCTCCGAATAAGAAACCCGGAAATAAGAAACATTCCCCAGTTTCTCACTCGAGCGCTTTCCCCTCTCTGACTCGAACTCCGAGCTCGTGAATTTTGTGCGCGGAACCTCTGGTTGAGAAACCAGCCTGGGAGAGATTATTCGGCCAAAATAGAGTGAACGTTGTAGTGTAAATTGATGTGTGCATGCGTGCGTGAGTATGTGTGTGTGCGTGTGTGAATGTAACAAAAAATCTAAAAGTTTATTAGAATTTTTTTGTATTCATTAAAAAAATACATATATGTGTTAACAAGATTTCATATAAAATAAAAACACATATAAGGGTGTTTAAAGATTTTCATATACAACAGCAAACGTTCCCGAGACGTGAAGTAAAGCGTTTTCGTCTTGTTGCATATTATTTTGATCCGCAACGCACTCGAATGGCGGTGGAATATTTTCGAGAAAGTCGAACTCTGCCATTGAAGATGAATCCTCAGAGATATTGACTTCTTCTTTTATATAAATGGGATAAAACAATATGGACACAAAGCTCTTCGTTTAAATAATCACCTTGTGGCGCAGATTCTGTAATATTTTCTTCGACTTGTATACTACAGTTTGATCTCTTACGCTTCTTTACAGTTTCGGTCATTTTATAACAGTTAATAGTAATTCAGATACAGCAGTACACAATAATATTCAATAGTATGTATATTAACGTGAAACAAAAATTCGCTAAATAAATGTCCACGCGCACTCGAAAATGTTTTTGCACGGGCGATGTGAATACTAAGTTGCAACTCGTTCGAGCGAGTTTCTTGTTAAGAGGGAATGACACCTCATCGCGGTCGGTATGGTAGAACAATTATAGATTCCCAAAAATCTCTGAAACGGCTCTTCAGATCCCGTCGAAACTTTGCCAAACGACGTCAAATAGATAGACGAACAGCTGTCTTCCCCTCAAATTTTCTGAATTTGAGAAAAAAAATGTAGATTGGCTTATGATAAGACAATCTAGTTTTTTTTTCTCAAATTCAGAAAATTTGAGGGGAAGACAGGTGTTCGTCTATCTATTTGACGTCGTTTGGCAAAGTTTCGACGGGATCTGAAGAGTCGTTTCAGAGATTTTTGGGAATCTATAATTGTTCTACCATACCGACCGCGATGAGGTGTCATTCCCTCTTAAGACGGAATGACACCTCATCGCGGTCGGTATGGAAGAACAATTATAGATACCCAAAAATCTCTGAAACGGCTCTTCAGATGGCGTCAAAACTTCGGCAAACGATTGGCTTACCATAAGCCAATCTACGTTTTTTTCCTCAAATTCAGAGAATTTGAGGGGCAGACAGCTGTTCGTCTATCTATTTGACGTCGTATGGAAAAGTTTCGACAGGATCTGAAGAGCCGTTTCAGAGATTTTTGGGTATCTATAATTGTTCTACTATACCGACCGCGATGAGGTGTCATTTCGTTTTAAGAGGATCGCATGCGGAAAAGAGTGAGAGAGACAGACAGAGGTAGTAAGCGCGGGGCGCGCGCCTGGTGGTGGTATGCGATATATAAGAAAAACTCTTCCCCTTGGGGGCTTTTGATTTCTTATTCGGAGGTCGGACTGTTATTATGTTTTTTCAACTCAAATGTATAAAAAAGTGAAATAACTTTTTATAAAATAACCAAGCAAGTTTACTAGAAATGTAAACTAAATCGTTGAAACTTAGGAATAATATTTTTCTAAACATTTTATTCTCATTAAAAAAAACACTATTATAACAACTATTGGAATAAAAAATCCGTATTACCATTATATAAACCTTCATTGTATGTACCACCGTAGAAATACATCGGAAATGATGGGCAACGACTTGACGTGCATGGTTGTTGTCCGCGCCTTTTGGCACGGTCAATTTTTTCCCTTAATTTTCCCGGTTCCGCTCCTTCACCTGAAAATATAATAAAAAGGATTGTAACGGTGGCATCAATGATCCCACTGGCAAAAATAACTCTCACCGCCGTTTCCGCCGAGTGCCCTCGAGGTACGCTCCATCATGATACCTCCGTCAGTGTTACCCCGGGGTACTGTATCATCGATGACCCTCACAAATGGTCAATCAGGACATTCCTTCACCGAGGGGACTGGCCGATGGCCCACTAGGACATTCCTTTACCGAGGGGACTGGCCGACGGCCCACCAGGACATTCCTTTACCGAGGGGACTGGCCGATGGCCCACCAGGGCGTTTTCCCCTTGTTGATGCCACACCGAGACTCTCCTTTGCTGAGGCCACCCCGAGGCTCTCCTCTAGCAGTGCACCAGAGTTCCTCAATGTCGCAGGTCCTCCAGTGCATCTGTCCAGCGTTAAGTCTCCGGTCAACCCTGCCGCATCTGCAAGGGGCCAGGAAGAAATTATCACCCGGATGAGTTAATGCACAAATTGGACTGGAGAGGAGAACACCAACAACGGCACGGATCCAAACCGATCCCATCTCTCCGGTCAACCGGCCCTTTCCTCCCCATACACTCAGTTCTAGGCCTTTTTGATAAATTATGTTTTTAAACGTGTAAATATTTATTTTTTGTTTTTATTGGCCCTATCGTAATTTTAAGGTTATATTAGTAAGCAATTCATATTCACCTGAGTTCCTGTGACCCCTGCGTCCGCCACGTAAATTACGCATACTCGGTCCACCGTTACATCTTACACACCCGTAAAACACATACGTCACGCACCGCGCACTCGCCAAACACTTTTTATTAATATTTAAGCGTCAGAGCAAATTGTGCGGCTCGCGCTATAACATTTCGGGGTAACACCAAATTATCATAACCGTGCCAAATAACGTCCACGGCGCGCCGTGGGACTACACCATGTATTATCCTCGGAGGATTCCTCCCTTCCATACCGACCTGGCCCGAGCCTGCCTTGCACTAGTTCGTGCGCGGGCCAAGGGTGGGCGTCAGGCAAAATCCTTTCCCGTAAACGTTCGACGGGCATAAAACTCCGCCCTTGAGTAGCAAAGAAGACATTCGATATCACTGCTTCACAGCCCGTGAGCAGTCGACCACTAAAAATCCTTCATACACCTCCAAATCCCAGTACACTCGCCGAAATCGCCTCGTTAACCGCTACCTGTTACGTGTGTACGTTCGGGTTATTAATCTCACTAATGTTTGATACTCGTTGGGCTCTTTATTTGTTTAGGAGCATACTTCCCGCTCAGCAGCCTAGCACCGTCTGCCTTCCCAGCCTCTCACGCTCAGCCCCCTCGGCTCGTACCGTGCTGCCCTCTCCGCTCGCACGGTGCTGCCACAACATCCCACTTATTTTATAAAAATGTAGTACAAACGAAATACAACATGTGTGGTTTAATAGGATATAAACTGAAGATGAGTAACATAAATAAAGACAAAGTAACTTAACCCTAGACATAGTACTAGGTTACATCACGTAATCTCGGGTCCACGCCGGTGGGTTCCTCTCGCGACGCGGTCTGCCGCCCCCGGACTCTTTGATTTCGGGTTGAGGATTCTCGGATTCAACCCCTTCTTCTGGACCCTCTACTGTCTCCCTAGCCTCCGGAACTCTAATTAGTCCGCAGGGCGGATTTGCTCTTTGGCCCGGCACATGAACTAAGTGCCACCTGTTTCTACGCAGCATCCCTAGCTCTGTTTCTACAAGATACGAGTTTGGATACTCGGTCGGACGCACGGCCTTGCCATACCTTTTCATATCCGTTATCCGCACCATATCATCTTTCTGAAGCGGCGAGAGATCTTTAGCTCGATGTCTTTTGTTATAGTTGGCTTCTCGTTTTCTCTTACGCTCTTCTTCTTTTACTCCTATCTTGTTATGTTCCCGATATGTCCCCAGTTGACTAGATAGCGTTGGAACCGTTGTTCTAATACGCCTGGAAAACATTAGCTCCGCAGGCGAAAACCCGTTCTCTAACGGCGTCGCCCTGTACGACATAAGTGCTAAGTGAACGTCGTCCGATTTTTTAATGAGATTCTTTGCGATTTTTACTGCCGCCTCGGCTTCCCCGTTGCTCTGTGGGTAGTGCGGTGAGCTAGTAACGTGGGCAAACCCGTAGGAACGCGCGAATTCTCTGAACTTCGACTTGAACTGCGAGCCATTGTCGCTACGTACTATTTCTGGGATTCCGTACCTAGCGAACACTGCCTTGCATTTCTCGATTATTTCGCTCTCTGTCAACGAGTTTAACCCGATTACCTCAAAGAATCTCGAGTAATAGTCGACAATGACAATATACCACTTCGTAAGCTTAAATAAGTCCATCGCAACTCTCTGCCAGGATCTCGTTGGGAATTCCTCTTTTACCAATTTTTCTTTCGCGTTTACTCTCTCGTAAATGCACTCTTTGCACGCTGTGACGAGGTTTTGTAACTGTGAGCTCAAGCCGTACCACCAAACTGATTGGCTGGCCCTGGTTCTGCTTTTGTTTACTCCCAGGTATCCCGTATGTATTTTAGCCAACATTTCCGCTTGGAGCGTCCTTGGGATAATTAGTCTGGCGTTGTATAGCAAAAGGCCCTCCACCACGGAAATGTTATCTTTGTACGCGGAATACAGCCGAGTTTCTTCTGGAAGTTTATTCTTGTCTGACCATCCGTGCAGGCCTCTTTTAGTTTCCTACAAACAATGTCCGACTCTTGTTCCGTACGGATCTTATCCAACATTTCGTCTGTGGCAGGAAGTTGCTTCATCATGAACTGTACATACCTCTTTGTTTCGATTCCGAATTCTCCCCGCATTCTTTCGTTACTCGACCCCGGATTTCGGGATAGGGCATCCGCGAGTACTAACTACTTTCCTGGGATGTACTCTACTTTGTAGTTATATCTCATAATTCTTAATCGAATCCTCTGCAGTCTCGGGGTGAGATCATCCAGCGACTTTAATTGTTTGCAAAATCTGTAGCAACGGTTTATGATCTGTTTCCAGTGTTACCTCGATCCCTGTTATATAATCTTTGAACTTATCGGTCGCAAACGCGACACTCAACGCCTCCTTTTCGATCTGACTGTATCGCTATTCCGCCTTTGAGAGCGTCTTTGACGCGTACGCTACAATTTGTTTTTCGTTGTCCTTCTCCTGCAGGAGTACCCCACCAATCCCATAGCTCGAGGCCTCCGCTTGAACAATAATTATTTTACTAAAATCGAAATGCGTCAACACCGGCGCTTTACCCAGTAACGCTTTTACATCTTGAAACGCCCTCCCTTGTGACTCGAACCATGAGAAGGGAACGCCATCCCCTAAAAGCGAGTACAGCGGTTCCAGCACGTGCGATCGATTCGGAATGCATTTTGCCGCGAAGTTTACCATTCCCAAGAACTGCATTAAGGGACAACACCACTGTGACGGCTTAAAAAAATCGATTTTTTGAAAACCATCTAGAAAAATCTAAAATACATTTAAGATTAAGATGCCGTTGGACCCAGGTCGAAAAAATAATTATTTTCGGAGATATTGAATATTTTGAGGAGCGGTGCAGCGCTCTGTGACACTCGGGGTCCCGCGCACCCTGACAGATCGTGACACCGTAATTTTTCGTTGTTGAGTGTCATGTGTAGGGTGTCAAATTACAATTTTAACACCGAACCAATTTGGTGTCGACACCCATCTGAACGAGGCCGTTTTGGGTGTTGACACCCAAAAAAACGGTGTCGACACAGATTTGGTTGTCGACACCCAAAAAACGGTATTGACACTGATTTGAGTGTCGACACCCAAAAAAAACCGGCGTTGACAGTGATCTGGACCTACGCTGTTTTGGGTGTCAACACCCAAAAAAGGTGCCAACACTGATTTGGGCGTCGACACCCAAAAAACCGGTGTTGACACTGATCTAGATCGAGGCTGTTTTCGGTGTCGACACCTAAATAATTTAGTGTTGACATCATATTCGTGCACGTGCATGAATTCCGTGTCATTATGGCTTTTTTTAGTGTCAACACCAAAATTCTGAAAAATTACAGTGCACAGTCCTTCCTACATACAATGAATACAAGCATATGCATGCCCAACTTATTTTTCAGTTCATAAATGAAATTATTTTTCAGTCCAGTATGCCTAACTCATTTTTCAGTTCATTAAGTAAGTTAGGCATCCATATGCTTGTATTCATCGATATAGGAAGGAGTGTGCCCGGTAAGTTTTCAGAATTTCGGTGCTGACACTCAAAAAAGCCATAACGACACGGAATTCATGCACGTGCACGAATATAGTGTCGACACTAAATTATTTAGGTGTCGACACCGAAAAAAGCCTCGGTTTAGATCAGTGTCAACACGGTTTTTTGGGGTGTCGACACCCAAAATAGCCTCGGTCCAGATCAGTGTTAAAACTGTTTTTTTGGGGTGTCGACACCCGAATTAGTGTTGGCACCTTTTTTATGGATGTTGAAACCCAAAACAACGTAGGTCCAGATCAGTGTCAACGCCGTTTTTTTTATGTCGACACCCAAAACACGTTCGGTCCAGATCAGTGTTAAAACCGTTTTTTTTGTATCGACACCCAAATTAGTGTTGATACCTTTTTTTATGGGTGTTGACACCCAAAATACCGTAGGTCCAGATCAGTGTCAACGCCGTTTTTTTGGGCAACGACATCCAAATTAGTGACGACACCGTTTTCTTGGGTGTCAATCGGTCATTTGACACCCAAGCGCTTGGGTGTTGCGATCTGTCAGGGCAGCTGCGCGCCTCAGGGTCGGCAGGTATACCGGGCCTTTCCCAGGTCCTGCGGGCCTTTCCCAGGTATTCTTTTGTCTCCCTTCACAAAAACTGGCTATTGTTATAAATATAGTTTCGAAAAAAAGCCATAGGTGGCGATAATTGAAAAATTTTCAAGGCAGGTATAGGGATAGCGTCATAGCGTCAGTTTGCGAATAGAAGCGACGCTACTCGTGTCTAAACGCTCCGAATCGTTTCGTTTATAAATATCGAACGCTCAGAATCATTCTTTGCACATCGAAATGGATAATCCGAAAGTGTACGCGGGGAAACAGGGAACAAAACGGAGCTATGTGACGAGGAGTCGAACGAAAATTTCGAATCGACAACCTCCGAACCGTTATAGCTCCGAAAATAGTTCTGCAGAGTATGTGAGCACGTCGGCGAAAAAGTTAAAATCGTCGGACGATTTAGAGGTCGGTGTTACTAACGATTTCGGTTATCGTATAGTACACCTCGTCAATGCATTGAACATTATATCGACGTGAGTGAAATGCAAAGTATGTGATCGCGATACAAAGTTTACTGAAAAAAGTTTGCGCGGACTCGGATTGAAAATCGAGGACGATTGCGGCCATTGTGAAAAAATGCAAATCAATTCGTGTCCTATGATTGACAATGCATCCGAAATAAATCGTCGGATCGTATTCAGTATGCGTCTTCTTGGCGTCGGTTTGAATGGCCTGATGAAGTTTTGTGCATTTATGGACCTACCGCGCCCCATATTTCAGTCTTTCTACGATCGAATCTTAAATTCGATTTCGATTGCCACTAAAGCTGTGAGCACAGTGAGCAGACAAAAGGCTGCACTTGAGGAGGAGACAATTTCGTTGGAAAATGGGGTGGAGGACGGAATTATCGTTTCAGGCGACGGATCGTGGCGTAAGCGCGGTTTCAGCTCGCTTTTCGGCATAACATCGCTAATCGGCTGGTACACTAAAAAAGTGATCGACGTTATGGTGAAATCGAAATATTGCAAAGCTTGCGAGCATTGGGAAAAAAAGAAAGCACCGCGGAGTACTGGGAATGGAAATGTACCCACGACGATGAGTGCCAGACGAACCATAGCGGCTCCTCCGGAAAAATGGAAGTCGACTCAGCTGTCGAAATGTTTCAACGGTCTGAAGAGCTCTATGGCATAAAATATAAATATTATATTCGTGACGGCGATTCTAAAACGTTTCTGGGCATATCGAATAGCGATCCATACGACGGTTTCGAGATTAAAAAAAAGAGTGCATCGATCATGTCCAAAAACGTATGGGGACGCGCCTCCGCGAAATCGTGAAAAAACAATAAAGATTGTCTGGCAGAGGAAAGCTCACCGGAAAATTGATTGACGAGTTGAGCACATATTACGGCTTGGCTATTCGGAGGAACAGCGATGATGTTGAAAAAATGAGGAAGGCAATTTGGGCAACTATCAAACATAAAATATCCACAGATAGTGAGCCACAACATGACGATTGCCCAGAGGGAGTCGAGTCGTGGTGTTCGTGGCAGCGAGCGGTTGCAAGCGGTAATATTTCTGAATATCGCCATAAGCCGCCTCTTCCTGAGGAAGTATTGGAGGCAATTACACCAGTCTTCGAAAATTTGAGCAGAGACGATTTGCTGCAGCGTTGTTTGGGCGGCTTTATGCAAAACAACAACGAAAGCTACAACAAATCAGTTTGGGCAATAGCCTCTAAGTGTCAGCCCGGGAGCAAAAAAAACGTCGATATTGCAGCTGATATCGCGGTATTATTATTCAATGATGGCCTGAGAAGCCTCATGAAAGTTTTGGAGACGTTGGGGATAACTATCGGCCCAAATTGTTTCAATTTTTGCGTTGAAACCGACGCAGCGCGGATCGAGCTGGCGGAGCGCTCGCTCACAGACGCTGCAAAAGAGGCAAGAAGCGCCTCTACAAGTTCGAGAAAAGATGCTAGGGACAATGATTAGCTTCTTGAAGGCCAGCTATATGGTGCCGGCATCGCTGATTAAAGGTAAAAATTTTTTTTTCCAATTTATCGCATAATTTAACAAACCTAAAACTTTGAACGCGTTTTTCTCAAAACCATTTTTTTGAGTGCGGCACGCAGCAGAACTCGAGCAATTTTTATCCGATCGACTGCAAATTTGGACTGCATCAATAAAACTCGATTATCTAAAGAAGTACATAGGATTTTTCCGGTATCTCAATAATAAAAAAAGTTATAGCCTATTTTAGACGAGAAATTTTGCTCGAAAATCGTCGTTTATTCCAAAAGCGTGCCTATTTTTAAAAAATCAATATTTTTTCAAATCCCTATGTACTTCTCTTCAAAATATCATATTATTAACGAAAACATTCGGTATTTTTTTTCAGATCGACTTTGAAGAGAGTTCTGCTGCGTGCCGCGAACCACTGCAGAGGCAACAGTACCTGACGCGGGAGCTTCCCCAGTGTCACCATGGGGCGTGAAAAATTTGAAATTTTTTTTTTATGTATCTTCAATAAACAACGAACAAAACAAACATTTTTTTTTCGAATATCTCTTTTTTTCACACAAAAAAAATTCTTGAAAAATGGCAAAAAAAACAGGGGGCACAGTGGTGTTGTCCCTTAACGACGCTTTTGTTTTAGGACTCGGAAACTCCGCGATTGCGGCTACCCGGTCTGGGGTCACCGCGACGCCCTCTTTCGAAACCACATGGCCCAGGAAATCAATTGACTGCACGCCAAACACACACTTTTTTTTGTTCAACGTTACACCCTCGTTTTCATTTCGTCGCGTATACATAAACCTTCCAAACGGGGTAATAAACGTTCTCAACGCTTGACATTCCTTCGACAGTCTTATTTGATGAAACCCCGAGTTCGCATCTAGCCGTGAGAATATTTTCGCGTCTCTTAGCCTAGCTAAAGTCACATCCACCTTTGGGATTGGATAAACCGCTCGTTTAACGTTTCTATTCAGCTCTGTGTAGTCACAGCACAGTCTGATTCCCTGACCTTTATCTTTCGGGACACAAACTATCGGGCTGCACCAGTCGGTGGGTTTGTCCGCAGGCACAATCACCCCCTCGGCCAGAAGTCTGTTTAATTCGTCTTTTAACTTACTCAATAGTGGTATCGGAACTACTCTAGGAATCGACAATGCCTTTGGAACAACTCCGTTCTTGAGCTCTAACAATAACTCTCTTTTGAACTGGCCTAGGCCCCTGAAGGTATCCGCAAATTCTTTGTCCGGCTCGACCTTCGTTAGACGCTCAGCTCGCTTTGTAACCGTTGTATTCGCGATGCATTTTTCGCGTTTTTTTCCTCCCGTGTTGAACCGAATCAAATCAAACGAGAGCACCTCGCTACGTCCTAACAAAGGTTCTCAAATTCTGTATCACGAAAACTTCAACCTTCCGTGTCAGATTTCCCACTTTGACTTTTAAAAGAATGTAGCCTCCCTAGCGGATTGGGAGACCGAAAAAAACCTCGTTCATCGGTCACGGTCATTTTCTGCCCTTTTTGAACCGGAAAAAGTGACCGAGCAGTGACCAAACAACGTTTTTTTGAGGTTAGTCACTTGACCGGTTTTTTTTCGGTTTTCGGTCACTGTAATAAACGTAAGGTTAGTCACTTGACCGGTTTTCAGTCACTGGGGCGTTTCAGTCACTGACCCTAGTCGTGACCGAAAGCGAACCGAAGTGCATGGGGCAGAGAGAGGGTCCTTCTGGAACGCTATTGGAAATATAATAATAGAAACTCGTACACAAAAACATCAGTGAATTTGAACGTTTTTTTAATATCTTGAAATAAACCAAACAACAATAACATTTTTGTATCCATTCAATACTCATCCCCTTCCCCCTCCTCCTTTTCGTCGGAGTCGGTTTCCATGTCGGAACTTCTTTCTTCTTCTTGTCTCTTTTTGGCCTCTGTCCTTTGTTCTTAGAACCTTCGCTCGGTATATTTTGCTCTTTAATTTGATGGATAACCACTCGCGTACCATGGCTGCCGTTAGCCTCTCCTGTTGATTTAGACGATGGCAATGTTGGAATTTCCGGCATGCAACTGTAACATAAACACGGCATTGTTATTTTTTTGTAACAAGGTAAATGGTAGCCCATTTAGAAATATAACCTGCTACGCTCGAATTGTTTATTATTTGAAATCATTTACCGTATAGACCCTGCATCGCTCTGTCGCTCACAACCCGATAACCCTCGCGTCCCAACGTCCGCTTAACTACGAGTTTGAATCGTTGATTCTGGAACCACAAAATTGATTGAAAAGAACTCATCAAATTTGTCGCTTAGCGTCGCGTTGCTGCGTCATGCAGCGTTCAATATGGCTGCGCATGAAGTGACGTGTTGTGCCTGCGTGTACGTTGAGCGGCCATCTACTCTATCGAGGACACCTCGGCGGGGAGGCGAGGACTGCCGAGAACCGAGAGTACACCACGTGGAGTACACTTATCTATTGGTTTTTTCCTTAGGTACACGCTTTTCGCGTTTGTTACCTATTCTTTCCCATTATTATGACCGTTCTCCTCTACTGTTCACTCCGTTTTGTCTCCATCTTTCTCCCTGTTCTCCCCTGTTGCGGCCGCAGCCGACTTCCCCCTCTGTATTATATTCATCATGACATTTCTGTCATGGGTATAGGGAAACTGCGGAAAACCTATACCAATACAGCCGGTCATCGAGTTCGCCCCCCAGATGTGGAACTAGTCTTATTTCGCCGCGAAATGCCGAAGAAAAACATTTCACGACAAAATGTACGCGACTGGGTTTCGAACCCGGGACCTCCCGGTCCGCTGGTTTAGTGGCGAGCATGCTAACCACTAGACCATCGCACCAGTAGTACACTTATCTATTATTTATTTGAAGTGAATACTCAGTGCATAGGATATTATAACGTATATGTATAATGTAGTGCACATGCTTGTACTTTTTTCTTTACAATATTTGAATTTCATCTTGTTTACAAAGTAGCAGCAGCAGCGTAGAACACATATGTGGCATACATATATGCTGTAACGTGCTACACGAAATAGCAATAATTGCAAGAAAAGAATGTATATTTCTTTTCATTCTTGTCAACATATAATAATTATTTCCTTTCTCATTTACAGATGGAAAATCAGATGAAACACGTCAAGTGTCAAGTGACTAACCTAACTTTTATTACAGTGACCGAAAACCGAAAAAAAAATGGTCAAGTGACTAACCTCACTTTTATTTCAGCGACCAAAAACCGAAAAATAACGGTCAAGTGACTAATCTAAAAAAAACAGTGTTCGGTCAATGTTCAGTCGCTTTTTTCGGTTCAAAAAGGGCAGAAAATGACCGTGACCGAAATGGGGTCATTTTGACCAATTTTTGGTCTTTTTTTTAGGTCTCCCAATCCACTAGGGCTAGAACGTTCAGTTTTTCGTCGATCGAAGGTCCGTATGCTACGTGATCTGTTTTTTGAATTCTCTTTGTACACCCCGGTGGTACTAACTTCGCCGGGATACATGTCACGTCCGCGCCGGAGTCCAACAGGAAATCTATTCCGCGATCGAAGTCAACAACGTCTATCTTAACCTCAAATTCTGATCTGGCACGACGCCGAGCGCTGACATTACCCAGAAACAAAAGTTCTGCGTTTTCTTCGACTGCTTCTTCTTCGACGTCGACTCGGCGGACGTTCTTCGCGAAACACGCCGTCGCTCAATGTCCTACTCGTCCGAAATTTCTGCATTCCGAATTTCTCGCTGGGCACAGTCTGCCCTCTGAGTGCCGTGGCAGAGCACATCGTGTACAGCGACCTGACTTCTTCGACGATGCCTCTCCTTTCATCTCGTTCTGTTGACCCTTACGATCTCGTTGATTGCCTCGGTACGATGATCCGATGCGACAAAGCTCGCTTGACTCGCCAGACTCTGCTCGTAATAACTTATTTTGCTTCGCCTGGGTTTCGGCTTGTCGGACCATTGTGACTGCTCGATCTAGATCGAGATGCGATATCAGTTACAGCCTTTCTGAAGCTCGCTTATCGGCAATTCCGATGGCGATGCGATCTCGTATCAATTCATCCTTGAGCGTGCCAAACTCGCACGAAATCGCCAGCGTGTGTAGAGCCGTGATAAACATGTCGACCGTCTCGTCCGGTTGCTGTATTCTCGAGTTAAAGTTGAATCGCTCGAAAATCACATTCATCTTCGGTGCAAAATATGTCTCGAATTTTTCCTCCGCTGTCTCGTACAGCGTCTCTGCCGGAATGACGGGCATCACTTGCAGCAAAATGGCCTCCGACTGAGGTCCCATTGTGTAGCACAGCAGGTCAATGAGCTCCTTACCTGGCCTCGCCTTGAGATTCGCTACCGAAATATATCGGTCGAACCTTTTTATCCACGCTCGCCAACTCTCTGGCTTAGCGAAATCCATTTGATCTGGCGGCTGGACGCCTACGTAGTCCGTTGAAGACGCCATTTTGTGTCTGATCGCCCAAATCTTTTACTCGTCTCACCCGCGGCTCACTGTATTTTATCCTCTACCAAACCCAGGTTCGGAGTCGAACTTCTGACACCATGTTATGTGTGTACGTTTGGGTTATTAATCGTACTAATGTTTGTTACTCGTTAGGCTCTTTATTTGTTTAGGAGCATGCTTCCCGCTCAGCAGCCTAACACCGTCTGCCTTCCCAGCCTCTCACGCTCAGCTCCCTCGGCTCGTACCGTGCTGCCCTCTCGGCTCGCGTGGTGCTGCCACAACAGTACCTTCCTCCGTTTTTCTCCCTCAGACGTAGGGAGGAATAAATCGGTTAACATGGTTAAGAAAAAAAACTCGGCGAAGGATTTCGTCTTCTCCACTACTTAACTCGCAAAAAAAGCATGTATTGCCCTAAAAAACATAAATTGTATAAATAAACAAATCCCTTTCATTATACAAATGGAAATTAAATTCCTGATTCCGCGCAGGGCGGATAAAATCAGTGATGTACCTCTAGACCACACGATACTTGAAACCTTATTTCATTTGCATGATTGAAAAAGTTATGTAAAAGTATAAACTTTCTACTCTTTCACACAACTATTACACATTGCATGAAATATATTTTATGGTATAGACTTTGGTGTAATGGTAAAGTATCGATCTCTAAGCCACAGGATCGGCAGGTTTAAGGTTCGTATTAAGGCTATGGGTCACACCATTCGACCGGTAACACAGAACACAATTACGAGTGCCTAGTGTTCTCGAAAACGACTCTACGGAATATCACGAAATTTGGACAGTCGATGTCAAATGAATAAAGGAACAACATCTTTGTCTGCGATTTTTCCGATTTTGAAAAATAAAATAAAACAGTTTATCTTACCACGTGAGACCCCTAGCGAAAGTGAGGGGAAAAAATTAGTACACGTAATCATCTAACGATGGGAAGGCGGTTATTCCCTGACTCAAAATGAACATTTTGAGACCTCAACCGATTTATTCCAGCGAGTAATTACGGGGATCTGTGGGTAATTCTACTTTGCAGGTAATCGTCAAGAATGTTCCGAAAAACTCGCGTGACAACCAGCGATTTCAGTTCTCGCGAATTCCAGCGAGAGCGCAGAGAAATCATTCTGTCGCGTCGATCAAATATCGACGTCTGCTACTCGAGCTCGATATAGCAGGGTTCGCAAACACCTTCTGAAATGTATTCGGCGATTGACGAGTGATTCCGGCCCCGGACTCGATTCTGGCAGCCCATATTATGCTGTCGTCGTAATATTTATGAAGTTCTAGTTTGAACAATTAAGTTATTAGTGCCGGTATGAAGTTAAATAAATGTGTGAGTGCATAAAGTTCAGCGTCGCACAGTGCTCCGAAATTCCGAAAAAGCGGACATAATTCCGAATTCGGGTAAGAGTCTGTGCTCGGGGGTTTTTGGGGTCGCCGAATACGAAGCCAAAGTCAAAATTTCAAAAAACACAATAGCGGATTCGAAACGGTAAAAAATTCTTCCCAACCTGTTTGATTTGGGTTTCTGGGGCCGCTGACTACGAATCTGAAGCGAACATTTCGAAAAACACAGTGCGGGACTCAATATGGACGGCTACTTTTTGGAGAGTTGATTTCATTTGCACGAAATTCATTTTTTAGGAGTTTCCAAGGCTGTGAAGGTTTGGGAAGAAGAGGTTGAGGATAAAATAATTAATCCCTCTTATAATGATACTGAAAATTTATTTTCATATTATCTTACAATGTCTACTTCTACTACTACTACTACAACGTCTTACTCGCTTTCTAATGCATGCGGTGTAAAATCATTGTCATCTTCAGATTCATCGCTCTCTGTGTCAATCGGAGGAATCTGACTTGATTCCGCAACTGAAGGTGAAATCAATAGTTCAACCGCATCTGCGGTTAATGATTTCAGTTGTTTCGGAGGAACTTTACGCAAACTAGATATTAGTGGATCTGACGTTATCAAAAGTCTGCCAAAAACGTCTTCCATGGTTTTAGCTTGGTCACATTTTCGTGAAAAATCTCGCTGGTATTTTTAAATATATTTGTTACACGATTCCTGAGCTTCTTTGGACATTAGTCCGATAGACAATATCAAAGAATCAATAATTTCAGGACCGCGTATCAAAATTTTGTGCACTGTTGTTGACATGTAATACCACCCATACAGGTCAATAAATTTTCTTGCAGTAATTTCTGTGTAGACGCGAGATTTTGGTATATTGATCTCGAACCCTCAAGAAATCACTTACAATATCATATGATATTGCAAGTGTAGTATATGTTGAGAAGTAAAGTTATCGCACGTCGATAGGCTCACTGCGCATGCGTGAGCAAAACTTAGTGTTAAGGCGCCGGAGCGCACTACTTGCGTTGCCGGTAATTTTTCGTTAGTTGGTCCGTGACCGTTGCCCACTAGACGTGTGCAATAAGAAGTTCCTTTGTTAACACAAAACTAATAAAGCGTACTTATATATATCAAAAGTTATCTTTCTCTGTAACCCTATCGTCTCTCTTTCCCTTCGATAATCTCAACAGGTTATGGGCCCAGGCAAGCAGCCTGCGTAATACCCGATTATCGAAGTCAGAGAACGATAGAGAGAAAACGGTTATCTCGATTTTTTCTTCCTTTGTGGTCGACACGTGGTCGCCATTGTAGTATACCGGTAAACGCGTACGGGAAAATAATCGAACGAAAATGGCGGAATCAACTCTGATAAAGAACATCAAGAAGTTTGATGGCTCGAATTTTCAAGCGTGGAAATTTCGAATGAACTCGATGCTTATCGCGAACGCGATTCAAGACGTCGTAACGGGCGCGCGAGTGATGCCGGCAGACGCAGATTCGGCCGATGGCAAAAATTGGGTGAAAGACAACGCGACGGCCATGTGCATAGTTTCCTCGTCGATAGAGGATTCCCAGCTCGACTGTATGCTCAACTGCACCACAGCGAAGCAAATGTGGGACAAATTGGTGAGAATTCACGAGCAGAAATCAGTGTCGAACAAGATGCTCTTGCTACAAAAGTTCCACGGATATCGCATGGAATCAAACGAGTCGGTTGTACAACACGTTTCCCGGGTACAAAACATGGCGTCTCAACTGAAGGATCTGGGAGAAGGGATTTCGGACACGGCCATAGTGGCGAAGGTTCTTGGCAGCCTACCGGTAAAGTACAACGCTCTCCAGACAGCATGGGACAGTGTACCCGAAGAAAGACAAACCCTTGATAATCTATTAGAACGATTATTGAAGGAAGAAAGAAGACTCGAAGGTGACGATGACGTCACTCGAGCGTTAGCCGCTGTTAGTTTTGGCGGGAACAAAAAGAAAAAGTTCGCCGCGAATCAAAACAATAACAGTGAGAAAAACCGCGAAAGTAGAAATACGAGTGTCGAGTGTTTCTATTGTAAAAGGAAAGGACATCTTGCTCGCGATTGCCGGAAAAAGAAAAGAGACAAAGACAATGCCGGTGAAAACCCTCGCGAGTGTGCGTTCGTCGCTTCGACAAGTGAACAAAAACAGCGACAAGTGAAATCGGAGACAGTGCCGAGTAGTGAGGTCGTAGAACGACTCATGGCAGTCGACACAAGCGATGTCTGGATTACCGACAGCAGTGCGTCCAGGCATATCACTTACCGGCGGGACTGGTACAGTGAGTTCGAACCAAGCAGTGGCGAGTCGATATCGCTCGGGGACAATGGCGTGTGTGACGTTACCGGTAGTGGCACTGTGCTCATCGATAGATTAGTGAACGGTAAATGGTGTGAAGCTCGAATCGAAAACGTGCTCTACGTTCCGAAGATTCGAAAGAACTTGTTTTCAGTTGGCGTATGCACTGAAATGGGTTTCGATGTTTTGTTCAAAGGAAAACTAGTGACAATTAACCGTGACGGTAAAGTTTTCGGTGTCGGTGTGCAACAAGACAATCAGATTTACCGAATGCTCTTTAAAGTGAGAAAACCAAGTGTTGCGAGAGAAGCAAATGTGTCAACTGTCAACTTGCGTGTCTGGCACGAACGAATGGGACACGTAAACAATAAAGTTTTGCGCGAAATGACGCAAAAGGGGCTAATTCGCGGTGTGAAATTAGCGGACATTAACAATTTCTTCTGTGAATCGTGTGCCTTCGGAAAAGCACACAGGCTTCCGTTCAAGAAGAACGAGACAAAAAGAAACACAAAACCGGGAGAATACATACATTCGGACGTATGCGGACCATTCTCAACAGAGTCGATCGGTGGTGCAAGATTCTGCATAACCTTCAAGGACGACGCATCAGGATTTCGGTATGTTTACTTCATGAAACACAAATCTGATGTTTTCGCCATTTTCAAGAAATACGAAAAGTTGATCGACAACAAATTCGGCAAGCCGATGAAGGTGGTACGTACGGACAACGGTCGAGAGTATTGCAACCGTGAAATGAAGCGATATCTCGAGGCTCGTGGTATCGAGCTGGTAAACACGGCATCTTACACTCCCCAGCAGAACGGGAAAGCCGAGCGCGACAACAGAACGATCATCGAGAGTGCGCGCACGATAATAACGGCAAGGAAACTTCCTCTGTCGCCATGGGCGGAAGCAGTCGGCACAGCAGTGACCGTGCTCAACCGAGTCCTGGCTACCGGTAAAGAGAAAACGCCATACGAGATCCGGTT
The DNA here is from genome assembly GCA_963210295.1 of Ophion ellenae. Classification (NCBI taxonomy): domain Eukaryota; kingdom Metazoa; phylum Arthropoda; class Insecta; order Hymenoptera; family Ichneumonidae; genus Ophion; species Ophion ellenae. Next base: position 10,542,637 of record OY723386.1, on the reverse strand, counting down.
TGGAAAAACACCAGATGTGTCTCATTTTCGAGTGTTCGGATCGGATGCGTACATGCATATCGACAAACAATTTCGCAAGAAATTAGATCCGAAGGCCACAAAGTTGATATTAGTTGGATATCAGAGCGACTCGATGAATTACCGTTTGTACCATCCACAGAATAAGAAAATATCCGTATCGAGAGACGTCACATTCAACGAGAAGTCGCAACTTGGAGCAGAAAAAGGGGAAGAATTCGAATACATTCTCCCAGCGGACGAAAATGAAGATGTGGCAGAACCCGCCGAGCAGCAACCGGAAGAAAAACGCCAGGAAGCTCAGGAAGAACCTGAAAGAAACGAACAACCAGAAGATCTTCGAGAAGAAAATCAAAATCAACCAGACAATGACAGACAACTGCGGGACCGTGCAAACATCCGACGACCCATACGGTATGAGATCGACTTCGCTGAATATAATCCGCCAAACACATTTCAGGAGGCGATGAACAGTGCCGAGGTAGAAAATTGGGCCGAGGCGATTCAGGAAGAGTTCGACGCGCACGAGCAGAACGAGACTTGGTCGATCGTACCAAGGAAAATGGATCGAAAGCCCGTAGATTCGAAATGGGTGTTCAAGGTCATACGAGACACGTCAGGCGACGTATACCGGTACAAAGCCAGACTTTGTGCACGAGGATTTCAACAAAAAGAGGGACTCGACTACACGGAGACCTTCTCGCCAGTCGTGAGATACGACTCGTTGAGAGTTCTATTGGCCATGGTGGCTGAACAGGACTTGGAGCTCACACAATTCGATGTGAGAACAGCCTTTCTTCACGGCAAGCTGAAGGAAGAGATCTACATGGAAATACCGGAGGGACTCAACACCAAGAAAGAAGAAAGACGTGGTTCCGTGTGTAAACTGAACAAGTCGTTGTACGGCTTGAAACAAGCACCCAGGTGCTGGAACGAAAAGTTTCGCCAATTCTTAGAGAAATATCAGTTTCGCGAAACGGAAGCCGACAAGTGTATCTTTCGAGGACGGGTAGACGGTGTAGATGTATTTTTGGCGCTTTTTGTAGATGACGGACTCATCGCAGCAAAAACAAGTAAAGCCCTCGAGTCAGTAATAAAATCGTTGGGAAACGCGTTCGAAATTACGATCGGGGATGGAAAGTTATTTGTCGGGGCACAAATAGAACGAAATCGAGTAAAGAAAACCATGTTCTTGCATCAAGAAGCGTATGTGAAGAAAATCCTTAATAAATTTAAGATGATTGATGCAAAAGCGGCAAGTGTTCCTGCCGACCCGCACGCGCGACTAGTTCCAAACGATCGCGACGATGAAAACCCAAGTACAGTACCGTTTCGAGAAGCAGTGGGCTCGTTAATGTTTCTTGCGGTTGTGACGCGGCCGGATATCGCATATTCGGTGAATTCGGTTAGTAAATTTCTTAGTAATCACAACGAGAGCCACTGGCAAGCGGTGAAACGAATCTACCGGTACTTGGTCGGAACAACGAAAGTCGGGGTAATGTACAAAAGCGGCGGGAGTAACTCGGAGTTACAGGGGTTTTCAGACTCGGATTTCGCAAGTGACGTGGAGACGCGTAGATCTACCACGGGGTATGCGTTTTGTCTATCGAACGGGATTGTCACGTGGTCGTCCCAACGACAAAAGCTAGTCACACTCAGCACAACGGAGGCTGAGTACGTCGCGGCAGCAGCGGCTGCGAAAGAGGCCATTTGGCTGAGGAAATTATTAAACGATCTCGGGTGTCTACCGGTAACCGCGACAGTTTTGCAAGTAGACAATCAAAGTGCAATCCGATTAATCAAAAATCCGGAGTTCCACAAGCGAACCAAGCATATAGACATTAAGCATCACTATGTTCGCGAAACTGTGGAGAGTGGGGAAATATCGGTAGAATATGTTCCTACTGATCAGCAGCTAGCTGATATATTTACCAAAGCACTTCCAAAGAGACAGTTTCAGCATCTATGTAACGGTTTAGGCATAGGGTCCTCGACGCACTCAAACGGCGGGAGTGTTGAGAAGTAAAGTTATCGCACGTCGATAGGCTCACTGCGCATGCGTGAGCAAAACTTAGTGTTAAGGCGCCGGAGCGCACTACTTGCGTTGCCGGTAATTTTTCGTTAGTTGGTCCGTGACCGTTGCCCACTAGACGTGTGCAATAAGAAGTTCCTTTGTTAACACAAAACTAATAAAGCGTACTTATATATATCAAAAGTTATCTTTCTCTGTAACCCTATCGTCTCTCTTTCCCTTCGATAATCTCAACAGTATAGCTAGGCCGGTTCTAACGATGATCCTCTGAGGGGGGTGCGGGGCGGGGGGTTTACGCGGGGCGGGTTATAACGTCACCCGGGGAGGGGTCTCAGTGGAGAGGCTGACGTTACGCGGGGAGGGGTAAATCGTTGGAGCGGAGGAGGGGGTATATATCGATTATCGATTAATTGATCATCGATTATTGATCTTTATATATTTAAAATTTATCGTTGATTTATTTATTTATTTTTGTCTTATATTGTTTACTTCATGGATTTTATTATTTAGCGACTCTCGCCAGAGAGCCAAGTTGGTTGACCCGTGTCGCTGAGAGAAGCGATCGGATTACACGTATGCATGAGAGAGAGCGAGAATGACAGATGGAGCGACCGCATCGCATGCATGTGAGATGGAGCGACTCATCTGCATGTATAAAGACATATACACTTTAGACATTCAACGATTAAAGCGATTGGGTTTGTTGGGTGAACTCTCAAACAAACCGCCGCGCACGTCTTCGAACATCTATTGCGACTCAAGGCCAAAATGCCTGGGACATTCGCAAAAGAATAAAATTATGCGAATGATATTGCAAGCGCTTCGCGGATCTCGTTGAAAAAGTTGATGTCAGCAAAAATCTAAAAGTCTGTAGAAAAATATATAAGTTAAAAAATATAAAAGTATAAAAAATATAGCAGTTGTTATAGAAATGGAATATAAATCGTGATTAAGAGGTACACACTTTCAGCGTACATAGGAAAAAAAGCACCGCTAAAATGTCGATTCAGCATCACGTGTCATCTCAATGTCATTTTGACCTGACCATTTTGCCTGAGATATTCACAAAAGAATAAAATTATGCGATTGATTCTGCGAGCGCTTCGTGGATCCCGTCGAAGAAGGTCATGTCAGCAAAATCGTAAAGTCTGCAGAAAAATATATAACGGAAAAATGCACACGGCACCAAGGATGCAGTTGTTATAGAAATGGAATATAAATCGTGATTGAGAGGTACACACTTTTAGTCAATGTTTGAATTTCCGAGATCGCGGAGTGCCTCGCGCAGAGACATGACGGATAATATTGAAAAAAATCTTTGCGAGCAAGGGGCTCAAATTAGTTCGGTCGAAGAATACATTGTGTGGGAACAACGATGTGACGAGTATATCGAGTCGTTAGAAAAATAAAGTCGAATTAAACGACCGCGATTATCGATTGGAAATCGTCAATCGTTGGTAGCCCAAATTGCGCGACTTGAAGGCTTCAAGAATTCGGTGCGTCAGCGTTTCATACACACGGGTGCTGGACATGACAATCATGAATTCATATGGCGAGAAATTGATACGGCGTTCGAGGGTTGTATGTTGACTGGTGTAGTCATAAATCACAACCACATCGAACCTCAACGATTTCTCAACGACGCTAGTGATGTCGTGCTTTCACGTGTTCAAACCATTATCAACAATCATGGTAGTGTGGAAATTAATATCGTTTTTAACGGCGAATTTGTGGCGGGTGACAAGCGTGCAAATAAAAGCATTAATACTGAAAACTATGAACTTTTTAATACGTCCGATTTACGCGAGTGGTACGATCAAAGAGTTATTGAGCCCATTTCGACATCACTCGAAGAGTTTCAGGAACGCGACAGCGGGTGGGCATTGTCACGAATATATAACTTGACTATGAATATAAATAAATATAACCCAATGCGTGCCGGATGCCACATAATGTTATCGCGGTCGATAATGCTGAAAAGAGCAGTTCTTAATGTGAAATCGAGTGATTAAGCATGTTTCGCATGGTCCGTAGTCGCTGCTCTTTATCCAGCCCAACGCGACAGTGCGCGTGAATCTTCATACCCGCACTACTCGACAGTGCTAAATGTTCAAGACATTGAGTTTCCAGTGACGATGAATCAAATTAAGAAATTTGAAATTCGTAATGACATTTCAATCAATGTATACACCATGGAGAACGATAGTACTCTTCGAGCTCGTGCGAGTGAGCGAAAGAGAGAAAAGCATGTCAATTTGCTCTACGTGGAAGATCAGCAGCAAAACATCGTTGGACATTTCGCGTGGATCAAGAATTTATCAAGGCTCGTCAGCTCACAATTAAGTCAGAAGCGTCATCGAAAATACATCCGTGATAGGTACGCAGATTTGATATAATTCAATGTATAAAAATAACTAGTTCAAAACTGATTTTTTGTTTGTTTTCGCAGATGTCTACACTACTTTCATTCGGAGCAAAAATTGCCAGTGCACACTGTGTACTGTAGCCAGATCAACGACTGTGCCGTCCGTCTACCGAACGATGCGAACAAGTGGCTCACTTTAAAAAATTTCAACCATAAGGAGCGACTTCCATTCGTAATATACGCCGATCTTGAGTGCGTTCTTGCGAAAACGAATGAACAAAACATGTACCAACACCACGAGGTTTCTAGTATCGCATTCTACGTACATTGTTCATACGATCAATCGTTATGCAGATATGAATCGCACCGTAGTAGCGATTGTATTGCATGGTTCGTCTAAGAACTAAAAAGTGCAGCTTTGCATGTAAAATATATTTTATCTTCAAATAGCCCCATGGTATAGTTAACATCCGACGAGGAGCTTAAATTTCAAAGCGCGATTAAGTGTCACATATGTGAAAAACATTTTGCACAAACCGATACACGAGTTCGCGATCATTGTCATTTAACTGGGCGTTACCGAGGCTCCACCCATTCGAATTGCAATCTAAATTTCAAACAATCTTTTTTCATCCCGGTAGTTTTTCACAATTTGTCTGGCTATGATACGCATTTTATAATCAAAGTAGTAGCCACCGCCTTCGAAGGAAAAACTTACGTGCTTCCAATAACAAAAGAAAAATATATTTCGTTCGCGATAACTGTTGAAACTACTACCGAAAAAACAAAAAAACCAAATTAAATTACGCTTCATCGATTCATATAAATTTCTAACCACAAGTCTTGAAAAATTGGCATCATTTTTAACGACGGACAAACTGAACATTTTACGCTCACAATTTCATGGCCTACTGATGCATGATTTTACATTATTAACACGAAAAGGTGTCTTCCCGTACGAATACATTGACCATGTCAGCAGATTGGAAGACACGTGTTTGCCGCCGCGCGACTCATTTTACAGTTCCTTGACCGGGGAAACAATCAGCGCGAGCGAGTACATTCACGCTGAGAATGTCTGGGAACGGTTTTCCATTCAAACGCTTGGTGAATATAGCGATTTGTATTTGAAGACGGATGTCTTGTTATTAGCAGATATTTTCGGAAATTTCCGTGATACGTGTATTGAAAGTTATGGGCTTGATCCGGCCTATTATTACACTCTTCCCGGATATACTTAGGACGCCATGTTGAAATATACGCACATTACGTTTGAATTATTGACCGACATCGACATGATTTTATTCATCGAGCGAGGTATACGCGGAGGTTTAAGCCAATGTTCAAACAGATATGCACATGCTAATAACAAGTACATGCAATCGTACGATCCATTGAAATCATCATCATACCTGATGTACTTCGATGTGAACAACTTGTATGGATGGGCAATGTGTCAACCTTTGCCTTATGCTGATTTTCAATGGATCGACGACACATCGAATTTTGACGTATTATCCATAGCGCTAGATTCGCCTGTAGGCTACGTTCTCGAAGTCGATCTCGAATATCCGCAACGTTTGCATGATTCGCACAGTGACCTTCCGTTTTGTCCGACACGCGACAAACCACCTGGCAAGCGCCAAGAGAAATTGCTTGCAACCGTATGCGATAAGAAGCGTTACGTGATACACTATCGTAATTTGCAGCAGTGTATGAATCATGGACTTAAAGTAGCGAGAATACACAACATTTTGAAATTCACTCAATCCGGTTGCGTTCATACATCGAATTGAACACACAGTTTCGAACACGTGCTACAAATTCATTTCGAAAAAAAATTGTATAAATTAATGAACAATGCAGTATTTGGTAAAACGATGGAAAACGTGCGAAACCGTGTAGACGTGGAACTTGTAACAAAGTGGGAGGGACGGTATGGAGCAAAGGCAATGATTGCTAAACCAAATTTTCACAGTCGAAGTATCTTTCCGGAAAATCTTATTGCTGTCGAATTGCTAAATCTGGAGGTAAAACTTAACAAGCCAATTTATGTGGGTATGTGCATACTCGACATTTCGAAAACATGTTTATATGAGTTTCACCACGAATTCATGATTCCGCTGTATCAGAAAAATTGCAAGGTCATGTATACCGACACCAATAGTCTCATATACCACATCAAGTCTGACGACGTTTACGACGATATGAAGCGTAACATTGACAAATTTGATACGAGCGATTACGCGATGGAAAACGGGTACGCTTTACCGTTAGTCAACAAGAAAGTGCCCGGTCTCATGAAAGATGAAAATAATGGCATGGTAATGACGGAATTTGTGGGATTGAGAGCAAAAATATACGCTTTGCGAGTCAATGGTAAAAAAGACACGAAAAAGGTGAAAAAGGTGTGAAAAGTAATGTATTTAGTAACTATTTCGGGTCAAAAATTGCTCTAAGTCCACACGATGACAAGCGGTAAATCGTGCCCAAAAGTACGGACACTCTACCATGGGGTCATTATAAAATAGCATTGTAAATGTATTTGTTAGGCTCCATTGTATGTATTGTTATAAAATAAAAATGGAGAGATATAATGAATGTAGTAATGTAAATTTGATATAGGTTGGAAAATATTCATGTTATATATAATGCGAGTATGGTAATGTTTACAGGATATAATTATTTATTTTTATAAGGAATGGTGAATGAATACATAAATAAAATGGTGTGCCTATTGTAAATACACTTTATTGAATTTTTCATATACTTTATAAAAGTTATTACAATATGTTATTTTTGTGTATCCACGAGTTTTGAGATTGATCCATTCCCAACCATTTAACATAAACATCATTGCTCTTTTTGCGTATTATCTTCTCCACGAGATATATGTTTGGATTCGCAACACGTTGCAGTTCGTATTCGTAGAATCCTCCGGCTATCGGATTTCCACTTGAGTCCTCGACTAGGTACGTTACAGGATAAGTTTGTTGCACCTCGACGATTTTAAACACTTCGGTGGTCCAATTTGGTGTGAAACCTTTTTCAAATATTGTCTTGAATTTGCTTACGAGCACAAAATCATTGACTTTGAATTTTGCAGGAGCCGCAATTTTTACGTTGCTGTATACGGTGGTTAAAAGTTTCTCCGCGATCGCAGGAGTAACGTCGATGGGCCTCATGCCAATCGTTCGATGCTTTCGAGCATTGTACTTCATAACGAGTTGCGGTAACGCATCGATCCACTTGTAATTACCATTGAGTGTAAACATTTTCCATACATTATTTTTGAGAGTGCGATTGAATCTCTCGACGACCGAGGCCTTCATAATAGAATACGTCGAATAATGATTGATGTTGTATTTCTCCATGAGTCGTTGCATCTTAACGTAAAATTCTCTTCCTTTGTCGGTTCAAAGATTTTTCGGATATCTGCTATGATCTTGTATGATTTTCGCAATCGTTGTACCCATTTCGTTGCCAGTTTTACTTTTCGAGGGTACCCATTTCGTTGCCAGTTTTACTTTTCGAGGGTACAAGTATGCCCATGCATACTTGCTCAACATATCGATGACAGTGAGGACGTAATTGTAGCCTTTGTTAAAACGCGAATACGGCCGCATTTCGACTACGTCAGCCTGCCACAAATCATCATACTCACGTACGATGATACGTCTTCGCAGAAAGTTTTTTCTTGCTGGTGCATGTAATTCCTCCACGAGCTGCTTTTCTTCAAATGTTTTTTCTTCTCCGAGCATATCGTGTGTTTGACTGGACGATTTTTACAAATCATCCTGCGTTGTGTCAACTACAGCGTCGGTTACATACTTAATCGTTTTAGACTATCGTTCATAGTTATTCGGAGCGCATCCTCTAGGGCGATGAATTTCTTCTCAAATTCATCCAGGCGTTCTGTTAACAGCTTGATTTTCATTTCCACGTAACGTTTATTAGCAGCATCGTAATCCCCTTCAGATAGGGCTACGCCTCGTATTTTACGTGATCTTACATCGAAGCCACTAGAGCTTAGACAAAGAGCATTATTACGTGTATAATTTCTTATTAGCCAAGTCCACTGAAAGTATGAATTATCCTGCGCTCCAAGCGATGATCCGAATTTATTGATCGACATCTCGGTATCAATAGTGACGAAGGAATGATCATTATCATCGATGCATAGGTTAATTTATAATGAGACCCGCTTCGCGAAGTTCCTCAATAATCGACATTATCTCATTGTCGTGAGCGTTGTTACCCGCCTGTTGTGAAGCTTCCAACAAGCGCAAACGATCGACCAACTCATTGGGATCATTCTAATGCACGTAATCGATTGTGTTGTTATTTAACGTCATGGTGAGCGGTATTTCTATACCTCTTTCAGTTTTTCGGTCGAAAGTTAATGGTCCAATCATATATTTATACTTGAAGCCTTTGTTACCCAATACAGGATTGAGTATATTGCTACCACGTCGATGTGCATTTGTTGCCAACTTTGTTATTTGTTTTTGTCTTCCTCGGTGTATATTGCATCGTCAAGAATTCTTTTGAAGATTAGCTTATAGAGTCCAGGGGTTCCCAAGTATTTTATGCCATCAATGAATATATTATCATCATTATTCACATCGAAACGCTTATCGCCTAACATCATTCCTTCATTGGTAAATTTGACGCCATACACGTAATCCATGCTGGAATTTTTGTCTTGTGAAAGAATAGATGAAATATATTGTTGACCGAGTGGACCGAAATGTTCGCGCAACGTATTTTGACCTTCAGCCGTTTGTAATTGACGTTGAACTGTAGACACGAATGATTCGGGCGTAGTCTCAAAAACGTCTTCTTCAACAATGGTGGCTAGTTGCATGGGTACAGCAGCCATCGATGTATCATCCAGAGATTCCTTTCGTCGCTTGCGTTTCAACCGATTCGGTTTAGAAGGTACCGGCGAATCTTGAAATAATGAACGTGCGCGCTTTGTTCCTTGTTTCCCATCCTTCTCTAGGTCCTTTGCTTCCGACATACTCAACGATTCAATTTCCGGCCCAAGAGATTCCACAGCAGCTGATTTTTCAACAATCTGCTTGAGAGGTTCGGTGATTGGCTTGAAGTGTCTCTCTAATGCAAGATCTTCCATTTTTCCAGTCTTCAAAGCTTGATATTCTTTGCGTATTGAGTCGCTTGTTTTCGCAATTTCCCTGGCAATCATTCCATCAGTATCAATTGTCATCATGCCCACCAGAAATTATTTGTCGGCCGTTGCACAGTTGATGTCTCAATGCCGACTGACTACATCACGGTATTGCAAACTCGTTAAATCCATTTCTATATCGACCACCGGATAATGAGCTATCTTTGTCAATCACTATGAAGCCATATTTGTGTTGTCAAGATTTTTGACATAACACCAGAGAATCTTCATACGACATGTCCGTATTTACATGTCCATTGTAAACATGTTTCAAGTTTGTACGATCTTGTTTAAATAAAATAAGCAGATTCACATTGTCGCGTATAAGATGCTTGGGAACCTTGGTATATGTTTGGCAAAGGTAGAAACAATCAACGCTCGAGTGTCTGCCCATCGAAAAGTACTCTCGTACTGTATATTGCTTGTCACATGCTACGTCATCGAAAATAAAAATGGAGTTCAGAAACGCTTCGTGCGGTGGGATAACATTACTATTATTTGAGAATTTAAAATAGCCAATTTCGTTAATCGATGTCAGCAGATTTTCCAAATATTGATATTTTGGCTGTTGAAGCGATTTCGAGTATATATATAGGTTTTCAAAATGTACGTCATTTGGACTTTCTATTAAACTTAACAGAACATTAGTTTTCCCACAATTTGAAGGACCGCAAATAATGGTGCGTATCGTAAGTGGCAGCATGTCTCCATGCTTGCGTAGTTGTTGGCTCTCCATTACTCTATCGTCGAAATTGGTCACTCGATTCACTATCGCTTGTTGTACGAAACGCATGTTTTCTCTCTCGAATCCAAACACACATTCGCCCAAAATGCGTCGTGTGAGGAGTATTTATAGGAGTGCACCGAGCCAAATCCGCTCAGTATTGAGAATGTTTTTGTACCTGTCGGACGACTGCTGTATTCCCCGCTTAACGGCTCATCAATTACAGTTTATTCCAAAAATTGTTTTGTTAGAGAATTTTCATCACTTCGTTGACATTTTGTGGGAGAGGCTTCCCGAACACATAAAGGCTGGTTCTGAAGTACAGCAATATCGCCGAAACACGCGCCGTTGGAATTTACCGGGGCAGCTAATACACATTGACGGTCCAGCACCGTTTATAAATAATTGTGCCGAATGTCAAAGAGAAAAGGCAACGGTTTGTTACATCGTGCAATAAATGCACTTCCGATCGAGTTACATATTCCCGGTTACCAATTTTGTGGACCAGGCACTCAGTTAAAGCAGAGATGGGCACAGGGTGATCGTGGTATAAATCCATTGGATGCCGCTTGTTACAACCACGATATAGCCTATTCTCGAAGCAATCATTTAGGCGAAAGACACGTTGCGGATAATATACTTGCAACAACGGCACGAAAACGTATTACTGCGAGCTGTTTGGGCAGCTATGAAAGCAAAAACGAAATTCGGCATGGGAATGAAAACAAAGAAGCAAAGGCTGTGAATGATAGCAAAGCCGCGCAACGTCAACTTGAAGAAATACACCGTCATAATCGAGCTATAGAAGGCTATGGGCTCTATCTCGCTCCCTACAAGCGTGGACAAGGATGTTCAACTAAAAAAAAACGCCAAGACACGGTGAAAATGGCCATGGGTGTGACAACTAATGTACAATTGGAATGCTTAGCCAGGCGCATGCGCATACCATTCTTCAGAGGGGTCTTCATGCGCAATAATTTACCAGTTTATGGTGGTGTGCAACTAGATGAGAGCGGTATAGTAAATTTGGATGATGCCGATGGCCCCGGTACGCATTGGGTAGCCTATGCCTAGAGGGGGAGTCATATAATATATTTTGATAGTTTTGGAACTCTTCGACCGCCCAAGGAGTTGGTGCGATATTTTGGACCAAATACCACAAAAATACAATACAATCGAACATCTTATCAGAATTATAATCAGAGTATTTGCGGGCAATTGTGCTTGCAATTTCTTCAAAACGTCGATGATCAATATGTATTTAAGCCGTGACAATGTGTCAATCAACTCAGTATTCGAGGGAAACATGTCACTGACGCTTACGTTGACTGGCAAAAGTAGCCTTCTAACCGCAAATTTTTTTCCCGCTATAGATTTCAATGATGGCTGTTATGAGCTCGGTTTGACCGATTTCGAAACTTATCGCACAATACCAAATGTGAATTCATCAAACAACAAATTTTACTTTGACCATGATGACAAGGAAATTATAATCCCTGAACGATCCTATGAACTGAGAGCCATAAATGCGTATCTGAATCGTGCAATTTTTACTCAAAGGGGTTGATAGCGGTGATGATGTTGAAAATGAAATTGTTGCTCGAAAGGTTGGTAACGATGCCCTCGATGAAAATAGCGAATACCAAATCGGACTACGCGCTAATCATAATACACTAAAGAGCGAAATCAATTGTGCGTACAGAATAAATTTTAGTAAACCCGACAACGTAGGATCCCTGTTGGGATTTTCATCAAATCGAATACTGCATCCCTGGAAATGACAGGAATCTGATGTACCGATAAATATAATGAATGTCAACATTATCCGCATAGAATGCAGTGTCACCACTGGTGCGTACTGCAATGGCGAGCGTGTACACACGATATATGAATTTTCGCCGAGCGTACCACCAGGATATAAGATATCGGAAACGCCTGCGCAAATCATTTATCTTCCGATCGTTGTGCGGAGCGTTATGGATCTAAGGATACGTATCGTGGATCAAAAGGGAAAACTACTCGATTTTCGAGGAGAAGAAATTACGGTGAGATTGCACATACGAAAGCGACGCTTGTGATACTCGTTCTGTACGACACGGAATACGCCAGAGACAATATTTCTACGTGAGATAAGACGATCCCACACGATAATACTCTTGCAAGAAGACAAGCGGCATTGAGTGTTAAATTACCCGCAAAGAAGAAACTTAGTACAGCGAATCGTGACTTTTTAGAATCCCTGGGATTTGTTGTACGACATACTTGAGACAAAAGAATGACTGACGTTTTGAATATCAGTGGGGAGCCAATCTTTGACGATCGCATCATCAAAATTGAGACTCATACGTACGATCCATATGCCAACTCAACGTTTGGTCACAGCGATGAAATACGAATTCCTATACAACATCAAGCCTTGTACACCCTACCATCTGAAAGTTTTCTCTACGTTGAGTGAAAGTTCACGGTGCTTAAAAAACATGATGATTAAGCGATAGTAGTATTGGGATACAATTGCGTTGCATTCATGTTTGTTGAAGTTCGTTATGAGCTCGATGGTGTAGAGATTGATCGCAATCGAAACGTTGGAATAACAACCACGATTAAAAACCACATCTCTCTAAGCCCTAAGAGGAGTCATACTTTGAAAAATGCTGCGTAGGATGTAACACATAATAATGGGGGAACATACTTCAATTTTTGTGTACCTCTCAACATATTGCTAGGATTCTGCCTAGATTACAAGCGCGTTGTTATCAATGCTCGTCATGAGCTAATTCTGATACGTTCGCGCAATGATAACAATTGCGTATTCGGTCAGCATCCATTAGTAGAGGCAGACGTTGAATTGCTCAAGATACAATGGCGTATGCCCCATGTAATATTAAACCCTTGAAAATTATTAGGTGTTTTACTATTTATAAAATTCTAATTAAACTCGAAATATTTTTTATTCTCTTTCAAATAATGGTTTTATTTAGAATATTACTTTTTCATTTTAAACGTACAAAAGAAGTGAAATATTTTTTTATAAAAAAGCCAAGTACGTTTACTAGACACGTGCACAAGATTATCAAATCCTAAGAACAATATTTTCTTAACATTTTATTTTTAAAACCAGGACCGACACTGGTAGATGGGCGATCGGGGTTTGGCTCTGGCGGTGCTCCGAGTTAAGCAGCATTGTGTGCGGCCAATATTCGGAGCGGTGACCGCTTTGCTGTGCATCGGCTGGCGCATCAACCAGCGAGCGGGAAGCCAATACTTCTGATACCTTAATGTAGATGTTTGAGTTGAAGTCTCTGCACCAAAAATCAGAAGAATATAGGGCCGTCTATACCGGTACGGGTTTTCCACAGTTTTCCGCTATTCTCGGCAAATGCGATATAGTGTACCTCAAGACGGCTGTGGACGCAACGGAATTTAGTTTAGATTAGCGAAGTGCGGGTAGGGAGTAATAGGAAAGGGTTTAGTGGGAAAGGGGTTACACGTAAAAACCCGCAAGGGTATACGTTGGAACATTGGAAATGAAAACATTTGCTTACTATTTAACTATCATAATAAAAAACGGAATTATAATTATATATAAGTATAACGTATGCATCACACAAGTACACTGGAAATGCTGCGCAACGACTTGGCGTGCATGGTTAAGAATAAAAGCTCGGCGAAGGGTATCGTTTTTTCAATAATTTAACTATTAGGCTAAAAAAGACGTAAATAAATGTAATTCATTATATAAGTGCAAACCAAGTTACTGATTCCGGAAAGTATAAATCGATTTAGTGATTCTACTCCTAGACTACACCGTTCTCGGAATCTCGAAATTGACGCCACTGGTTGACCCACCGACCTCGACGCCACTGACGGACTGACGACACGCCGCCACTCTATACAGTAAGATGGTACATTTTTTACAATATTGCAGAACCACCATACATCTTATGAAATCTATTGCGTCGTATACATTTTGATGTAATGGTATTCAAATGTATTTAGATTACGATGCGCCCCTCTTGTTGGTGGAAAAATAATATCAATAGTACCCTCGACACCTATCGCTCCATTTTCGATAGTCTGTCAAAGTACAGTCGAACATCTCATTCCTAATAATCTTAATATACTTGATACGGTCACTAATGCGCCGTTGCAATTGGAAATAATCTAAGTAAATAAATTGTTGTAGAAGTTATTTAAGCAAGCAGTAGAAACGGTTCTGTAAGGAAATTGGGTATCTTCCCGAACTTTTATTCTTAACCATGCACGCCAAGTCGTTGCGCAGCATTTCCAGTGTACTTGTGTGATGCATACGTTGTACTTATATATAATTATAATTCGGTTTTTTATTATGATAGTTAAATGGTATTCAAATGTTTTCATTCCCAATGTTCCAACGTATACCCTTGCGGGTTTTTACGTATAACCCCTTTCCAATTGAACCCTTTCCTATTACTCCCTACCCGCACTTCGCTAATCTAAACTAAATTCCGTTGCGTCCACAGCCGTCTTGAGGTACACTATACCGCATTTGCCGAGGGTACCGGAAAACTGTGGAAAACCCGTACCGGTATAGACGGCCCTATATTCTTCTGATTTTTGGTGCACGGACTGTAACTCAAACATCTACATTAAGGTATCAGCAGTATTGGCTTCCCGCTCGCTGGTTGATGCGCCAGCCGATGCACAGCTAAGCGGTCACCGCTCCGAATATTGGCTGCGCAGAATGCTGCTTAACTCGGAGCACCGCCAGAGCCGAACCCCGATCGCCCATCTACCAGTGTCGGTCCTGGTTTTAAAAATAAAATGTTAAGAAAATATTGTTCTTAGGATTTGATAATCTTGTGCACGTGTCTAGTAAACGTACTTGGCATTTTCATAAAAAAGTATTTCACTTTTTTTGTACGTTTAAAATGAAAAAGTAATATTCTAAATAAAACCATTATTTGAAAGAGAATAAAAAATATTTCGAGTTTAATTAGAATTTTATAAATAGTAAAACACCTAATAATTTTCAAGGGAACTTTTCATCACTTGGCGTCCTTTTTTACTTTTTAAAGTTTTTTAGGTGCATTTCACATCTTTTTGAAACGGAAACAATTTTAAGAAATTGTTTGAAGTATGAATTCACGACGTGAATAACCTTCAATAAATTGATTGCTAGCCCTTTGATTTAATCATTATGGCCAGCTCTTCGTTATCTATGGGATAGTCGTTACCTAGAGTTATTTAATGTATAAATTATTAGTTATAAATGTGAAACGATTTTTAGAATCTTAATTTATCGTTAAAAGTTCAGTAACTTGGCTTGAAATTTTACCAGTATACTCGGATGTATTTTTACTTGATTATAGACGAAAATCAGTTTATTGTTAAATATTCCGGTTCGTGAAAGGCATACCTTAACTTTGCACTTCTAACTTTTTAAAATTTTGCACAGCCTAACCTTGTTTAGGGGTTAAGCTGTCAGATCACGGTAAACTACGGTCTTCCACATAGAGACTAGAGCAGGGGGCTGACACGGGTAGATAAATGCTGTTCGCAAAATGTCCTTGCCGCACTGTGGCGCTAGTAGTCGTGTGACAGGCATGCATATATATGTACGTTGCACCGGTGTTTCGAATATTTTACATGAATAAAAGTCTAGTGTAAATAACTTCACGAAAACCATTATTCGCGTGTATGATGGATCCTGTTATCGCTATAACAGTACGTGCTGTTATCGCAATAACGATAACAGCACGAAACAAAAGTATCGAATCGTTCAGCTGATCGGAGTATTTAGAGCCGAAAGCTGTCACATAACAGCCAACGCTAGGTGGTGGCGCTTTCAAGAACTAAAAAGCCGGGACAAAACGCGTTTTCGTTTATCGTATAGGAATAGTAGGCCAGTGTCAGGGGGCTGGACTAGAGTAAAGGAGCCCGAACGCATATGGCGGAATCGTCGAAAAATGGATCGTGAAAGTGATGAAAGATCTTGTAGTTCGAAAAATATCCGCAAGCGATTGCAACGCCTGGTACGGAATAGGCAAGGTGCGCGAGGACCGACTTAGCAGTGTTTGTGACATACATACAGAGACGTGCTACTTTCAGTTACTATATATGTGAGTATTACATAAATGTCAGTTACGTACAGTTTACGCAGTTTACGCTGCTACGCATCGTTGAGTGATATTTCGATATTAAAAGCATTTATAAAATCAAAACAGAAAAGGACCATCCAATAATGGTAAGAACTGAACCTCAATATTATGTTTATGCAATTAATTCGCCAATTAGCGAAAATATTGACAAATATTGACATCGGCATGTGCAACCACATGTTGATTCATTTTGTCAAATCTTTTGTCACCGTACTAAAATAAAACATTTACAGTATAGATCACCTCCGAGTCAAAAAATTACTGAAATATTATCATTTCATAATTAAAAAAAAAAAGCATATAGCGCCGCCAGGCGGGTACAATCCGCGGAGCGTTCATCACTTTCACCACCATTTCGCCAGCGTTGCGTTCAGGCTCCTTTACTCTAGTCTCCATGGTCTTACATACAGGTCTAGAAACTCCGTTACATGGAGACTAGAGTAAAGGGGCCCGAACGCAGTGCTGGCGAAATGGTTGTGAACGTGATGAACGATCCGCGGGTTGTACCCGCCTGGCGGCGCTACCACTGCGGGCTCCGCCCGCGTGGTGATTTTGAATCGTCGATCCGCAATTTGTCGTATATTTGTTTCTTATTAGCGCAGCTTTTAATACTGAAGGATAATATTGATATGCTTTTGTTTAAATTATGAAATGATAATATTTCAGTAATTTTTTGACTTGGAGGTGATCTATACTACAAATGTTTTATTTTTATACGGTGACAAACGATTTGACAAAATGAATCAACATGTGGTTGCAAATGCCGATGTCAATATTTGTCAATATTTTTGCTAATTCGCGTATTAATTGCATAACCATAATATTAAGGTTCAGTTCTTACCTTTATTGGATGGTCTTTTTCTGTTTTGATTTTATAAATACTTTTATTAGCGAAATATCACTCAACGATGCGCAACAGCGTAAACTGTATGTAACTGACATATATGTAATACTCATATATATAGTAACTAACGGTAATACGTCACTGTATGTATGTCACAAAACTGCTAAGCCAGTCCTCACGCACCTATCCTATCCACCACCTATCCTATTCCGTACCAGGCGCTGGTATCGCTTGCGGATATTTTTCGAACTACAAGATCTTTCATCACTTTCACGATCCGCTTTTCGACGATTCCGCCATATGCGTTCGGGCTCCTTTACTCTAGAGCGTGTTCGGAAATTGACTGACAGTACTGTCAGTACTAGATTTCCGTCCTAAAATGCTTTTCAGCACGACTGACAGGACTGAAACGTATTACCATTTCGTTGGACATTGGTCCTAGGGAATTACTAACTTCCGGCTGTCGAGACTGCCAGCAGCGAGGTAGTGCACAGACAGCATTGCATATGGCCGCTCCCATTGTTTATTCCAGGGAGGCTAGAGTGGGAGGAGTCCGATCTCTTATGGAGAGAATTGAAAAAAGTGGCTACAAAAATGTGGTCATACTGGGATGGCGCCACTATTGCTAAGACGTCGAGAAGTGAGCTGCGTCTGACAGCGACGGAACAAGTAAATAGTGAGAAGTGAACTGTGCATAAGGCAGCATGATACTTGAGAAGTAGGCTGCGTGCGAGAGAGATGCAAAATGATATATAGCCAGATCGCGCGCAAAAGTTACCCCCTCTCTAGCCTCTTACGCGCCCATCACGCAATCATAGTAGCGCGTGTTCGTGAGCGAGCGACGCTCGGACATCTTCGGAAAGAGCCGAGCGCGCCGAAGTTTCCCGACCGCTCCTTCGGCAGCTACACCAACACATGGACGCCGAGCTCGTTCATGTGCGGCCAAGCCGAAACGAAGGCTTCGAGGGAAAAAGCAATCTGAGCACGACTCGCGCGTGACGTCACTCGACGGAACGCGCGAGGCTTTTAGATGATTTCAATGCTTATTTAGCTCTTGATTCTCTGCGTTATCAATGTATACAAAAAAATGTATCGGGCACCGTGATCGCTTATTTTTTTAGTTTATACGTTAATTTAAATATAACAATAAATCCAAATTACAACTTATTTGTCTTCTAAAAAATTGTTTACACTCTACTCACACCCATCCTTATGCCAAATAAATTATAATTCATAAAAGTTAGCAGAAATATATTTATATTCGTATTATTATATTAATTCTACCGGTGCGATGGTCTAGTGGTTAGCGTGCTCGCCACTAAACCAGCGGACGGGAGGTCCCGGGTTCGAATCCCATTCGCGTACATTTCGTCGTGAAATGTTTTTCTTCGGCATTTCGCGGCGAAATAAGACTAGTTCCACGACTGGGGGGCGAACTCGATGACCGGCTGTATTGGTATAGGTTTTCCGCAGTTTCCCTATACCCATGACAGAAATGTCATGATGAATATAATACAGAGGGGGAAGTCGGCTGCGGCCGCAAGAGGGGGGGGGGGGGGGGGGACATGGAGAAAGATGGAGAAAAAGGAGTAAACAGTAGAGGAAAGAAACGGGCACAACGAAGGGAAAAAATAGGTAACAAACGCGAAAAGCGTGTACCTAAGGAAAAAAACCAATAAAAAAAATATATTGATTCTCATACTTTCATCAAGCGATGAAGCATTATCCCCAAAAACAAGCGAATCACTCATCTGGCCGCGAATCGTGAGTACCAGAAAGTATATATTCTACAATCGATGAGATGGTCCCGTTGGTAGCGTTCCTGGCTTCGGTCCGCAGGGGCGCGGGATCGTTCCCCGCGCTCAGTGCTTTTTTTTCAATTCTGATTACCATTAATTCTTATTTGATTAGTTATTTTTATTAGTTATCATTATTATTTTAATTAGTTATCTTTTAGTGTCGAAAAATTTATCGCTCACTCCGACCGCTTATTTGATTAGTTTGTACATTAATTTTAATGTAATAATAAATCTAAATTACAACTTATTTATCGTCTAAAAAATTGTTTGCGCTTTACTCACACCCGTCCCTATGCGAAATAAATTGTAATTCATAGAAAGTAAGCGAAAATATATTTATATTCGCATTATTATATTCATTCTCATATACTATCATCAAGCGATAAAGCATTATCCCCAAAAACAAGCCACATCCATCCGGCCGCGAATCGTAACTTACGAGAATGTATATAATAATACGACTATAAATATATTTCCGCTTACTTTTATGAATTACAATTTATTTGGCATAGAGACGGGTGTGAGTAAAGCGCAAACAATTTTTTAGAAGATACATAAGTTGTAATTTAGATTTATTATTACATTCAAATTAACGTACAAACTAATAAAATAAGCGGTCGGAGTGTGCGATACATTTTTAGGCACTAAAAGATAACTAATAAAAATAGTAATGATAACTTAATAAAAATAACTAATCAAACAAGAATTAATAGTAATAATAATAATAAAAAAAAGCACTGAGCGCGGGGAACGATCCTGCGCCCCTGCGGACCGAAGCCAGGAACGCTACCAACGGGACCATCCCATCGCTTGTAGAATATGCACTTTCTGGTACTGACGATCCGCGGCCGGATGGTCGATTGGCTTGCTTTCGGGGATAATGCTTTATCGCTTGATGAAACTATGAGAATTAATATAATAATACGAATGTAAATATATTTCCGCTTACTTTTATTAATTATAATTTATTTGGCATAAGGACGGGTGTGAGTAAAGCGTAAACAATTTTTTAGAAGATAAATAAGTTGTAATTTGGATTCATGATTATATTTAAATTAACGTATAAACTAAAAAAATAAGCGATCAGGGTGCCCGATACATTTTTTTCTATACATTGATAACGCAGAGAACCAAGAGCTAAATAAGCATCGAAATCATCTAAAAGCCTCGCGCGTGACGTCACCCGACGAAACGAACTTTTTCCCTTGAAGCCTTCGTTTCGGCTTGGCCGCACATGAACGAGCTCGGCGTCCATGTATTGGTGTAGCTGCCGAAGGAGCGGTCGGGGAACTTCGGCGCGCTCGGCTCTTTCCGAAGATGTCCGAGCGTCGCTTGCTCACGGACACGCGCTACTATGATTGCGTGATGGGCGCGTAAGAGACCAGAGAGGGGGTAACTTTTGCGCGCGATCTCGCTGCACTGCTTGCTGGGATGCGTATTCGATCCTCTTCCATCTCTCTTACACGACATCGATACTCAGCTTCCTTCTCGAGGTTTTAGAGATAGTGGCGCCATCCCGGTCTGACCACATTTTTGTAGCCACTTTGAAATGCACAGATCGGCCTCCTCCCACTCTAGTCTCCATGGTTTATTCGGTGTTCTTCCCGCCTTTTTTAGCTACGCGTAACACACGATACTAGTCTGCTCCATGACGTGATTCTGAACCCGAAAAAAAAACATTTTAATTAATAAAATGGACACTGTCAAGCAGATTATGTGGGTCCCGGTCATGGATGACGCAACGGGGGATACATTTCGAATACCCATGACGAAGGAGGAGTACGAAAAAGCTGACAACGGTAAGTTCTCCTAACCAAGCTCATTTGGCATGTTGAAAGGCGCACTAAAAAAATCAACGTTGTTACTCGTTCGGAGATCAGATGAATAAATGTAGATGAAAAATAGATTCATACATGAGAAAGTAGACTCATTCGACAAAATATGGCGTACCATTATTGCCCAGCTATTCACAGCCGCAATGTTACCGTTCAACAGATGATCATGAGAAACAGATAGCTGGAATTAGTTGTGGTATTTCTTTTCCATTAACAATTTGTCAGTTCGTGCAATAAAGCGTGGATTTTCAAGCTATCTGTTTCTCATGATTATCCGTTGGATGGAAACATTATGACTGTACAAAGCTGAGCAATGATGATGCGCCATATCTTTCTAAATAAATAATCTACTTTATCTTTCTAATAATCTAATTTATCTGTCTAATCTCCGGGGCGAGTAGACACTCTGAAAAAAAATTATTATATCACCAGCATATAAAAGATAACACACAATTAAAAAATTATAGATGCAGTGTTCATGCTCAAAATGATTTCGGAGAGGTTGCCACAGGCGAGAGCTGAAAAACCGGTTGCAGGTGAAGGATCGCACCAGCAGACTCCGGAAGAGCCTCAAAAAGCCTCGGATGATTGTACAGGTAAAACAGATAATAACAATTTACGTCGCCCTTCCTCCTTACATTCACATTTGTCATACATTTCTTTTTTATTCTGTTACAATGTTTTTTTCGCCTTCTACTTCTTCTGTCTGTACATCCGTCTTTTTTCTATAGCAGCCCTCCCATTCTCGCATTCACATCACTTCTTCTCCTCTCTTTCCTTTTCTCTCTTCCCTCCATGGCTTTCTTTTTTATACTAATTCTCTCCTCGTTCCTTTTTTCCACCGTGTTTCCGCGCTTTCCTTTTATCTGCCTTCTGAGGCTCCGATCCTTTTCTGTCCCCTCTTCATCCCTCTCATTTGCTTTTTTCTGACCCTCTTCTGCTCTCCTCTCTTTTTTCCCCTCTTCTTGCTGTGCATCTTTTTCTGCCATTCTGTCTCTTTCATCATCCACCTTCCTCTGTTTCTTCATCCGTCCATTGCTGATCTGTCTTTTTCGTTCTTTTTCTCGTCCTTTTATTCTCGTACTTTTTCTTCCGTTCTCCCTTCTTCAGCATCTTTCTCGTGTCTTTCTGCCTTTCTTCCTCCTTAAGGTTTCTTTTATCCATCCTTTTGCCCAACGTTCAGTCCGTTTTTCGCCTCACCCTAGATACTGGCCATCACACGTGGTTGACTCATGTTTTGCCATTTTTTTCCACCTAATCTCATACCTCCTTCTGCTTACCTTAGACGTCGCCCACTACCGATATGAAAATATTATTATTTGTATATTTACATTTCAGACACGTGGACAATGGCGGGAACATTGGCGTTCATTTCCGAATTCGAAACATTTCAAAAATTGATCGAAAGAGGAAAATTAAAGCAAAAAAATGCCTTCGAAAATATCGTATTAAATGTAAAGAAAAAAAAGATCGAAGTTAGCGCGAAACAGTGCGCAACAAAACTGGCATCACTGAAACGCACTTACAAGAAGATCAAGGATCATAACGCGAAGTCAGGGAACAATCGCCAAACGTGGCAATACTTCGATGTTTGTTTATACATATGTATACATATATACGCGCGTGCGTGCGTGTGCGTATGTGTTTGCGCCTGTGCGTGTGTGCGCGCGCGCGAGTGTGTGCATAAATCTCGGACGAAAAAACGCCTATTGGTTCATTGTTAACGTTTTTTTGCAGAGGATGGACAACATTTATTCAAAAAAACCGTGGATAGAGCCTGTCGCTGTCTGCAGTTCCGAGCCAACGGAAGATGAGGAAATAAAAGAAAATTTGGGGCAAGAATCTGAGCGTCGTAAGTATAATTTATTCGAACTTTTCTTCATTAATAACTTAACATGTAAAATAAACAAAATAATATTTGTTAATGAGCCTTTATTTGTATTTTCTTATATCATAGAACCAACAAGAAAACGTACGAGATCATCGGTCGAGGACAAATTCGACCAATTCATTGAAGAGGTGTCGAAACGAAGAGAGGCTCAAGCGGCCCAACATACCGAAAGAATGCAGAGAATGGATCGGCTGCTGGAAATTTTGGAAAAAAATTCCCAAAATTAAACTATTTTAATATCATCAGTGTAACTAAAAATATTGGCTGTACTCAATTTTTATTTCTTTTTGTTTGATATTTGCCAAAGAGATCCAAGGAAAAGGTTTTTTTTTATTTTATGATTTTTGGAATATTTTTTTAAATAATTTCAAACGCTTTAAGTTCGAGGGGAAAGAAAAATGTGATATTTGTTGTACGAACCTTGATTAGCTCACGTGCTGTGGATATAAGGAAGAAAACCGACCATGCATTTTATATTTGCCGTTGTAATTTTTTGTTTATTTGCTTAATCGCCAATGATATGGTTATTAAATCAGCTATTATTAATTGAAAAAAAGATTTATAATTTTTTTTTCACTTTGCATTGTGCGATTGTTAGTAATAAAAAATTATTAAAAAAAAAACAAAATAAATAAGAACTTCTTCCTTACTACCTAAAAACTTGGACTTGACAAAAGTATATTTTTCGTAAAACTCAGGCACAAAAAATAATTTCTGGTTTTTGTATTTATAATTTTATGTAATTTATTATTCAATCTAAATACAAAATTTGTGAGAAACAATTTTTAAAAAATACAAAACATAAACTGCACCAAAACGTCATGTAATCGAAAATTATGGCAAACTGTTTTTTATTATATCGCGTTTCATTCTTCCCTCATTACGTAAATTAGCATTGACCTCTACATGGGCATTGACATCGTGGTTACGATCTGGTATAACCAAAGGCATTTCTACATAATCTTCGTTTATGAGACAAAAGTTGTGCAGAACACAACACGCGATAATGTAGCTTGGTATGAGATCGTACCAAGTCGTACGGGTAGTCTGTCGAGTAAGATACGAAATCGGTTTTTCAGAAGACCAATACTTCGTTCCACGACCATGCGCGTCGACGACAATCTGGTGTTGTAATTGACCTCTCGTTCACTTAAGTGACCGTTGTTTTTGTAGGGTACCAGTAAATGTGATTGATTCGCATAAGCTGCATCCCCGAGAAGATGAGTTTCATTCGGGAAGCGCGTTTCTGTACTGCAAATCGCTTGCATACCCGACAAATTAAAAACTCTGCTGTCGTGAACTGAGCCGGGAAATCCCGCGAAGCAGTGTATAAATTTGAGGTTTTCTTGGCATACCACCTATGAAACAGATGTAATTTATATTATTTTTGTTATTAACTAAAAAATAATCAAAACTTACCTGTAAGTGTATTGAATAATAACCCTTTCGGTTTATGTAAGCTTCTGGATTTTCATGAGGAGCATCGATTTTCACGTGTGTACCATCTATTGCGCCAATTACGCCAGGAAAACTATATTTCTGCCTGAAATATATTGCGGACTGTGCAGCTTCTTCAACGCTAGGCCATTTAATAACAGCAGATCGAATACTGAGTAATGCCTTGATGACTTGTCTGACGATGCTCAGTCCAGTTGCCTTTCCAATTCCGAAGCGCTCGCATATTGACCTTCGAGTGAAATTTGGTATTTCTTAATATGCACCTTACATAATTTTGTAATTTATAAGTTCTCAAGTTCATGCATTAAGGGGTTACCCGCAGTCAGACGGTACTCAAAAAGGTGTTTTTTTTCTGCGGGTAACTCCTTAACAAAAAAATTGCAGATACAGAAATAACAGAGATACGTAACACAAACATGAAACTACCTGTATGAATCAGGGGTTGCAAGAGTACAAATTGTAACCATCAACTGCTTGATAGGTTCCGTTGGATGACGACCGACTCTCAACTCATGGCGAGTCCTTGCTGAAGCCAGCTTTGGTCCAAGGATGTTGAGAAGCATTTCAAACGTGGTTCTTGTCATTCTGTTAATAAATCATAGGTTAGGTGATAATTAATTAATTAAATTTATTGTTCACGAGTAAAATTAAGTAAAATATCAATAAAACCTTTTTTTCCTTACCGAAAATGCGATTTGAAGCCTTCGTCCGATAATAAAGGTATTACATTTTCGGAATAACCTTCAATTCGAGATTTCGTCCTCCGTTTTCGACGTCGCAATTCGATTCTCATGAGATTCACGAACATTTCGTCGTCAGAAGAATCATTATCCTCATTCAATTCGTTAACGAGTTCTTGAATAATGATTTGGGTTGTACAATTCATTGTTGCTCCGATTTTCACGTTCCTGGTTTTTGGCACAAATGACACAAATGTACACAAACCATAATGGCCGCTGGAAAAACTGAAACCGACGCTGCTGAAAGTGGCTGAAAGTACTGAAAACAGCGTTCGGATTTACCAGCGCTAGTCAGCACTGTCAGTAAAACAGGACAGCAATTTGTGAGTAAAACCAGCACCAGTACTGGCAGCACTGTCAGTCAATTTCCGAACACGCTCCTAGTCTCCATGCTCCGTTAGTTCACATGGTTCCTTTGCTGAAGTTCGCCGCGAGAGGCGCTGCAATCGAGAAGCCAGCGTAAGAGAGAGACAACAATACTCACTCTCACTCGCCAATACTTGCAAGCAGGACTTATCGGAGTTACTACTTGAAAGTATTCCTATGTATACGTGTCCATCATCTGTTGTTTTTTATAAGAATAAATACGGAGATAGCATTTTATATTACAGCGCAAACATAATTTTAAGTATATCAGTAATATAATAACAATTATTTATCCCTTGAAATTCAAGTAATGGCGTCAAGAATAATTTTTAGTCATTATCGGTCTGCAGGTAGGGGGGGGGGGGGAGAAAACGGAATGTACGAAATAACGAAAAAACCAAAACTTTATTTGCAATATACAGGTTATGTGTTCGCTGTCAAAACCAGGGGGCTGCCACCTCCAATCCCTTACCGTACATAAAAATGCTACGCTTTTCGACCGCTTTATTTAGTTCTACTACCTCTCCCCATGGCGCTAGTAGTCTTCTGACAATTCCTTTTTGCGCAGGCGCACGGCCCGCACTGCTGCATACACCATATTAAACCATCAGTGTGTATCGTCGGTGGTATATGGGTATTGCCCGATTATATGTGTGCGTGCGTATACATACATAGCCCTTGTGCGCGCATCAGAATTGTTCGGGAACAACTAGAGCTGCGTGTGGCAGAGTAGGACACTACAAACAGCGGACCATTCGCGTAGCAAAAATTCCAAAAGATGCCAGCCCCTGGTAAAAACTGACTCCTCGATACTAGCGACACCAGAACTTCTGTTTCAATAGTGGAGTCACCGCCACCACCCGAATTTCATTGAGTTACCAGACCTGTATGTAAGACCGTGCGGTAAACATTAAAACGAAGTCAGTCGCAGGCGATGCTACTCGGAGGCGCTGCGTTCGCCCTGATATGGCGCTCTCGCGGCTGCGCAGAGCGTCTCAAATGCGTCTACTGCGGATGCTGGCAGGCAAATGTTAATCAACCCTAATAAGGGCGTATGTTTCATGCTTATGACATGGCTGAAATACTTTATTTGATTCGGAAAACCCCCCGACGGTGGAAAAATGTCTTGTTGTGAATTCGCTCAGAAATTCGGTGAATAATATGAGATCAAGGGGATTGAGTACACGGAACCAAAAATGACCCAAACAAAATCGATAGGAAAAAATCACATTACATTGGTAAAATGTCATTAGATTTTCGATTTGTCGCCGCGTTTTCGCGTAATGTCGATTGAAAGTTAAAAGTCATCTGCTAAAAGCCCATCGTCAGTCGATCCGTGGCGTCGATATCGGTGGCGTCGATTTTTTTTATTACTTGGCGTCCAGACGCTGCCGCGTCTCTTGATATATAAGATTATAATTTGAAATTTAATTGTGCAGGAAGAGGAACGCGTGCGGGAGCTCGAGTCAAAGAAACGGCATTGATGAAGTTGGTGGCACAGATGAATACCATTTCGGCGCGCCTGTACATGCGCCAGCCAATCCGCGGTGTGCGATTTGGGCCTCACCCTAGGCGGGGACACGGTAGACGCGGAGGTGGCGGTCGAGGAGGCGATGGGCGCAGAGGGGCGGCATTCAATTAATATAAAAAATAAAATGTCTTGTTGGGAAGATTCAGAATTTTTAAAGAAAATCCTAAAACTGAGTATAATCATGTGACAATAATTTCTCTAATTACTATTGTGCTTAATTAAATACGGTTAATGAAACTGAATTGATTTAAATTTATTAAACATGTGAAAAGTTGAGCGCCCCAAGCTTTTATCAATTAACTATATTACCTATATTTACCCAAGTCACCTATACACATACAGGTGATTAAAAAAAAAATTCTCTTTTCTAATACATTAAATAATAGCTTAATTTTTTCAAATACCTTTTTTTGTTTTGAAACGGTAGAACGATATATGCAGAATACTTTCCCAAAGATTTAAAGCAATTCTGAAAACTTCAAACATTGCTGCACGCCAACGTGCTTCACGACTCGAATTCGGAGCGCGCAGGCGTGGAAGCGAGAGCGCAGCGAGACAACAGGCATAGATGGGCAAAGAGTTAATTAAATTACAAATAACAATTACGATTACTATTGTAATTGAGAATTCAATTATTTTATTACCAATTAACCAAATAAAGAGACCGTTTATTTTTTAACACACCATTTCTAACACTCATCGCTGTATGTTAAGGGGTCTCCTCACTTTAGACGCTAAAGACAGGCTATTTTCATGAATTTGTTTGATAGGTTTATATTATAGATATTATTATAAAAGTTTTTACACTTAATAAATACACTTTCGAAATACATTAAACTTTAAAAAATATATTTGTGTAACCCAAACAAAATTAAACGCGTTTTTCTCGAAACACCGTTTTTCGACGGCTTGTTGATAAAATCTTCAAAACTACTGAACCGATCTTTATGAAATTTCAACCCCTTTTTTTTATTTGACCGTTGAGTTTTTTAAAATTTCAATCGAAGCAATATCTTAATCCCTGCAGCCCTATGACTAATGTTTACGACGTGCCACGTGTATTATCAAGTGGATAAAGGTTCAACTTGAACCTGAAAAATCTCCGAAACTATGCATTCTAAATTAATTTCTCGTTGATGTGAATGCCAGTCGTCTAACAAGTCGATTTTGGTGTCGAAACGCCTTAAGAACCTTCGAACGTGAGGGGCTCAACGGTGTACTTGATTTTAGTCACCTGGTTGATCTGAAACAAAAGAAACGATTTTTTTTCTTAAAATAGCTAATATCAGCTAATACCTGATCGATATTTTTTTATGTATTTCATAATCGAGTAAAAATAACATTATTGTTTAACTAACGAAAAATGTTAAGAAGAAAAACGTCGGTTAAGACTAAGCTACTATTACATTGAATAAGTGTACCAAATTTCAAGTCAATCCGTCTATTAGATGTCGAGACATCGAGTACACCCCTTCGATAAACATAGTGTCGAGCAAAAAGCGTTTAAAGTTTTACCAGCAGTTCTATCGTTTTAATCATAAGTTTACCTTCAATCTGCGATTCCTGCCACAAATGTTGGACCTTCCTCTTAAATTTGAATTGCCTCAAGGGATGAACGAGTATTTGGTATTTCGCTAGTAGTCTTCAACCCTTTGACGTGGCTGTTACGGATATGGAAAACAGGAAAAACTCAAAGAAATCCTTTCCTCTCGACATAATCAGGGAAAAGTGAGGGAATTTCGAAAAATCTCTGGAATTTACTTGTTGCAAGAATTACGAAAAATGAACGGATTGAAAAAAAACTGAAATGTATAAAATAAATATTTTTGTATATTTTTAATATCTATATAATTCTTCATTAATACAAAAAAGTTATGTCTGTTATACCATAAAACTCTATTCGATTTGTCAGTACACAACCACACAATTATTATCGTAGATAAGTGTTTATATTTATTTGTTATTTTTGGCACCGACATAAAAAATTCTGTTTAGAATAAAGAACAGGTTCTGTATCTACTTTTAAGGTATTTTTTTGTACTTTACATTCTTATGTAAGGTACTTTATTTTACATTTGTACTTTACATAATCCTGAGCAGCTGGTTAATTGGCTACACGCCAAACAGAACCAAATCCTTCCATGCAAAAATAAAAGATCTCTACAAACCCTGTTCCGTTATGGGACTCGATGGATTCCTACTTGCCGACTTAGTTCTTGTTGTTCAAGAAGAACAGCGCCTCCTCCTCGATAACTTCGCTGTTGCGAATCGTGTGAAGAGTCACTCTGGCGTTAAACTCGTCGACGGTGAGGACGCGGTCGGAATTTGAAACTAACAGCTTCAACAAATCCTCCGGCTCAATGGTGACGGGCTGTTTGAGCTGCGTAAAAGAGTTAAGCAACCCAGTAGAATGAAAGAACATTAGAAATAATAATTAAATTTCTGAGAAAATTTCACAAATGCACAGACTTGCGCACTGACAAGTGAGGATAACATAACCGACAGGCTTCTCTGAGGAACTGGAAACAGTGGAGCGACAAGTGTGGGGAAAAGCGAGAGACGGGATTGCCAAAGTTGAACAAGAAGAAGCGTTGAGAATAAGGATTACTTACATTTTTGGGCGAAGCGTGACGATTTTCATCGCAGCCAAAACGCGAAACGTCGGAATCGAACAATTTTTCATGCGTCCGTTTTTCCGTGCCAACGTCCTCCGTCGAATATCGCGCTGTCAATTCGATGGTCGTGTTTCATCAACTTTTGGGACCGAAAAAGGGCTGTTTAATCTGTCTTTAGGCACTTTTAATACACTTCACTGCTTTTTTCGCTACACGATATGTCACGATCTAACCCCACGTGGAATTTACCGCCGGCAAAACTCGGATCCACGAGCAGACGACGCGTTAGCCGGGGCGAGAGCTGATAAACGCCGCCCTTCACACGTTACTTTTTTCGGCGTGATGCTATTAGAACGAATCTCGAACGACAAGTGTGGAAAAATTTTCGTGTAAAAAATCGCCCGAAAATTCGGCCGAATATTATGAGATCTCAAGACTGAGTAGACGAATCGAAAAATTACCCAAACAAAATCGATAGGAAAAAATAACATTTTATTGGTAAAATGTCATTAGATTTTTTATTCATCCCCGTGTTTTCGCGTAATTTCGAATTCCAAGTTAAAGCGTCCTCTGCTAAAGCCCATCTTAGTGTATAAAGAGTCGCGGCGTGTCGTCAGTCCGTCAATGGCGTCGAGATCGGTGGGTCGACCAGTGGTGTCAAATCGGTTTTTTTTTATTACTTGGCGTCGAGACGCTGCCGCGTCTCTTGATGAGATAACTAAATTGTCATTACTTCGAACATTGGAAAGTGGGCGATACTTGCATATGAGCTTTCGCTCTTGGGATCTATACGAGTATCCACTGCTTCAAAGCACAACGAAACACTCATGGACTGTAAAAGCTGCCTTCCAGCTAGAGAAACCAAGATATGTTATATTTGCGCTGCAGACTGGCAAAAAAAATATATGGCAAAGGACATTACACTATTCGACGACTGCAAACTCGCCAATGTTAAACTTCATCTCAACTCGGAATCCTATCCTTACGATGATTTGAATTTGGACTTTGACCAAAACAGATTCGCCATTTTGTTCAATATGTACTCTCGATTTCGTAAATCTTATTATGGCTGTAATAGTGATAATTCTTTGCTCACTATCGCAAAGTTTCAATATAACGGCCCTCTCACGGTTATCGATTGCTCGCGCCAGAACGAGTCTGTGAAAAATGCTACCGTGGACGTGCGAATAGAGTTTGAATGTAAGGAAGATTTGCCACCAAATACTACTGCCTATTGTTTGATCTTGCACGATCGCGTTGTTGAATATTGTCCATTGACAAACATGGTTCGTAAAATTGTATAGATCAGCAAGTAACCCCCGCTTGATGAATAAATAATTTAAAGACGAGTTTCGTAAATATTGACGTCGGTCATCAATTGATCTTGCCATCGACTTGATCGAGCCAATACATCTTCGTTAGGTCTGTACCTACATTTGTCGATCTACAAGGGTTCATTGTTGGGAGAAACTTTGTCGTGAAGGAAGTCGCGATTCTGAGAGCGGGATGTGTACTCTCTCATTATATTTTCGCGAGTATCATATCATGGAGACTTCTCACAAAATCTGAGAGATACGAAGCGTCATGGCTGATTCGGAATCACCATGGTCTAAAGTGGGCCTACGGAAACGTTCCATATAGCATGGCTCAAGGTTTAATAATGGCTGCAGTTGTGGGCCCAACGGGAGACGATATGTATCCTATCGTATATGTTGACGGCCATGAAAAACGAGAATGGTTAGCTGATATATTATATATGAAAAATGATCTAGTTATTGAAACGTTGGACGTGGACTTTGGCGATATGGATACCTTAAGTAACTTAGGTGTAAGCTACTACTGTGTCCAAAAAATAAGGTCACATTTGAATTTAAACTGCGTGCGTCGAAGGATTTGGAGAATTTTTTTTTTTAGGTTGGTAGTACTGTCAGTGACATCTATGTCAAATTTACATGTCAAAATATTCATTAGTGTTTGAGATACGCGTCGTTTTGTGAGCTGCTAATAGTGAGTTTTTCGTTGCCACGATAATGCACCATCCCATACTGCACTCGTAATTCGTGATCATTTCGCCAAAAACTCAACCCATATCGTTCCGCAACCACCGTATTCACCTGATCTGGCGCCGTGCGACTTCTGGCTGTTCAGCAAGCTCAAAAGATCGCTTCGAGGACACCGTTTTGATACGATAGAGGAGATTCAAGCCGCAGCGAAGACGGAACTGAAGGCCATCCCGGAAAGTGACTACAATCAGTCTTTCGAAGATTGGAAAATCCGTTGGCATAAGTGCATTACATCGGGAGGGGATTACTTTGAAGGGGATGAAATTGATTTGGAAAAATAAATAAAGAATTTTCGAAATAAATACAATGTCACCTTATTTTTTGGATACAGTAGTATACTCTACGATGTGAAAAGCATGAAAACAATTGTGCATTATAAAATGTATTTAAAATGTTTAATTGGTGGTTGAATCATAAAAATTCATGCAAATAAATGAAATGTGACATTATGTGATTTTTTTATTCTCCTCACCCCTCTCTTTGTTACATCATCTGTTATGAGATTATATAGTTCGATGAAGTATTGCTCTCGAAAGTAAAACAATTTTTTTTTCGTTTGAAAATAGAAGGAAAATAATTTAATATACTCGCTCGATAATGTTCGAAGACATTCATCGGTAGATGTTCGATAGATCTTCATGAGACGTTCGAAGACGTTCGTGAGTCGTTCGTGAGATGTTCGTGAGACGTTTGTGAGACGTTCGTGAGACGTTCACGAGACGTTCGTGAGATGTCCAAGAGACGTTCGGAGACGTTCATGAGACATTCTTGAGACGTTCGAAGACGTTCGGAGACGTTCGTGAGACGTTCGGAGACGTTCGTGAGATGTTCAAGAGACGTTCGGAGACGTTCGTGAGACGTTCAGAGACGTTCAAGAGACGTTCGTGAGACGTTCGTAAGACGTTCGGAGACGTTCGTGAGACGTTCGGAAGACTTTCGTGAGACGTTCAAGAGACGTTCGTAAGACGTTTGGAGACGTTCGTGAGACGTTCAAGAGACGTTCCAAAGCGTTCAATAGATGCTCGAAGACGTTCAATAGATGTTCAATAGATGTTCGAAGACGTGCGCGGCGGTTTGTTTGGGATTTAACCCAAACAAACCCAATCGCTTTAACCGTTGAATGTCTAAAGTGTATATGTCTTTATACGTGCAGATGAGTCGCTCTATCTCACATGCATGCGATGCGGTCGCTCCATCTCTCATTCTCGCTCTCTCTCTCTCTCTCATGCATACGTGTAATCCGATCGCTTCTCTCAGCGACACGGGTCAACCAACTTGGCTCTCTGGCGAGAGTCGCTAAATAATAAAATCCATGAAGCAAACAATATAAGACAAAAATAAAAAAATAAATCAACAATAAATTTCAAATATATGAAGATCAATAATCGATGATCAATTAATTGATAATCGATATATGCCCCCTTCCTCCGCTCCAACGACTTCCCCCTCCCCGCGTGACGTCAGCCTCTCCGCCGAGTCCCCCTCCCCGCGTGACGTCATACCCCTCCCCGTGTGAACCCCCCGCCCCGCACCGCCCATCGGAGGACCTGCGTTAGAACCGGCCTAGCTCTACTAATCACTTGAAATCGCTCTATCAATTCCTCGTCAAATCCCGTTATAGAAGCAGAGATTTCAGAATTTTCAAAAAACCGCCGAGCTTGTTTTCGTTGATCAACAATAAGCCCAAATTTGTCACGAAAACCTTGTATATTTTTTTTCTTCTCTCAAGTCCTTCTTTATCCTCTTTGCGCGCTTGCCACTTTTTCTATGTCTAAGGGATCGTCCATTAATCACGTGAGGTTTTGTGGCTACTTTTTGAGGCCCCCCCTCCCCGATGGTGATATGTGGTGAGGTTTCTGTTGTCCAAATCCTCTCCCCTCCCCCTCCCTATTTGAGCCTCACGTCAATTATGGACGACCCCACATTGCCATGGGGGGTGGGGGGGCTCACAAAGTGACCAAAAAACCTCACGTGATTAATGGACGATCCCTAATTTGTAAGATACATGCAAGCAACTTTCGAAAAACCGTCTCCAAGCATGCAGCGACGATATTCCGAATTTGAAGTAATCTTCATTGATCGGTCTTTGCAACACCTTATTGATATCATTGAAATCTTTAGACGTAGCGCCACAAAGATAGCAACGCATACTTGACGATGTATTCACAATCGAATTACAAACTTTACCATGTATCATTATCAACACAAGTTTGAAATGGATATTCATTTTTCTTCCATAAAGTATGGTTTCAAAGGACACAAGGTTTTTTCTTGCGCTTCGATACAATCAACTTCTGTCCTAGTTCCTTTGGCAGTTTCGTGCAAAAAAAACTATTTTTATCAAGTGACAAAATCTTGGCGCCGAAGGACGAGGATTTCTCCAAATAATAACCTTTGGATTGACTTTATCATAGATTTGCAAGGGGACAAGTAAAATAAAAAAAGTTGGCGTACGATTAATTGCCATCTTCATTTCTGAATTTTTGTTTGTAAGTGTTTTGACCAGAAGTGCCATCGCATCTCCACTTGCATATTAATTCTAAACCAGCAAGTTTGTTTTCAGGAAGACTTCGAATAACGTTCGATTGTGCTAATAACAATCGTTCAGCTGTATGATTTAACAATGCTTGGAGTCCAACAGTGGCTGCACTTTCAGTTATATAAATTTCAGACTTATCAGGGTAACACTTTTTCTTAGCTTCTAATAACAGCACTATAAGACGGCCATCCTCTACAATTTATCATAGCGGATATGGAACGTATTAAGGGGCCAGTCCACGTTGAAAATTTCAAAAAATCGATTTTTTTCACTGTTTTCGAAAGTACATACATTCAGAAAAATTGTGTCAAAATTTTATGGAAATCCTAGCTCTCTAAGTATTTTTTTACCTGAACGGCAGGGCCTCATTTCGTCTACCTGGGCGTATAGCGCTCTCGGCCGACCCATCGGCCTTTTAATCCTCTTTCCCCGCTATTGTTCATTAAACAGCTGCTTCTCATTATAAACCAGATAATCCAGCTATATTTTAATCCTTCTTGAAATATTACCGCAGTTATAAGTAAGTTTTAGGAGCAAAAACGAACATTGAAACACCTCTACCGTTATTTCAACATCAGTATTCGCTGATGTTGTGGTTGTGCATCACGGGTAAAAAGAACAAAGCTCATCCAGGGAGAACCAGGAAGCGGAAGTTTTCAGGGAATCAAGACTCGGATAAAACTACAGATTTTGCAAGCAAATCAGCTGAAAAACTGGCAACTTCGAAGGATCAGAGTTTCGACCTACACACGGATCCAGCTGCCGGTTACAGTATCATGAGCCTTCTCGTGTTTTCAACGTTGTCAAACTACTTGAAGTGTAAAGTTTGCAATGGAGAAATTTCATTTTCTGTATATGGAGAGCGCGGCTTGGCTTTTAAAGTGTGTTTGAGTTGTGCGTGTGACGAAAAGTACATTAATTCGTGCCCGATGATCAGAAGTGGTTAGGAAGTGAATCGTCGCTTCGTATTCGTGATGCGTTTAATGGGCATTGGATTAGCTGGCATCAACTTATTTTGTGGTCTAATGGACTTTGGCTACGGATTACGCAAGAATGTTTTCTATCAAATCGTTAACGGCATTGCCATAGCAGTAAAAACGGTTTTCGATTTAGTGACGCGCAAAGCTGTTAAATAAGAAAAAGAAGTGCAAAAGGCAAAAGGACTTCCCGCGGCATTTTGACAGTTTCTGGTGGGGGATCTTGGTGCTGGTGCTCAGGAAGTGATGGTGCTGGGGTGCAGCGGCACCTACATACATAGTAATATATTGGTCAACGAGGTGAACGTGATCGGATGAAT
Organism: Ophion ellenae; assembly: GCA_963210295.1. Lineage (NCBI taxonomy): Eukaryota > Metazoa > Arthropoda > Insecta > Hymenoptera > Ichneumonidae > Ophion > Ophion ellenae. Next base: position 10,507,189 of record OY723386.1, on the reverse strand, counting down.
TTCTAACCTAACGACAGACCGATCGTGACATCAAACGTCGAAATATCCGCCTATTCATCATTTCCTCATGACGGTTCGGAGAAAAAACGCAAAAGCGAGAAAAGATCTCAAACTGAAACTCAAAATGGCGGCGATACAGCCCATCTAGAAAAACGTGTTTTTTTTTACAAATAGCTTCACGGAAGAACGGTTTTCTCGTAAAATATAAGACCTGAAACAAAAACCAAAAAAATGATAATATATTATATTCGTAGCTATGAGACTACCTAGAAATTTGCTTTCAAATTTTGAAAAAACAGCGCACTTCGAAGGAAATAAATCGATTTTTTGCCAAAAGAGCAGTAAATTGATTATAAAAAAAGTCTACATATTAATAAAATAAAAAGGGCCAATTGCATATTGTTTTTATGACACCAAAGTATTTTTAGGCAAGAAAACGTCTTTCCAAAATCCTAGAGTAGTATTATCCCTTAACACGAATGAGGGTTAGGTACATCATCTGTGATCTGTCTAAGATCGCACCCATGTTTAGCGTATATCTATATACATATAGGTGCCGGATCACCCCAGCGCCATCATTTCTCGTTCTCATTTTGGGGGCGAGTTGCAAGGCCTCGCTGAACCTCCTGGTATCTAGGCTCCATGCTTCGCACTGGGGCGAAAAGTCGAAGCCGAATTTCCGACTTTGGAGGCTAGAGTGGGGGAAGTCTAATCTGTGCATTTCAAAGTGGCCACATAAATGTGGTCAAATAGGGATGGCGCCACTATCTTTGAGACCTCGAGAAGTAAGCTGAGTATCGATGTCGTGTAAGAGAGATGAAAGAGGATCGAATACGCATCCTAGCCTCCATGGCAAATACCATGGAGGCTACATAAAGGAGCCCGAACTGTGTACTAGGGAAATGACCACAAAATCGAGGAACGGAAGGGTTCCCGAAAGTAGCGCTGATTGTTATAAGCGACAGCTTGAAATTAGCTAGTGGTGTGGTCTCCATGACAACAGTTCAAAAATTCAATATGACCGATCGATTGATGACGCTTCATCATTCGATCTCTCTCACGCATAGCTAGTTTCAAGCCATCGCTTATAACAATCATCGCCACGAACTGGCGGCTTCGGGAACCCTTCCGTTCCTCAATTTTGTGGTCACTTTTCCAATACCCCTTCCACTGGAGTTCGGACTCCTTTATGTAGTGTCCATAGCAATTACGGTGGAACAGTATAACAAAGTGGGGAGAGGGTACCGCGGATAAGTGAAATCTCGGATAATACGGAAAAAGTAGCAATGTAGGACTATTCCACGCATAGGCATAGCAGATCCTTCCGTTTTATCCGGGATTTTGCTTATTATCCGAGAATACGAGTCCGATAATGCGAAGGACTCGGATGAGTTAGAGCTCGGATAATGCGGACCGTCCGTTAATCGAAGGTCGGATAGACGAGGTTCTACTGTACCAGCAAATACGATAATATGAACACAATATTTGAACTATTTGAGAATTTTTTTAATCGAATTTTCGAGACATACCAGTAGGGGTGTGCGGGTAGCAGAATTGGTCGTGTCGGGCCGGGTCGCGTAATTAGACTATGATCCGATCGGGTACTCGAATTTCTTCGAGTACCCGTGATCGGACGGGTATACTTGAACTTTATCGAGTACCTAAGTTTTTCGAGTACTCGTCTCACATCGGGTACTCGATAAGTCGTGTTGCCGGAACAAAATTTCGTTTCATCGTATAGATAGCGCCACGGAAACGTACTAAAACGGGTAAAATAGACTCCAGCTTTATGTTCTCTACCCTTCGCCGATAGGTTGGAGTTCATAAGAAATACAAATAATTTATTTAGTAATTTTAGTATTTGTGTTATGTATATATTTACAATTTTTTTCGGCAAACTTCTTTTAAGACACTCGCATTTCAGGAAATATCGAGATATTTGAATGTCGAAAAACTGAATAAAAGCAAGATTCTTCGTCGAATTTTCATTAATTCTGTCTAGTGCTAACTGGTAATTTCGGCCATTCATTCTTATTAACCCATTAACGCCCAAGAATCGCGCTTTTTTCCTTCATTTTCAAGCCAGATTTTTATTATAAAAAAAAATCATATAAAATGAAGCGATACGTTCCCTAGTATTTTCGAGTGTGCTCTTTCAAAATCTGGGGTCAAAATTGGGTTTTGTCCATTAGGAAAAAGTATGGCGGATTTAAACAAAAAAAGGGAATAATCGATGACACTTTTTCTTCAACATTTTTTTTTACATCGATGCCATTGAAAAGTTCAGTTTTTTTTCAACCATGGGTGCATAGAATAGTGACGATTGAACAATAAATTATTTTAATTCGTCGTTATCAACATTTTCACCCCCTAAACGAGATCGCACGCGTCCTTCTGTGTACGCGGTATCACATTTAAATTTTTATTTTATTGCGCCGATTCTGTGCTCCCGTGCGCGGCTGTTGTTTGAAGGTGGATATAGTGGGCTCAAGCACAAAACTCACTCAAACTTAAATTTTGGTTTTGTAGGTTTTTATTAAAACTGCGCGGGCGTGGATCACACGGAACTGCGCGAAACAAAACTAAATTCTATGAGGATCAATAATTTGGTCAAGCGACCCCTTTGCCGAGCGGCGGGTACGCAATACGGCCGAGCGGCTAATTGGCGTACAAGAGTGTTGCTTCTCCTCAGAAAGACCGAAAGAGACTCTCTCTTCACGCGTTCGATCCGCGGATTACCAAAATTTTTTGGGAGACGGAGATGAGCGGGGAACCACACGCACACGCGGAGCAAGTCGCTTTTACAGAGCTGAGAACGTCCTAGGCCGAGGAGCGTTTTGTTTACCTTTGCTCCACGAGATCGAAATGCGCGAAATAAGAACGCTGAAAATTTAACACGGCGCTTGAAATATTACGCGCGATATTTAGCAAATTCTGAACATACCGCTCACCTCGTTCCGAAGGAACGAAACTATTACACTGGCCGTGTGATCTTGAGTGTGATCCGTTCCGTGTGATCTTGAGGGTACAAAGTCGAACCCGACAATATGACGAACTTAAACTAAATTAACAAATTAATATTCCCGACATCAGAATCGAGCTTAAAGTAAGTTTTACAAAATAAATGACCCGACATTGATAGCGAGCTTAAACTAAATTATAATATACTGAAAAAGGTGACGCTATTTTTCCATTACGCGGAACCTGTAACGGACGGAAGGGGACAGACCTTCGCGATCGGGCGCTTTAACGTTGTTTTCGCGGTTCGCAGAGTCACGACGCGTACATGACCATCGGAGCCGGGATGAGTTTCGATAACTCTTGCTAATTCCCATCTACACGGGGGAAGAAGCTCATTTTTTAACAGAACTAGCGTTCCGACGGTAAGAGACCGCGAAGGATTTTGCCACTTAGCGCGTTGTTGCAACGTATGCAAATAATCGTGAGTCCAAGCTTTCCAAATATGCTCACGCATAGCGAGGACTCTTTGCCATCGAGACAAACGATTTTCATTGGCGTCGAGCAACGAGGGCTCGGGAACCCTAAGTAAGGGTCGACCTATTAGAAAATGACCCGGTGTTGGCGTATCAAAATTGTCCGGATCGTCGTGAAGCGGAGCGATAGGACGCGAATTGAGACACGCTTCGATTTCGCATAGTAGCGTAGAAAATTCGAGTTGAGAAAGAGTGTGGGAGCCTACGACTCTTTTCATATGACTGTTAAAACTTTTAACGCCGGCTTCCCAGAAACCTCCGAAGTGAGGCGCGGAAGCGGGGATGACATGCCAGCGGATTCCGTCCGTGGCGAATTTTGCGTGTAATTCCGAGTTTTTTACGGTAGAAATAAAGGCGCGACGAAGTTCGTTATCGGCCCCTTGGAAATTCGTACCGTTGTCGCTATAAACGTCAGACGGCAGTCCGCGTCTGCTGACGAAGCGCTGAAATGCCGCTAAAAAACCGGACGTTGCGTAGTCGTCGACGTACTCGATATGAATAGCGCGGGTCGCGAGGCAGACGAATAATGCCACATAATATTTTCGCGATTTTTGACCTCGGCCTACGTAAGGGAGGATGTGAAATGGACCAGCGTAGTCCACACCGTAATGAGTGAATGGTGCCGACGGATTGACTCGAGGAGACGGAAGGTCCCCCATAAGCTGACGAGCTGATACTGCGCGTTCGCGAGCGCAGCGTAAACATTGATTAATCCGTGATTTGACTAAGGATCTCGCGCCGAGAATCCAATAATTTTGACGTAACAGGCGGAGGGTTAACTGAGGACCTCCATGTAATGAGTGCAAGTGCGTTTGGTCGATAATTAATTCACTAACGCGATGACGCGGTAGGATTAGCGGGAAGCGCGCGTTGTACGACAGGAACGAGTGGCGCAACCGCCCACCAAGACGCAACTGACCCTTTCGGTCGAGAAAAGAATTGAGTGATTTGAGCGCGGTCGATCGAGGGAGCGACGCGTTTGTTTGTAAAGCGCGGATTTCTGCCGCGAAACTATCATTTTGAATTTTGCGAATCCAGAATTCGCGAGCGACTTGCACGCTATCGGTGCAATTGACATCGAGCGATGTAGATTTCTTTTTCCACAATTTGCGAAGCCAGTGAAATAGAAGGGCAGTGACTCGAAGGAGTTTGCCCCAATTTGAAAATTTGACGGAAAAATCCCATTCTCCCTTTGCTTGGGCGACATGAATCATCGCTGTTGCGCACTGTTCGTTAAGCACGAGTGTTTGATCGACGATGCGTTCGGACGATGCGCAAGGTCGAGAACTTGGCCAGAAAGCCGAATTTTGTTTAAGCCACGTGGGGCCCGACCACCAGAGCGTGTGATCGATTAATTCTTGCGCTGTGATTCCCCGAGATGCGCAATCTGCAGGGTTTTCGCGAGTAGGAACGTGATGCCATCTAATTTCCGGCATTTTTGTTTGGATCTCTGAGACCCGATTTGCCACGTAAGGCTTCCAGCGCGATGGATGCTGAGTAAGCCACGCGTGTGCAACGGTGGAGTCGGTCCAGCCGTGCACCGGAATTGAGTAAAATTTGAAAACTTCTTTGACGTACTCGAGGAGCCGCACGAGTAATACTATTCCATTTAATTCGAGCCGCGGTATAGCGACCGTCTTTAATGGCGCGACTTTCGATTTTGCCGCGATTATTGAAACTGAACTCTCATTTGGTGAGTTCAGAACGCGCAAATAAACGATTGCGGAGTAGGCGCGCTGCGAGGCATCCGCGAAGCCGTGCAATTCCATAGCGCCGTGATTTTGTGAGAGACCAATCCAGCGTGGAATGCGTAAGTTTGAGAGACGGGGGAGTTCATGGCAATAATGCTCCCAGTTTTCTTGAATGTGTTGAGGAACGGAGTCGTCCCAATCCACTTTAGAGAGCCATAAATCCTGCATGAGCAGTTTGGCTTGTATAACGACGGGTGAAGCCCACCCGAGAGGGTCGAACAATCGGGCGATTAACGATAGAATTGAGCGCTTCGTAGTGCGCGTTCTCTGTATTTCTTCGACTTGAAAACTAAATGCATCTTCCTTGGGAAGCCAGGTGATGCCGAGTACTTTGAGGATTGCCGAATCCTCCTTTGAAAGGTCGATCGCGAGATCGTGTCCGAGTGCCGGAATTTCAGATACTAGCGCGATATCGTTTGCTGCCCACTTGCGTAAAGTGAAGCCGCCGCGTTGTAATAGTGCAACGACTTGGGAACGAAGAGCACGCGCTTCCTCCTTTTCTCTGCGCCGAACAGGACGTCATCCACATAAGTCGAATGTTGGATCACGCCAACCGCGTCGGGAAACGAGTCGCGTTCGTCGTCGGCTAGTTGCAAAAGTACGCGATTCGAAATGTAAGGCGCGCATGCGGTACCGTAAGTGATGGTAAGGAGACGATAGTTTTCGATGGGACCATTCTGATTAGGTCGCCAAACGATACGCTGATAATCTACGTCGTCGCGATGCACTTTAATTTGACGAAACATTTTTTCAATGTCCGCTATATAAACGTATTTGTATCGACGCCAACCGGATAGGACCGCGCCTATTTCGCGTTGCACTTTCGGACCGATATGCAAATGCTCATTGAGAGACATTCCGTTTGACGTAGCGCTCGATGCGTTGAACACGACGCGTAAGCGTGTAGTTGCGCTGCTTTCGCGAATTACAGGGTGATGGGGAACGTATACCGGTTTGCTTGCAATGTCAGGACTGTTGACCTTTTCCATGTGTGCCATGGATTCGTATTCTTGGAGAAACGCGGAATATGCTTGCGCGAGTTCCGGTTTTTTTGTTAATCTATGCTCATGCAGAGCGTATCTTGAGAGCGCGATTTGGTGACTGTCACCAATTTCAGGGATTGACCCGTGACGAAACGGCAGACGAACTACGTACCGTCCCGTACTGTCGCGTGAATGTGTAGAACGAAAATGGTTTTCGCATTCTTCCTCTTCCGGAGTGAGGAACTTTTGAGTAGGAATTTCTTCTATTTCCCAAAATTTTTAAAGGAGTGCGTCCGTGCTTGGCGCGATTGCACAGTGCATCGTGGATGCACGTGAGGCTCGTGGGTCGCGAGAGCTTTCGCTAGGACCGGAGATTATCCAACCTAACGTTATGAGTTGGGCCGTAGGGGAACCGAGCGGACCCTTTCAGAGAGGCCCGAGCAATAATTGGCCATAGAGATGTGCTCCGATTAATACGCTAATCGGCTCCTTGCTGGAGGGATCGGGATCGGCGAATTGAAGGCCTTGTAGGTGAGACCATCCACTTATTTTGCGCGAAGTGTACGCGGAATAATTTGTAAGACTTTGGAAAATGTACGCAGTCATTTTCATTGCCGTTGCCTTTTGTCCGTAGCATGATTCGAGAGCAAGATTAACATAGGACGTCGCGCGAGCGGATTGTCCGTTCCCGAAAACGGTAATGTCGAGTTCGGCTCGACGGCGCTGTGCGCGCAATTTTTGAGCGAGAGACTCCGTAATATAACTATGAGAAGAGCCTTGGTCGATTAAGGCTCGAACTTTGATGACTCGTTCTTCCGGCGTTCGTAGTCGTACCCATGCGGTCGCGAGTAGCACGGAAGTGAGGTATCGAGGCGACGCACAGATTGTCGCGTGATCCGGCACCTTGCTTGGGAGCGCGGATCTTGCACCGAGCGGCGCATCAATTTGTAAGGCTCGCGACGGGAGCGAGTTAACGCTAGCGACGTTATTCGATGCATTTTCGGCCTGAGCGTCAGGCGCAATGGTAGCGCCGGGACTACCTAGTGAAGCGCGATGCAAAGTAGTATGATGCGGCTTCTTACATTCTCTGCAGCGATTTGAGTTCGGACAATTATTTCGAAAATGTCCGCATTTTAAACAATTAAAACAGAGGCGTCTGCTTTTCGCAAGCGCGAATCGTTCATCGAGGGTTTTCTTGAACCACGCAGGGCAGAACGCAAGAGCGTGAGATCCTAAGCAGTCAGGACACTGCTTGGTTGCAGCGTTGTGTACGTTTGCTTTATTTTTCGGTTGACTGGACGCATTAACATTACTCGTTTTGTCGAATTGAACAGGAACTGCAATCCCGCGGATTCGTTCGGTCAGGAAATCCTTTAGTGTTTGAAACGACGGAAATTCGTTTGAAGCGCCGAGACTCAAGTTCCATTCGGTACGTGTACGTGAACTGAATTTTTGCGAAATTAAGTAAACTAACAAATCGTCCAACTTGTCGACGGGACGTTTCAAATTTTTTAAAGCAGCTAATGAATGATTATCTGTATCGCGCAATAACTTGAGTTCAGTATCTTGTTCCGTTTTCATGACAGGTAAACTCGCGAACGCGTGAATGTGGGCCATAATTAACGCACGCGCATTATCGTATTCATCTTTGAGCAGATTCCAAGCGCCTTCGTAATTCGCGTCTGAGACGGTCACATGCTCGATCATGAGCGCCGCGTTTCCCTCGAGAAAGGATTTTAAGAAATATAATTTTTGACCTGCTGTCAATGAGGTATTCTCACCGACCAACGCTTTGAATGAGTCGCGAAAACCTTCCCATTTCGTTGACTCGCCGGTGAATTTCGGGATCGTGATGCGGGGAAGAGCGAAGGCGGATGTTCCTTGCGTCTCGCCAATCACAGAGATATTAGCGGGTTTGGAAGTCGGGGTTGACTTTTCGGCTTTCTCCTGCTGATCCAGAAATTCCGTGAGCTTGTCGAGAGAGTCCTCATATTCGTTCTCTGCGAGCACGAATTCCGAATTGGTGAAATACACGTGTTTGTTCTTTGCTTCGCCAGCCGTTGGACAAAGTCGGATGTCCAGGTTTCTGCATCTGGACCATATCTCTTGTAAGGCTTGGATGCGTACACGAGTCTTACTGATGGTGAATTTGTCCTTGCCGAGTTTGCGGTAATTCGGCACCACGCGTCGAAGTTGTTCGACGGTAGCTTGCTGCTCGATGAGTAGATCTTCGAGCGAGGCCATTGCACTAATATGTTTAAGTCGAATAAAGTGTATATATATTTTTTTTTTCGAGCGTCCCGAGTTGGAAGAGTGACAGAGAGCGCGCTTTGTCACTACAAAAAAAAATGAGCGCGTACGTGAAGACGGTCACTATCGCGTGAAGTACAAGCGTACGAGTATCGCAATGAGTGCGAACGAGAAAGAAGAGTTTCGTCGCGAAGCGCGCGAGCGAGATAGCTAGAGCGCCGCGCGGTACCCCAAGAGAGTAGTTGTAATAGGCCGGTTCTAACCCAGGGATCTCAGGGGGGAGCGGGGCGGGGGTCGAGCGCGGGGAAGCCTAGCATGCATGGCGGAGGGGGAGTCGAGCGCGGGGAAGCCGCGGTATGCATGGTGGAGGGGGGCGGTCCTGCATGCGGCAGCCGAGTGCGGGGTTCCGGCGGAGGGAAAGGGGAGGGGTGTTAGAGAGTGGGGAGGCTAGTTTTTGGTGACGATGTCTTCCCGGCGATAGCTGGACCCGCGGGCGAGCGGGGGAAGCCGCTGTCGACTCTGTGGGGGAGGGGGCATCATAGAGTCGCGGGTCCTTGAAAACCCATAAAATCTGATAATTTATTATCAACATTATAGATGTAAGCGGAGCATTTTTGTCTAGACTATTCACAGGAGTTTATATATATAAAAAAAACAACTTCGACAATGTGTGCAGTGTGTGCATGTTTGTGTGTGTGTGTGTGTGTGTATGTGTGTGTGTGTGTGGGAAACTTCCATTTATGGCTAGGAAAATTTTCGAGAGTGAGATAACGATAGTTCCCATATGAAGGGTTACCCTTCAAAGCCCATAAAATGCTTTATTTATTGCATGCAGCTGCAGCGTTATTTCGAAACAAGTTTCAACCCGTCGAGGTTTCATTCCACAAGATTACGTCAAGATGTTCACATGTGCGAGTATGTACGCAGTGCATCCGGCCAAGCACCCCCTGGACTTGGCCCGACCAAAAACGAGCTCGAACAGGTTCCAAAGGTCTTGCTCCTAAAGTATTGCGGTAACTTTATTGGTTTACTGTGGGATCGTTTGCCGGAGCATCATCGGAACGATAGTGAAGTGATATCGTATCTTCCATGCATGGAGCATTATAATACGCCACAGATGAAGGACCACATTGATGGTCTCCCACCCCAACGTCGGGACTGTGAAAAGTGTTGCGAGGGGGGAAATTCTCTACGTGCGAGGTTCTTCGAACGTGTTTGAACCTGTTAACCATGCCTATGATTGGATAAGTGGGGAGAAGTTTTTAAAATCTGAGTGGAGGGGTTACGAGGGAGCTTATGATTTCGTGGACCAAGCTCAGACTGCACTATTCCACCACACCATCAACTTCTCCGAGAAGAACTTTGAAAAAGAGTGAAAATGGATCTCTCAAATATCAACAAAGTCAGCCTGATGGCGGAATTCCTCCCAACGAAGAAGCTGTCAGAACTCCACGTCCATTCGGATCATCAAATCACAGACATGAGAGCTGTACAGACCAAGTTTGGAAAACGCTACATCGTGGACGTTGCAAATGAGTTTGCCGTCTTCTTGCCAGCGCGGCTGGTAAAGGCCTTCGATCAAGATCTGAAAATGTTCGAGAGTATGCTGCAACTGGCGCGCAATGGTCAACTCTACATGAAGTACATTGGTGGAAAATACAACAGCGTCGAGTTCCATCGAGTCTGAGTATGGTGGAAAAGAACGCTTGTGAAGGCCCGGTGGAAACAACGAGTTCAACAGCAGCCAGCATCATCACCATCGTAGAGTGCAAGGACCGTTTGCATCACAGTCATCACCATCGTAGAGTTTTCGACGCTCGAGTCTGAGTATGGTGGAAAAGAACGCTCGTGAAGGCCCGGTAGAAACAACGAGTTCAGCGGCAGCTGGCATCGTCACCATCGTAGAGTGCAACGACTGTTTGCATCACAGTCATCATCGTAGAGTCTTCAACGCTTGGTGCTATGTAAAAATGTACGAAAAAAGTTCTTCATCGAATATAATGTAAAAAAAAAATAAAAAAAAATTGTCGTCAAACTGTATTCGCCGCAGATATAGGAAATAAATGGAGAACGATATTTGTTCAAAATGTTTTTATTCATTTAAAAAAAATCCCTCGCTCACACAACGCTTCGTACACAGAGAGCCAGCTTTTCAACGACTTTACATTCGCTTTGGCGCAATTGTATTTTGTATTGAAGGAATGATGCGGACATTTAACGTTTGCGATTTTCGGCAACTTCTGCAGCGATGGACAGTCCAGAGTCTCCAGATCGATGACGTTTGTTGCTGAATCCGTGAATCTCGATAGCCATGAGCACTTCTCGAATCCCTTGGCATAGATCGTAGGAACTCCTTCCAAGATTCCTCGAATTGTCGTTCTAGCTGCCTCGTATGGTATGCCACTGTGTTCCCATCGTATTCCATGATAATTGCGTTCCAGCCACTTGTTTGTCATTTTGTACTTGGCCGGTAAAGCGTCCCAGGCGAATGGTGCATCGAAGAAGAATGTCAGAGGTTCAGCGTTCTTCTCATGGAGTTTGACGATGGACATCTCCTTTAGGACAAATTCGTTGACGGGTCTCTTGAACCCTTGCACGTCGACGATAAGCTCCATGATGACTGATGTGGGCGCGGATCATTGGCATGATTTTATACCAATTTTTTAACCCCACCACTGATTGGATTGTACTCGACAATACGATCATGGAGGATCATGCAGTACGCTGAAGTTTGCGATGGAATATTGTTTTTCAATTCAAACTCAAGGCGCACATCAACAGGACCGGACTTGAGCGAATCGTTTTGTTTTGAGCAGTCAATGACAACGAGGGGGGCTTTTTCTAAAAATTCCATCCTACTCAGCCATGGTTCAGCCTCTTTGTTGTAATAGGTCGGCTGAAAGTTTGCATACATCTCGTAGAGAAGAGCATATTGATTTTTATCAATGTTCAAATTTAAATTTCCATATGGATAACATTGCGAGTTGAGGTATAGCTTGACGTCGCTCAGGTTACAATGATCAAAGTGGCTCGCATTGTGTTGTTTCTTATTTTTCCGATCCGTCTGCAACGCGAGTATGACATATCGTGGCTTCTCCAGCTGATTCGAAGTTTTCACAGACCACACGTGCTTGGAGGTGGCAGGCAGCAATGGATATTCATACAGTTCCCATGTTCGGAAACTCATGGAGATTGGTGCGTCTTTGGCGAGAAACTTTAACAGTTGAATTTTTCGCTGATCCGAGACTGTCACATACGGCACGAGCCATTCTATTTTATGCAATACGAGTTTGTAGTCTTCGGGCGCTGTTTGTACAATGGCATTGTCGTCGGTCTTTGATCTCGTGAGAATCAACTCGTGCTTGGCATTTACGACAATTTTCCGATAATCTTCGGCAAATCCGAGGAGCATGCTGAGCGGAATGCACACATCAAATTTCCCGATACATCTACAATCTGCTTGGTCTCTTCGACATCGAGCCATCCAGTGTTCTCGAGCATAGAACTCTTGGCCGGTGAGAGAGATGAATATCCCTTAATTACACTTGTAATGCCGACATTCTTATTACGATCGATTTCTATGGCATTCAGCTCATATCGCACTTCCTCAAACAAATGACAAATGGCATTGTTGACGAGACTTGTAGCAGTGGTTGGCGCCCCATCACGCTTGGATAATTTTCCACATATGTGTAGCGAACTCTTGCTTGGCAGGATAGAGAGGTCTTGATGTTGGATGGCAATACGGATTTCATCGCTGTTATTCAAGGTTGAAGATGCATATGGCTGATGAGCGTGAATCTCACAATGGATGATGGATTCATCAAAGACCACAGGCGTTTGAATGTTTACAATTTCTTCTTCCATTTTACGCAACAGATGCACAGAGCACAGACTAAATAATTTTTTACACGCTTTCGCCACGCACTTTGAGACCCAAACTCTTCAAGAGTAGCACGTTTTGAGGTGTTAGCACTTTGGGCGCTGGCCGACGACTGATTGTTTTTATCCATGACCGTTTATTGTTATTGGAAGATCTGTTGAAAACAATGCCCATCACGACTTTATATGCAGGCGTATGGTGATTACTTCACCGCGGAAATTTACCAAATCACCGTCTTGATCCACTATGCGAAGCTGTATCGTGTCAATCGTTCGGCTCGTGATTGGCAGATAAATTACGTGGGAGGGAACTTCAATGATCTTATAGCCCGGTGGCACAGATGGAAAAAATTCGTGAATTGTGTGTACTTTTTGTCCGTTAATATAGGCGCCAGCGGTAATGTTGCACTCAACGCGTAGGGCGTTCACTTTGAGAATGGCTACTGGAAGATCGGATTCGTGTCTTTTATTGGCTTCCAATTTGCGTGCGGTGAAGCCTAGTAGATGACCAATAGAATCTTTTGGCTCAAAATTGACATCACGATCACACTCGATCTCACTGCGTAGCGTGTTATTGTTGGGTTTAATGCTGATGCTGATGTTTTTACGCGCGAGCTCTGCTTGTACAAACGTCTCAATATCCTCTATTTCATAACTGCCCGTAGGTATCGTCAACACCTCATCTCCCACGTAAAGTTTATCGTGGTCAACGTCGATATTGGGAATAGAGTTGAAGGTTAACAATTCCACGAGACCGAGGGTATAATTTTTGTGTGGCGAGAGTTCGATGGGGGGAAAGTACTGCGCCTCGAGTATGGACGATGAGCCAGATATGGTCAATGTTAAACTTCCGTCCATGATGCTGGTAAATTAACAACTGAATTCGCCACGTCATTTCCCTCCTATATATAGTGTATATTTGTCTTTGTGCTGCAGCTGCCGACAAAGAAACTTGAGACACAAATGTCCACATTCAATCGTATCATATTACTGATATCCCTTATAATTATAATTTACGCTACCGACACCGAAATATCTCATGAGCTCGGATGGTGGTGGAAGATTGCCGAAACTATCAAAGTACATGACTTTCGATCCGGTCTTTTGTAAGCGACCCAATGCGTGCCAGGACCGACATTTTCATCCAAATTTACAATTGCTGCTTCACATTTGAGAGGTCCGCTCGCAGGCAATGTGTCGCGCATGTAAACTCCGCGAAAATGTGGAATCTTTAGGATTTTTGCATATTTAAGTAGGTCGCGGTCGGTGAGGGGTCGGTGAGGTAGCGTAACTTCTAGTTTTTTGGCTTGATATGAAGGCCCAATCCTTGCTTATATGGTTTCAGATGTAGACCCCGACCTAATGCAATTGCTTCAATTGTCCGATTATGACGCTTACTTTCATCCAATTCACGCTTAGCTGCTTGAGCAGCATTTACAGCTTTAACTATACTAGCCGCACCACCCGACAAAGCACCCGCAGCGCTAAGACCAGCAAAAATGGGCACGAGGAAGGGCAATAAACCACCAATTTTATGGGGTACAGGTAGAACCCGAGGTGTGCGCACTTTACCACCTTGCAACTTTACAGCTGCACGAGCACCCTTTAAAGCTGATTTAATAATCTTATGCGGATCATTACTTTGAATCATTGTCTTCTTTGCAGCGCCAATTATCTTTTTCAAACAAACGCCACCCTTGCGGGCCTTCATTCCCATGCCAAATTTTCTCTTTGTCTTCATAATAGTTGCCACACCCCAAGCACTGGCTTTTTCACCGATACTAGCGTCTCTCACGGTAACACGTTGCCTAGCCTGTTCAGCCAACACTTTATCCGCCAAATGTCTCGCCTCAAGATTATCCGGATTTTTCGAATACGCAATATCGTGTTGTTTGCAAGCTGTATCCAATGGATTAATGCCCGGATCACCACGAGCAAGGCGCTTGGCCAACTTTGTGCCTGGTCCACAATACTGATACCCAGGCAAATGTAGTTCAACGGGGAGTTTGTTGATTAGGCGGTTGACCAAACCTTTACCACTCTTCCTATGCACAATCATGTCTAAAGACAATACGCGACTGACGGATAATCCCTATAAGAAGCCTATTTATATGATTTCGCCGTTAGTCGTGTGTGAGATGACGTCCAGGAAGCAAACTATCGGAGGCGGACTTCCCGTGATAAATTTCGACGAGTTTGTCGAAGACCGTGGAGGGAAAAAGAAACGCCATGGGTATTTATTGCCGGATAGCATACGTGCACTGTTTTGCGGTCCATCGAATTGTGGGAAAACCAACGCTTTGCTCACTCTCATCATCCATCCGAATGGTTTGAGATTTGAGAATATTTACTTGTATTCCAAATCGCTCAAGCAGCCAAAGTATAAGTTGCTCGAACACCTACTCGAACCTGTGAGCGGAGTTGAATATCATCCATTCGAGGCACATGAACAAGTGATAGCGCCACGTGATGCACGATCCAACTCTATATTCATCTTTGATGACATAGCATGCGAAAAACAGGATAATGTTCGGGCCTTCTTTTCCATGGGACGACATGAGATTGTTGACAGTTTTTATCTTTGTCAGACGTACACTCGTATTCCCAAACATCTCGTGAGGGATAATGCAAATTTCGTGGTGCTTTTCAAGCAGGACGATATGAATCTCAAGCACGTCTACAATGACCATGTTAATACGGATATGACTTATACGTGCTTTAAAAACATGTGCGTGAAATGCTGGAATTCTGACAAGTATGCATTTATCACGATTGACAAGGATAGCGATATTAACGGCGGTCGATATAGACAAGGGTTTGATTATTTTCTCACTATTGATAAATGACTCATCGCTGGTAGTTGAAGAGACAGTATTGCGCATGCCGTGGTAGTGACAACATGAAGAGCGAACAATTGTTGCGTGAAAAGGATGTGTTGCGTGAAATTGCCAAGGCGAGCGATGCAATCAGACGAAAGCATCGAATGATGAAAATTGGGAAAGATAACGATCAGCAGAGAATGCAGGATGTCTTTAAGCCTATAGTGGGGCCATTGGAGAAATTGGTGTCGTATAAAAACGGTGAGGTGGTGGCGGTGAAGGACGAAATTAAGGATGAAAAAGTGGGAGATACTGTTGAAGAAGAAAAAGAAGATGCGTTAAATAGTGTGAAACATCAAAATGCGGCACATGATTCCTTGAAGAGTGAAACACAAGATTCGTTTAAATTGATATATGAGGATGACGATGACTCGCAAAATGTCGATGAGCTGATCAGCGAATATCTCCTGCTATTACAAACAAATAGAAAGGCAACCTTGGATGTATTATATGGTGTACGAAATCTCGCTAACAACAAATTAATGATTGGCAATTCTCCGATAATTTTCGACTCTGAACATATTCGTGTGGGAGATGCGAGTTATGCGAAAACTGTTGGATTAACGGAGCTATTGTTTAAAAAAGTGCCTAATGTTGAAACTCTCACACCGGACGATTTGAAAAACTACGAAAAGATTGTAATCTCGACGAATGCGCACAAAAAATTGTATAAGCCTAGTGAGGCTATACGACGTAACACCAGCCACAAATTTAACACATATATCGCCAATATAGTCGATCATCATGTGGGACAGGGTATGCCAAAGTATAAGCTAGCTAGAAAAAACACCCAATTGGACTATATTTATTGGGACAATCCAAACGAGCTAGTGGATCGTCTTCGCTTACTTCTGGCATCCCAAGCAGCCGGAAATTCATCACATGCGAATGAAATTATATCGATTATTGAGGAATTGCGCGAAGCTGAAATCATTTATTAACTCGACATCGGGGAATTTACGCATTTTCATCATGAGTGTCGATGTGTTTGGACGTCATTCAAGTAGGAGTGTACTCCACAGTAAGCAAGGTCCTCCAGGTCGACCCGGGATTGGCTTTAGAATTACCGCAGATGGTCATTATGACTTGGGGCAGAAACGATTGTGTAACATTGCAAATCCGGAAGGAGAAGATGACGCCATCACTCTAAGTGCGTTACAAAAGAAATCTCGAACTATCATTAAGAACATACGCAAAGAAATGAATGAGAGTAGTCACTTGTTGGTTAATGGACTTGAAGCTACGATACGAGACATTGCGAGGGCACTCGAGGCCGATGTCAAAGCTCTACAAGATTTGGTGATTCGTAATTCGAACGTCATTGCTGAATTGGACGCACGACTGAGTGGACTGGAAAATGAACGAAAAAAGGGGCGCTCTCGTGCTGGAGCTACATAAGCCTGCTCGACGAAACTATCCGCGTCGACATGTGGACATCCGTGGCTTGGACGACACCTGGCAAGCCGACCTCGTCGATATGTCATCATACGCTCGTCAAAACTCCAACCACAAATTTCTCCTCACCGTCATCGATACCTTCTCGAAATTCGCCTGGGCCGTGGCAATGCTGAGTAAGAGTGGTAAAGATGTAGCAGCAGCAATGAAGTCGATCCTCGTTAAGGGACGCATACCGCAGAACTTACACGTTGATCGGGGAAAAGAATTCTACAATTGTGACTTTAAGGCCATCATGAAAAAGTACAATATTCACATGTATTCAACATATAGCAACTTGAAGGCATCCATTTGCGAGCGTTTCAATCGTACATTGAAGAACAAGATGTGGATGTAATTTAGTCTTCGTGGTAATTATAAGTGGATCGATATTCTTGATAATCTAATTGCCGAGTACAACGATTCTGTACACCGTACCATTAAGATGAAGCCGAGAAATGTCAACGCGGAAAATGAGAAGCAATTGCAGCAGATTTTCAATAAGCCTCCGATGAAAAGATCGCCAAAATTCGCCGTTGGTGATAAAGTGAGAATCAGCAAATTTAAGACTGTTTTCGAAAAGGGTTACACCCCAAACTGGACAACGGAAATATTTACAATCTATCGTGTGAAAAAAACTCATCCCGTGACGTACCACTTGAAGGACCATAAAGATGAACCGATCGCCGGTGGTTTCTACGAACAAGAGCTTCTCAGGGTCAAGCACCCCGATATCTACCTCATTGAAGCGGTATTGAAGAAGCGCGGTAATCGAATGTTTGTAAAGTGGTTAGGTTTCGACAATAGCCACAATAGTTGGATAAGTAAATCCGATTTGTAGTCGATAATAAAGAAAATGGAAAAATATATATATATGTTTTATGACTCTTGACCTGCTGGTCGTCTCCGCATCCCTCCAAGGCCTCCGACCAACTCCACAGCAGGCATCCCGAGCTTGCTTTTTTTTCCTTCTCGCCTTCAGTAATCCCTTTTTTTTCGTGGAACGTGGCTACGAGGAGATGGACAAGTAGGGTTATAAACACACACGAACACACACACACACACCCACACATACACACACAAATCACATAGGATTACGAAAAAAGTCCTTTTCTTTATTTACAAAAAATAATCATCTCTTTACAAACACTATATTATTTATGAAAAAATTTACATTAAAAAAAAAATGTTTAGATCGGTATTCTATAATGCCCCCATGGTAGGGTTTTGGAGGAGCCGGGTATAATATATCGCTTATCGTCATGTGGGCTTAGAGCAATTTTTGTCTCACGGATTGTGTAGACTTTGTGCAATTTCGATCTGATGCATGTTTGCGTACGCATCATTTCAATGTCCTCATTCAAACACCGAACATAGTCTTCGAATTGTATCGTCCTCGTTACAACGCTATTGCGAACACCTTTAACTTTTTTTGTGTCCTTTTTCCCTTCGACCTGTGTCGCGTACATTTTCGAACGAAGTCCGATGAATGCCGTCATAATCGCACCATTACATTCGTCTTTCATAAGACCGGGTACCTTTTTGTTCACTAGCGGCATACCATACTTATTGTCCGCACCGTAATCGCTCGTATCGAATTTTGCAATGTCACGCTTCATGTCGGCATATACATCATCGCTCTCAATGTCATAGATGAGACTGTCCGTATCGGTATACATGATTTCACACTTATTTCCATACAGAGGTGCCATATACTCATGATGAAATCCATACAAGCACGTTTTGGATATGTCGAGTATGCACATACCCACATATATCGGCTTGTTGAATTTCACCTCGAGTTTATGCAATTCCACAGCGATAAGATTTTCGGAAAAGACGCTTCGACTGTGGAAGTTTGGCTTCGCAATCATTGCCTCTGCGCCAAACCTGCCCTCCCATTTTGTCAAAAGTTTTACATCTACATGATTGCGCACATTCTCCATCGTTTTGCCAAACACCGCGTTATTCATCAATTTGAATAAGTTTTTCTCAAAATCATTTTTGGCTACTGTCCGAAACTGAGTATTTAGCTCGATATATGAACGTAGCCATGTTGATTGAGTAAATTGTAAAACTTTATGGATTTTCGTAAGGCGAAGCCCATGCCGTAAACACTGTTGTAAATTTCGATAATGTATGACATAGCGTATCTTATCATAAACGGTTGCGAGCAGCTTCTCCTGCCGCTTACCCGGTGGTTTTTCGTGTGTTGGACAAAACGGCAAATCTTTGTGCGCATCATGTAGAGTTTGTGGATATTCTAAGTCAACCTCAAGGATGTAGCCTGTAGATGAATCTAGCGGAATGCATGATGGATCAAACTGGGAGACGTCGTCGACCCATCGAAAATTTGCATGTGGCAAAGGTTGGCACATTGCCCAGCCATATAAATTGTTGACATCAAAATACATCAAGTATGATGATGCTTTCGATGGATCAAACGACTCCATGTATTTATTATTAGCACGGGCATACCTGTTTGAGCATTGGCTAAGACCACCGCGTATACCCCGTTCAACAAATAAAACCATATCGATGTCCGTGAGTAATTCGAATTTAACGTTCGTATGCTTTAACATTGCATCCCAGGTGTATCCGGGCAATGTGTAATAATACGCGGGATCCAGCCCATAACTCTCAATACATGTGTCCCGAAAGTTTTCAAAAATATCTCCCAATAATAAGACATCAGTCTTCAAGTACAAATCGCTGTATTCACCGAGCGTTCGAATGGCAAATCGCTCCCAAACGTTCTGAGCATGTGCGTACTCGCTCTCGGAAATCGTGTCATCTGTCAGGGAACTATAAAATGCGTCACGTGGCGGTAAGCAAGTGTCTTCCAACTTATTCACATTATCTATATGTTCGTATGGGAAAACCCCTTTTCGCGTCAACAAGTTGAAGTCGTCTCTCGATATGTCTGTGAATTGCCTTCGCAAGATTTTGAATTTGTCCTCGGTCAAAAATGATGCTAACTTGTCAAGACTCGTGTTGAGAAATTTGTACGAATCAATGAAGCGTAATTGAATGTTGTGCTTTGAATCATCTACAATTTGAATGTGTTTGGTGAATGAGATGTACTTCTCTTTCGTTATCGGAAGCACATCAATTTTCCCTTCGAACGCTGTGGCTACTTCCTTGATTATAAAATGTGCATCATAACCTGATAAATTGTGGAAAACCACTGGAATGAAAAATGACTGCTTGTAATTCAAGTTGCAATTAGAATGGGCAGGGCCTCTATAGCGCCCGGTCAGGTGGCAATGATCTCGAACGCGTATATCACCTTGTGCAAATGCTTTCTTACATATATGACATTGAGTAGCGTTTCGAAAACTTGTCCATTCGCCCGGTGTTAGATGGACCATTGGCACATTGTCACAAAACATTTCTTCTATGCGCAGTGCAAGATTTTTAAGCTCTTCAACGAACCACTTTATGGGATCGGTACTGCGACTTGAGTGATACGAAGAAAGCGATTCGTCGTATGAACAGCATACATAGTACCCAATACTAAATACTTCGTGCCGTTGATGATACGTTGTCGCGGTCTCCTCCCTAGTCCTCGCTAAGACGCACTCCAAATCAGCGTACACGATAAATGGATGTCACTCTTTCCGGTTGAAGTTCGTGAATTGGAGCCATTTGTTCGCTTCGTTTGGGAGTCGGATGGCACAATCATTGATCGCTCCACAATCAATCTCGTGCGATTTCAATGTATCCTCTGATGAGAAGTAATGCAAACACCTGCAAAAAAAGAATGAGGATTTTTTTTCAATTTATTTGTCCGAGCGTCTATACATATTAGATATATTAACTTGCTACATACCGATCGCATATATATTTTTTATGACTATTTCTGCTCAGTTGTCCGCTGACGAGCCTCGACAGGTTCTTGATGCATGCGAAATGTCCCACATTGTTATCCTCAGTATCGTGAATATATAGCAAATTTATATGTCTTTCCTTCTTCTGCCGAGTCACACGGATTGGAACAATGTCTTTTTTTATGGTGGTAGTATATACATTGGTCGAAAGATTGTTTTGAAGTTCAAATTTCTTGATTTGGTTCATCGTCATTGGGAATTCAATGTCTCGTAGATTTAGCACTGTTGAATAATGTGGGTATGATATTGGGCGGTCACTGTGTCGTTCGGCCGGATATAAAGCTGCGACCACGGACCATGCAAAACACGCATTGTCATTGGACTTTATATTGACAACTGCACGTTTCGTTATTACTTCCCGTGGTAATTTCAAGTTGCAACCAGCGCACATTGGATTAAACTTGTTTACATTTATTGTAAGATTGAGTATTTTCCGGAGCGTCCAACCACTTTCACGGTCTTGAAACTCATCGAGCATGGTTAAAGTAGGCTCCATAACACATTGCTCATACCACTCATTTAAGTCAGTTGTGTTGAATAGTTCACTATTTCGCGTGTTGATACTTTTATTGTCATGTTTGTCACCACTCACAAATTCACCATTCAAGATAGTATTAACTTTGACACTATTGTGCATGTAGATAGAGTTTTGCACATGTTGGAGCACTATGTCGCAAGCATCTTGGAGAAATTGTCGCGGCTCGATATGGTTGCGATTGATTATGGCGCCGGTCAATATCCGACTGTCGAATGATGTATCAATCTGTCGCCAAATCAATCCATGCTCACTGTGCCCTGCACCCGTGTGTATAAAGCGACTGCGCACAGAATTTTTCAATCCTTCCAGCCGCGCTATTTGGGCTATCAATGACTGTTGATGGCCAATTAACCGTCGCGGGCGCTTAATTCGGCTTTGTGTTTCCAATTCATCGATGAACTCGACGCACCGTTGCTCCCACGTAGCAAAATCTTCGAATGAACTTAGCAGCGTGGCTTGGTCATGCAAGATTTGTTCAATGCTGTTCTCCATAGTAATGCATGGGAAAGAATTCGAAGATGTTAACTGACTGACTGCTTGGTTCAAAGTGCAACCAGCTTCGAACGCAGCAGATCATTAAAAATGGCTCTTCGTTCGGGAAAAATATTTTTCGGGCTATCCCTATATGTCTTGGGAAAAAAAACGAGTGTTTTCCGAGCTCGTTTCTGGTCAAGTCCAGGGGGTGCTTGGTCGGATGCACTGCATACATACTCACACATCTGAATATCTCGACGTTATATTTCGAAATGAAACCTCGACGGGTTGAAACTTGTTGTGGAATAACGCTGCAGCTACATGCAATAAATAAAGCATTTTATGGGCTTTGAAGGGTAACCCTTCATATGGGAACTATCGTTATCTCACTCTCGAAAATTTTCCTAGCCATAAATGGAAGTTTCCCACACACACACACACATACACACACACACACACACAAACATGCACACATTTGTCGAAGTTGTTTTTTTATATATATAAACTCCTGTGAATAGTCTAGACAAAAATGCTCCGCTTACATCTATAATGTTGATAATAAATTATCAGATTTTATGGGTTTTCAAGGACCCGCGACTCTATGATGCCCCCTCCCCCACAGAGTCGACAGCGGCTTCCCCGGCTCGCCCGCGGGTCCAGCTATCGCCGGGAAGACATCGTCGCCAAAAACTAGCCTCCCCACTCTCTAACACCCCTCCCCTTTCCCTCCGCCGGAACCCCGCACTCGGCTGCCGCATGCAGGACCCCCCCCCTCCGCCATGCATACCGCGGCTTCCCCGCGCTCGACTCCCCCTCCGCCATGCATGCTAGGCTTCCCCGCGCTCGACCCCCGCCCCGCTCCCCCCTGAGATCCCTGGGTTAGAACCGGCCTATTACAACTACTCAAGAGTTTGCGTATTGTAGCTTGGCGAAAATTGTCGAGCTGGTCACTCACACAATTCTCGAGATATTCGAATTTTATTTTTCTCACAGCAGAGATAGCTCGATGAGAGTTTCGCGCACTTTAATGAAAGCGCGAGTCAAAATGATTGACCTTGACTTGAATGCACTATCCGAATTTTAGCACGGTTCACGAATTTGAAGAATCCGGCTCGAAGGACCATAAACGAGATCGCACGCGTCCTTCGATGTACGCGGTATCACATTTAAATTTTTATTCTATTGCGCCGATTCTGTGCTCCCGTGCGCGGCTGTTGTTTGAAGGTGGATATAGTGGGCTCAAGCACAAAACTCACTCAAACTTAAATTTAGGTTTTGTAGGTTTTTATTAAAACTGCGCGGGCGTGGATCACACGGAACTGCGCGAAACAATACTAAATTCTATGAGGATCAATAATTTGGTCAAGCGACCCCTTTGCCGAGCGGCGGGTACGCAATACGGCCGAGCGGCTAATTAGCATACAAGAGTGTTGCTTCTCCTCAGAAAGACCGAAAGAGACTCTCTCTTCACGCGTTCGATCCGCGGATTGCCAAAATTTTTTGGGAGACGGAGATGAGCGGGGAACCACACGCACACGCGGAGCAAGTCGCTTTTACAGAGCTGAGAACATCCTAGGCCGAGGAGCGTTTTGTTAACCTTTGCTCCACGAGGTCGAAATGCGCGAAATAAGAACGCTGAAAATTTAACACGGCGCTTGAAATATTACGCGCGATATTTAGCAAATTCTAAACACCCCCAAAATGGGCTTTTCACCCTCTGAGTGACACGAAAAATTTCACACTCAGTGTCCCAAATGAAAAAGAGTTGGATTTGGACGAAAATTGGTACTCGGAGGTTTTTGAGGTCGCTATTTATGGTTCTGCTCTCAAAATTCCGAAATTAAAAATGGCGGATCCAATATGGCGGACACAAATGCAAAAGTTCATTTGAATTGGATAAAACGTGGCACTGGGGGGTTTTCGAGGTCGCTGATTATGATTCTGCTCTCAAAATTCCGCAATTCAAAATGGCGGATCCAATATGGCGGACAAAAATGCAAAAGTTTATTTGAATCGGATGGAATGTGGCACTCGGGGATTTGTGAGGTCGCTGATTATGATTCTGCTCTCAAAGTTCCGAAATTGAAAATGGCGGATCCAATATGACGGACACAAATGCAAAAGTTCATTTGAATTGGATAAAACGTGGCACTCGGGGGTATTCGAGGTCGCTTATTATGATTCTGATCTCAAAATTCCGAAATTAAAAATGGCAGGTCTATTATGGCGGACAAAAATGCAAAAGTTCATTTGAATCGGATGGAATGGGGCACCCGGGGGGTGTCGAGGTCGCTGATTATAAATCTGTCTTTAGAATTCATAAATTCATATTTTTCGATGAAATATGAAAGAAAACGGGTTTATTTTTTATGAATTTGTCATATTTATTCATATGTCTTTATTCTACTCTTAGCATGACCCAGAGAAAACGACATGGACGTGGTAGAATTCCTTTCTCCTTTGGGGTGCTTTATTTGAGTGAGTCCCCTTGCCTCTCACATTTTGGGGTGCTTTATTTGAGTGACTCCCCTCGCTCTCACATTTTGGGGTGCTTTATTTAAGTGAATCCCCTCGCCTCTCACCGTTTGGGGTACTTTATTTACGTGAGTCCCCTTGCCTCTCACCTTTTGGGGTGCTTTATTTACGACGTGAGTCCCCTTGCCGCTCACCTTTTGGGGTGCTTTATTTACGTGAGTCCCCTTGCCTCTCACATTTTCGGGTGCTTTATTTGAGTGAGTACCCTCACCTCTCACCTTTTGGGGTGATTTATTTACGTAAGTCCCCTTGCCTCTCACCTTTTGGGGTGCCTTATTTACGTGAATCCCCTTGCTCTCACATTTTGGGGTGCTTTATTTACGTGAGTCCCCTTGCCTCTCACTTTTTGGGGTGCTTTATTTGAGTGAGTCCCCCTGCCTCTCAGTGAAACCAACTATGTGATTGGTTTCCTTTCACACACGCTCTGCAGAACTATCCATTACACTGTTTACAATAAATACTAGTTCTTATTGGACAGTTAGAACAGCGAGCTTGTTTGCTTTGGCGGGAAATATCGTGTGCTTTATTCTGTTCTCGCTTACTCTCTTGTAAGTAATATTTGGCAATCGCAATTGCGAATTCCTTTGATCCGATTTTGTTTTTTCGATCCCCAGTTGCATTGAATACCAGAACAGAGTTTACAATGGCGGCCTGTATCGGTCTATTAAAAACGACTCATGTCCATTTCTGTGAACGGAAACTCGGCAGCAGGTTATTGCAATGTCCATTATGGACATCTACTTTACCCATGAATTGATTATAGAGGTGAAAGGCCCGCGGAAAAGGAATTTCAATTTTCGATTGTGCAATTGAACTATACCTCTTTGACGGTAATAGCGGCGTCTCCCCGGTAGCAGTAGAAGCAATCGACACTGGTTTTGAATCTACAATAGTTATGTAGTTAATCCCACTATTTCGGTCATGCTGTACAACATACGTGCCTCGTGCCGATTTCTTGTCTACTGCGTTCTTTTTTTTACTCGATTTTCTCTAATAGTTCCTGTACATCGTAGGCCTAACTTTTTCAAGTGCACTATGAGATCATAGCTTGTAAAAAAATTATCGCAGTAAAGATGGAACTGGGATATCTTTTTTGGAGCTATAGTTTCGAAAAAAGGTTCCAGTAATTCCATAACTACACGAGAACCAAGTGCACATTCAGCCAATTTGTCTTCAGTGTGTGCGTTAATCGTGCGTGTAAGTCTTCCATAATCCAAACTGTCGAATATTTTTTTGAAATAATTTTATCCATTTGCGAACGCGCCATGCTCTATCATTAGGATCGTTGTCTTGAGATGCCGAAAACTTTAATTTTGATTTGATTTCCTCAAATTTATTGCGTGGCATTGCAGACGAAACCACCGCACAAGATAAAAAAGGATCGGTGGACCAATAGTCTCTTTGAGATTTCCTTTTGTTGAATGAACATAGAATAATGATTCCAAGAAGGTATTCAAATCATTTAACTGTAATTCATAGTCGTTCTCTTTACAAGCTTGAATGATGGTTTTTTTCATTTCAGTACGGAATTTTTTTTTCAAATAATTGTACTGGCTCTCTTTTTTAATCTCTTTTTTCACGCCTTTAGACAGCAATAGTTTATCATCACAGCCATTAGGGAGGGTCTTTTCACCAATCATCCACTTATATTTGTGATCTCCTTCTAATTTACATTGATTTTCAGTTTAATTTTCGACTGCCTCTTTGTAAGTTATATTCAGAAGTTCATCGTTTGATTCAAAATAAGAATCGGAATCATTGGAAGTATCGGAATCAACTGAATTCGGAATTTGAACGATCTCGTCACCACTATCGTCGGAACAGATTGGTTTCGTCGTTTCCGAGACATAATGGTAAAAAAA
>OY723386.1:9661217-9731217 GCA_963210295.1 Ophion ellenae | reverse complement strand
CCCTCATTATTGGACAGTACTGAATCTGAAGGATATCGAATTCCCGGTGACGATACATCAAATTAAAAAAAATGGAATTTCATAACAATGTATCGATCAACGTGTATACCACCGCCACCAAAAAGGACATTGTTCCAATACGCATAACTCAACACAAAAAGGAAAAGCACATCAATTTACTGCACACTAATGACCGCAATGTGGGACACTTCGTATGGATAAAGAACCTGTTGAGACTCGTGAGGGCACAAGTGACCAAAATGAAACATACAAAATATATCTGTGATCGGTATGTAGTTACCATGATATATATATATATATATATATATATATATATATATATATATATATATATATTGTGACGTTGCGTCACAAGGAAGTTCGAGAAAAAGCCCGCGTGACCACGCTCGGGCTTAGTCTCCGCCACGCACCTTTGTTCGGAAAACTTTACATGTTAATTTCAAGGTATTTTTAAGTTATTTTCTTATATAGAAGCTGCGACACAATCCCCCCCCCCCCTCCGTCCTTCCCGCACCCCCTTATCGCGATCGCTACGCGACCACGCGGACTGTCAACTGGAGCCACGTCGGCCCGGCCGTCAACTCCGAGATCTAGTAACGCCATCTCCCGACGACGCGGACAGTGGACTAGCCGCCCGAGGGCATCCAGCTGCCATCTCCCGAGTCTCCGGCCTACCGCGCGTCAGGAGAGACGGCAGCTCTCGCGCGCTATGGCTGGCGACCGCGACTCGGGAGGGAAAAGATTCATCGAGGAGATCGACCGAAAGGGTGAGCCACGACGATCGAGACGAAAAATCGATAGGAGGTCCGTCGTCTAGTACGGGACTGGGCGAGACGAGGAAGCCGGCCGGAGTGGACCGGCACTTGCTCCTGGAGCGTGGTCGAGTGAGGTTGCCGTAAAAAGCGAGAAATCCGAGCGCAAAGGAAACAGAGAGAGAGAGAGAGAGAAATAAGGATCCAATCGATCGTAATAGACTCTTCAGCAAACTGTAAGTTTTTCCTCTCTTCTCTTTTGCAAGAGCGGCTAACGAAAGCCGCTAAAGTCAGTTCGGGAAAATTGGTCATACGGGCGATCGTCAATTCGTTCCCTTCACCCCTCCCCCGTCATTCCTGATCGTCGTCCCTTTTCCGTGCGCGTCGCTTAATAAAGTGTAAATTAGGATAACAAATTCTAGAGTCAGTGCGAGCGATTCGAGTATTAGCCCGAGAATTATTATAAATAATTATCGCGAATAAAGTATAAAAAGGTGCTCGTGGCGGATCCCCGGTGTCCCTCGCGAAATTCCCCTCGTGCGCGCGTAGCCGCGGCCGCCTCGTGTAGCACGACCGTCGGCCGACTCGAGTAACAGTCCCCGTGAGAATAAATCGCGGCGCGATAAAATCGCGCAATTAGTATTTCAGGATTTTTGTTTTTGCGTATTATTAATTCAAGCATTGTGAAATTAGTTTAAAATAGTCGTGGTCCAAGTTAGGTGGCCATTGCGTTCAAGAACCCCGTCCGTCCCCAGATACCTTGAGACGTTCCCATTTCCAGTTGTATAGAGTCTCTCGCTTGCCGGCCGAAGGCCGTGTTTGTTTGGTTTTTTTCGGTTTACTTCGAGATTGAGTACGCGTTACACGCGTTGCCCGAGAAAGGCTGGCGCCCAAGTTATTGAATTTGTAGCATAGAAAATATTAAACGGGTCGAGAAATAGCGTTTGGGACTTCGCGTGTCCAGTAACCCTTCAAATAATTCGAGTCAAAGTTATTATCATTGCGGAATTTAATTTAAATTATATCGAGTCTTCTTTCATTATTGGTTTTTGTAATTTATTACTTAAATTCTTTTTTTTTCTGTATCGAGCCTAGTTTTCTTGCATTAATTAAATTATATTTGAATTTCATTTGGTGTTGAACCAGAGTTCATTTCCCCTTTCCCCTTCCACCGCCTACGATAACACGCGATACCCGTCATAAAATTGGCGCCCAACGTGGGGCTCGAAAAAACTTTTGTTTTTTTTAAGAAAAGAGCCCACCACGACTATTATTGTTATTCAAATTATTATTGTTAATTTTTGAATTAATAATAATTATTTTTCGAAAATTATTATTTTGCGTTTTCAGATTAGATAAAACATCTATTCGGTGTGAACGGTTTAAATTGAATAGTTTTTCGTGCGAAATAATAATTACCCCCACCCCTGACAGGTATAGCTTGTCCCGTCACGACACTCACACTTCAAGAATATTGAAAGGATCGGAAAAATTCGGACGACCGAGTTTCCGTCTAATAGTCGCACCTGATTATTTTTTGTTGAGTTTCGCTAACAATACTAGAGAATAATATTGTTTTTATTGTGTTTGCGATTGGAATTTATTTTTGTACATTTTCGGCGACCGCACTTACCCTTTTTTCCCCTAGAACCCATACTTGCTTGTGTACTTGGCAATTTGTTTTTTTTTGTTGGCTTGCGACTTTTCAGGCCGCGGAGTGCCAAGAAAAGTCGTAGTTTTTTTTTGCACTGGCAATTGAAAGTTTCATTTTTGCATTATTGCTTTGGCAATTAAAAATTGATTTTTGCGTTATTGCTCTGGCAATTAAACAAAATTAATTTGTGCACCATTGCATTGGGAATTAAAAATTAATTCGGCATTATTGCTTTGGCAATTGAGAAGTTAATTATTGCGTTATTGCTCAATTAAAAAATTAATTTGTGCACTATTGCGCTGGCAATCAAAAATTAATTTGGCGTTATTGCTCTCGCAATTACAATAGTTTTTCTGCATTGTTGCTTTGGCAATTTGGAAGCATTTATTATTGCTTAAGGGAATACCGCTTGCTAAAGAATACTGAGCTGACTTATATTGCGAATAGTTGCTTTAGGATTTTCGCATACTGGCTATTCGTTTCTTTTATCGGAATTGATTTTTTTTATGAAATAAAATTATTGAGTACCTGTTTTTTTGTGCTTCTTGCTTTTGTGTTTTCTTTCTTTTTTTTGCAATGGGTACTGATTGGCCATTTGTTTTTTTTTTGTTTTTTTCCAATTCCGCAAAAAAATTATGGAATAGCTTAGTACTGACACGGATTTGGCTTGCTTAGTATTTTTGTGTATTCTGCGATGACTTTTGACATGACGGTATAAATTCTCATTTTTTGTTTTGTTTGCTTGCGCTTTCGCGTTATCCTCGCTGACCACGCATATCCCCCCAATTTTCTTCACGCTTTGGAGAAGTGCTGACCCTCGTCCCAATACTTTTCAGTACGAAGCCCTAATAAAGACCGCGACGCTGAGTCCCTCGCGAACGATCACCCCACATCCCAAACGATCCCCAAATATTTTCTATTCTCTTGTTGGGCCTCCTGAATAATTTAAGGAACATTTCATTGTTTTAGCTGGGAAACAGACATCCCTTAAGGAATAATTATTCAGTTGGCGGAATAAGTTAGAGAATAGAAGACTCGACAACTCTTGAATTTTCACGGCATTAAGGGAATTTTTGTAGAAAATTGCGTTGTCAGAATCCGGGACATAATACTCCCTTGGGAACTTAGAGTCAGTTTATCCAAATAAACCGAAGTAACGTTACAGTCCCAGGGAGTAGAGTCAACAAACGAATTGTCGAGTAAGACTTTCCGTTGTTTGTTATTGCGGTATTTTTCTTTTAGAAATTGAGTTATTGAAGCCATTGGGTTTTACTTAATTTTTTTTGGCTTTTGGTTTGGACCAAAGAGTTATATTCCGTTTTAACCGTGCCGCGGAGTAATCGCGAGCGGTTTCCCCCTCCCCAACCCCCCAATTTTTTTCGTTTATTGCGTTTAGCATATCCGCAACATGGCAGATACCCCGGTGACGACGAGTACAGTCACAACCCCCACCCGTACGTCCCCCATTATGACCACATCCCCAATAGACCACCCCCGAGGACCGACATCACCCCTCTCAGTGGACGTAGCCGACCTCTCGCTGATGGCTACGGAAGAAAGGATCGCCCGCCAAAAAGTTGAGCGGTTGAAGACGATGAGGGACATCCTAGGAGCCTGTGACCGAGCGGGCCTCAGCACGAACGGGGAACAAAGCGAGGTACAGGATCGTCTCATCCGACACGAAATAAGGACACGAGTTCGAGGAGCCTTAGTCCGTTGGGACCCCCGGAAGGACGAGCGGGGGGACGCCCCCCCCCATTCTCGCTTGCGGCTGCATTGGTCGACCCACTGACGGCTACGCTATTCGGATCATCGACCGCTGACAGCCGCCAACCCCCGACATACGAGGAGTATCGGCCAACACAGCGGCGGACGATGATGCCGCCACCCCACGGGTCCCAAGACGAGGCCGCGGGTCCGGACGACCACGATAGAACGCCGACGCCATCGCCCAGGAGACTGCCGGTCCAGCGGGATCGGAGATCGGCAACAGGGAGATTTAGTCCGACACCCGCGCCCCGAGGAAACGTCACCGCAGCCCCCGACCGTACCGCGGTCATCTTTGCCCTTCACCCTTCCCAGTCACCCCACCAACCATCCCACGCCTTTCCCACATCTAGTCCAACTGCCACAGGATTGTTAAGGATCAGAGTTGGCATCGTTTTAAACGATTGATTAAAACGATTGTTCAAAACACTGTTTAAAACACATTTAGAAATATAATCCTGAATAAAACAAAGTGTAAACAGACATGGTTTTAAACGGGTTTTAAGAAACGATACACAAGTATTGCCATCACCCTCATAGGCATCCAGTGACTGCCGTTTTTACAAATTGCGAATCTTTTCTTTCCAACATGATATGTTGGTGTGCATGCTATTCTTAACAGAGCGCCGCACACCCCACCTGCCCATTTGGATAGTAGATATCAACGGCTTTCTTAAACGGCTCGTCATAACTTCACGAAACTTGATTAGATAATGTGGAATTGATAAACGAACGAATGGAAAAAAATACAGATTCTATTACCATGCAAGAGCCGTGATGCTTCGAATTAAAGAGTTTGGCTAATGCCACGATTTGGTGAGGAGAAGAGCCGCGAAGCCATACTCAACACAAACATTTTGCTACCTGAATTATACGATTCCATTGCATATTTTGGGAAATCCGTGGATATCTACAATTTGTAGGTATTTTTTACGATTTCGAGAAAATAGATCGTTTGACATTTATCGCGGCGCGCATCTCCACATTTGCTGTGTGTCCGTATGTACGAACTCACACACGAGGCCTGCCGAGACTTTCCGGCGGCTAGCGACTATATTGTTTATCAGTAGATACCCATAATTCGCGCCAATTTTGCCCTACCGATTCGAGCCGAGACAATCAAATTCGGGTTTGCCATAATCATTCTCCTTCGAATAATCGTGTACTCTCGCGCGTAAACGTCATTTGAAAACAGATGTGGATGGCTCGTTTCTTTGTTTCAAATTATGTTATCGCTTTACACTGGATCATAACTTAAAATGTAATGTGAATGAAATCATACAAAGTCGTGACGATGCCAAAGTCCTACTACGTGACGTCGCCCTAGCAACGGCAGCACTGTCTTGGCTCTCGGGGAATCCCCGCACTCAGTCTCAGTCACATCGTGCGTGAGAGTGAAGCAGATTTCTTGACGTTTGCCTATGTGCCCTGCATTGGCGTTAGCTAATAATATTCAGTATTCTCTGGTATGAGATAGTTTCAGAATAAAAAACAAAACTTATTTTATCTCAAAACTATATGCACAAGTTTGCTTGCATGGACGAAAATCGATAGTAAACAAATAATGCTAACCGGACGTAAAAAAGATCCACTGTGGCAACATTTTACGCAGCTGCAGGGTAATGAAAAAACAATCCGTGCAGAGTGCAAGTATTGTAAGAAGAATTTGGTGGGGCTGATCGCTCGAATGCGGGTGCATTTGAAAACACAGTGTACTGCTTATTTATCTACAAAATCAGATGCATCGACTTCAGGAGGTCGCAACCATGACGGTAAGCTCATACAATTTATACAATAAATTTAACTATTAAGCTAAGCATGTTAAGCTACATGTAACATAATTCATGCAAGATGCCCGATACACCAATTAGATTATCTAATTGCAATCTAATGATAATGACTGGACGCATATCTATTAAACTAAAAATTGTTATAATTAACCAAATAGATTTACGGCTAACGGGTGAAATGTTAGCGTGATTGGTATTGATATACTGTATTGAGTCCTTGAGTGCTATGAACAGTCTTTAACTTTTTCTTAACTGTTAGGTTGGATCACCAGTAAGGTGAATTTATTTCTAAGCAATTTTGAATTTTGTCTTTGGCAAAAAAATTACATGCCTTGAAAATAGATGGAATCAGTTCAGTGATCAATTTAGAACGAATCTCATTCAGTACTTGCTGTAATTTTATTACATGTTGTATAAAACAGCACCATAACTGGCTAACTAACTGATTTATATGAGTACCCATTGCCTAAACCATAAGTTCTAGAGACGTAAAATTTCGTCGTTATTCCCTAGTAGAAATTAAATTTTATGTAGAAAATTTTCGTTCGTAGATTGACTAACTCAAAAATTAGTTTGCGTATTCGCGAATTTTCGCGATTTCGCGTTGCGAATTCGCTGACGAGTCTGACGACGTGGAATCCAATGCAAAGAGACCTAAGAAAGAAGTTATGTCGCTATAGAATGTGATGTCGCAATTTGTAGTAAAGACGTCGGAAAAAGAAAAGCAGAAAATAGATACGCAGATAGCGAAATACTTCTATGCCACTAACTCTGCATTTCGGCACGTTGAGCATCCAGAATTCATTAAGTTACTGAAAATTGTAAGACTCGGCTATACCCCACCAAATCGAAAACTGATTGGAGGAAAATTTATAGATTACGTGCACAGAGATGTGGAAAAAGAAATGGAAAACGATTTGAAAGGAAAAGTTGTGTGTATGGCACTAGACGGATGGAGTAACATTCACAACGAGCCTATCGTTTGTGTCAGTGCAACCACAACTGATGAGGGCGGTAAAGTTCATCTCATTGATACCATAGATACGGCAGATAACAGTCATACCGGTGATTACCTTCTGCATCTGGCAGTAGACAGTATAAAAAAATGTCAAAATTTTGGTTGTTATGTACGCAGCTTCGTAACAGACAACGCCGCTAATATGGCAAAGATGAGAAGACAACTGGCAAAGCGGGAAGACAGTTAGATCGGTGACATAATTACGTATGGTTGCTCAGCACATATCCTACATTTATTCGCAAAAGACATTCAGCAATAAGATTTAAAATCAAGAGTGAAAAATATCATCAAATATTTCAAATATCACCATTTCCCTGGAGCAAAGTACAAGGAAGCTGGTGGAAA
This sequence comes from Ophion ellenae, assembly GCA_963210295.1. Lineage (NCBI taxonomy): Eukaryota > Metazoa > Arthropoda > Insecta > Hymenoptera > Ichneumonidae > Ophion > Ophion ellenae. The sequence goes on along the minus strand of OY723386.1, from coordinate 9,723,870 downwards.
AAAACTGGCGCTGCCACAAGATGTTAGGTGGAACACTTTGGCTGTCTGTCTTGAGTCATACGTTAGCAACCGGCACTATCTTGCTAAAGTATGCAGCGAACATAGAGCCGTATTGGACTTATCTGTCGTAAGAGAAGATCAGGACATAGAGCTAAAAGAAAATGTAGAAAACTACTTTAACAAACTTAAAAAAGTAGCGATTGCTCTTGATCACGTTCAAAAAGATATCTGCGTCTTAAGCGAATCTGTTTATATCTGGAAGTCTCTTTTCTGATTGGATTGGTCATCGGAAGAAAGAAGCAAGCTGAAAGGCAGGTACGACCTCGCCATGACCCCAGCACATTTTGCCGCTTTCATTTTGGACCCCAAATACAAAGGTGAAGAATTATCGGAAGAAGAGGACACATCAGGCATGGAGTTCATAGATTCGCGTTCTCCACAGGCGATGAAAGATATGCTCACGTATCGTGCAATGGCCTATCCCTTCAAAGAATATATGTTTAAAGAAGAACTTCTGCAGAAAACACACGTGTCATTGTGGTGGAAATCCTTAGAAAAAAAATACATTCGGAGACAACAGAATTAACAACTCAGTTATTTACAGCCACTGCTTCTTCTGCTGGAATTGAAAGATTATTTTCTACTTTTGGATTAGTGCATTCCAAATTACGAAATCGTCTTGGGACCGAAAAAGCAGCTAAATTGGTTGCAATTATGACAGCACTAAACAGAAATCAGTCTAAGGAGATGAGTGAATGAGCCATACCGATGTAAAAAAAAATGTTAACTTTAACATACTTATTTTATTGAATAATTCTTCATGCGACTACAATTTATGAGCCAAAGAGTAAAGAAGTAAAAGACATTATGTAAGCGGCTTCAAATTATTCAATGTAATTAATACATAAATAGTAATATAATACTATCTCATCTACAGTCCAGGTTATACGTCATACTGTTTTAAACATGTTTAAAACCTGTTTTAAACGGCTCATGAAAAACTTTTAGGTATAACTAATTTAAAACATGTTTTCTTTCTTTCCTAAATAAAACATGGTGTTTTGTTCTTTTTGAAATAAAACTGTTGTTTTTCCAACCCTGTTAAGGATTAGCGGTAGCCAGGAGTGGCCACTGCATGACACGTATACCCCGTCGGCACCCGCCCCCCTGAGCAGTACCCGAATAGGACCCCTCCCAAAGGCTCGGTCGCGACATGCAGACCCTCCCCCTCCTCGGCCCCTATCACAGCAGGACTCGTCACAAAATTACGACTCGCAAGGGGCTGTGTGAACTTGGCACCCGAGTATGACCGATCTTAATTTTTTTTTATTATTTCGGATTGTTTTTGTTTGTAGTTGATTGTAGTACAAACAATTTCGTTTGTAGTAACTCAGAAAAAAATTAGGGCCCTTAAAAAAAAGTCAGCCCCCTTAAAGAAAATATTTAAGCGGGCGGAGTTATTTTTCATTCAAAATCGTTTGTAGTTGATTGTAGTGAAATTATTTTTGTTTGTAGTTGAACCGTTTCCGAAAAAAATCGAATTTTCGAAAAAAACGATAGATAGATGTGGAAAAATGATTTTGCGACCATTTTTTTTCGTGATCGGCGGCTTATTGTAAGAAAGTAGCTTACTACAAACAATATGCGACCTGTCAAAACGTCTGTAGTGGTTTGTAGTTCCTGAATCATCGTGTGTAGTTGCGCGAAAAACGAACTACAAACGAGGAAGGCACCTGAAAATGATTTTTGAACGCTTCTCGTTGGAATATCTTGTTTGTAGTGGCAAATAAGCTTACTACAAACGATATCGGACCTCTCAAAATGTTTGTAGTTGTTTCTAGTTCCCGAATTATTGTTTGTAGTTGGGCGAAAATCGAACTATAAACGAAGAAAGCGATCGAAAATAGGTTTCCGAGGCTTCTCGTTAGAATAGCTCATTTGTAATGGCAAATAAGCTTACTACAAACGATATCGGACCTCTTAAAACGTTTGTAGTTGTTTGTAGTTCCCGAATTATCGTTTGTAGTTGCGCGAAAATCGAACTACGGACGGGGAAAGCACCGAAAAATGATTTTTCAAGGCTTCTCTTGAAAATCATTCGTTTGTAGTGGCAAACAAGCTTACTACAAACGATAAACGGACTCTTCAAACGTTTGTAGTTGTTTGTAGTTTGCGATTAAGCGTTTGTAGTTGCGCGAAAATCAATCTACGAACGAGGATAGTACCGAAAATAATTTTTCGAGGCTTTTCTTCAAGATTATTCGTTTGTAGTGGCAAACTAGCTTACTAAAAAAGATAGACGACCTGTCAAAACGTGTGTAGTTGTTTGTAGTTCCCGACCTATCGTTTGTAGTTGCGCGAAAATCGAACTACGATCGAGGAAAGCACCGACAAATGATTTTTCAAGGCCTCTCTTCGGAATTATTCGTTTGTAGTGGCAAACAAGCTCACTACAAACGATGAACGACCTCTTAAAACGTTTGTAGTTGTTTGTAGTTTGCGATTAGTCGTTTGTAGTTGCGCGAAAATCAATCTACGAAAGAGGAAAGCATCAAAAATGATTTTTGAAAGCTTCTCTTCAAGATTATTCGTTTGTAGTGGCAAACTAGCTTATTACAAACGATACAGGACCTGTCAAAACGTATGTGGTTGTTCGTAGTTCCCGAATTATCGTTTGTAGTTGCGCGAAAATGAAACTACAAACGAGGAAAGCACCTGAAAATGAGTTTTGAACGCTTCTCGTTGGAATATCTTGTTTGTAGTGGCAAATAAGCTTACTACAAACGATATCCGACCTCTTAAAACGCTTGTAGTTGTTTGTAGTTCCCGAATTATCGTTTGTAGTTGCGCGAAAATCAAACTACAAACGGGGAAAGCACCTGAAAATGAGTTTCAAACGCTTCTCGTTGGGATATCTTGTTTGTAGTGGCAAATAAGGTTACTACAAACGATATCCAACCTCTCAAAACGTTTGCAGTTGTTTGTAGTTCGCGAATTATCGTTTGTAGTTGCGCAAAAATCAAACTACAAACGAGGAAAGCACCTGAAAAGGAGTTTCGAAAGCTTCTCGTTAGGATATCTTGTTTGTAGTGGCAAATAAGCTTACTACAAACGATATCCAACCTCTTAAAACGATTGTAGTTGTTTGTAGTTCCCGACCTATCGTTTGTAGTTACGCGAAAATCGAACTACGAACGAGGAAAGCACCGACAAATGATTTTTCAAGGCCTCTCTTCGGAATTATTCGTTTGTAGTGGCAAACAAGCTCACTACAAACGATGAACGACCTCTTAAAACGTTTGTAGTTGTTTGTAGTTTGCGATTAGTCGTTTGTAGTTGCGCGAAAATCAATCTACGAACGAGGAAAGCATCAAAAATGATTTTTCAAAGCGTCTCTTCAAGATTATTCGTTTGTAGTGGCAAACTAGCTTATTACAAACGATACACGACCTGTCAAAACGTTTGTGGTTGTTTGTAGTTCCCGAATTATCGTTTGTAGTTGCGCGAAAATCAAACTACAAACGAGGAAAGCACCTGAAAATGAGTTTCGAACGCTTCTCGTTAGGATATCTTGTTTGTAGTGGCAAATAAGGTTACTACAAACGATATCCGACCTCTGAAAACGTTTGTAGTTGTTTGTAGTTCCCGAATTATCGTTTGTAGTTGCGCGAAAATCAAACTACAAACGAGGAAAGCACCTGAAAATGAGTTTTGAACGCTTCTCGTTTGGATATCTTGTTTGTAGTGGCAAATAAGGTTACTACAAACGATATCCGACCTCTCAAAACGTTTGCAGTTGTTTGTAGTTTGCGAATTATCGTTTGTAGTTGCGCGAAAATCGAACTGCAAACGAGGAAAGCACCTGAAAATGAGTTTCAAACGCTTCTCGTTAGGATATCTTGTTTGTAGTGGCAAATAAGCTCACTACAAACGATATCCAACCTCTCAAAACGTTTGTAGTTGTTTGTAGTTCCCGACCTATCGTTTGTAGTTGCGCGAAAATCGAACTACGAACGCGGAAAGCACCGACAAATGATTTTTCAAGGCCTCTCTTCGGAATTATTCGTTTGTAGTGGCAAACAAGCTTACTACAAACGATGAACGACCTTTTAAAACGTTTGCAGTTGTTTGTAGTTTGCGATTAGTCGTTTGTAGTTGCGCGAAAATCGAACTACGAATGAGGAGAGTACCAAAAATAATTTTTCAAGACTTTTCTTAAAGATTATTCGTTTGTAGTGGCAAACTAGCTTACTACAGGGTGCGCCAGAGAAACTTACTTATTTGAAAAAATTCCCGCGCGGTGAGTTGGGCGGGTAGAGGGGCGAGAGGGGGCGCATCTGGAGGGGGAAGTTCCCAAGTTTGTTCCTCCCTCCAGTCAGTTGCCATCATGCTCTGGTCTAGAGAGCAGCGGGCCTTCGCAGTCGAGAGCTTCTTTTCTAACGGTCGCTCACTTGCTGCTACGCAACGTGCCTTCCGCGCTCGCTTTGAAATTCCTCCTCACAGACTCGTTCCTGGCCGTAATTCGATTCTGTCGTGGGTTAACTCATTTCGGGAGTGTGGAAGTGTCGCTAAACCCAGAAATGGACTTCAACGGACCATCAGAACTCCGGAAAATGTCGAAAGAGTGAGGCAGTCAGTTGTGCGTTCTCCCCGGCGTTCGGCTCGCAAACACGCAGCTGCTATGGGAATTTCTGACACCACTGTTCGACGAATTCTTTTTATGGGGTTATTTGAAATCTCTGGTTTATGTCGATCGACCACGGACCATAGCACACCTCAAGAACAACATTCGCGACGCCATTGCCAACATACCGATTGATATGCTGCAAAGAGTGGATACGAATTTCAAAAATCGACTTCATCAGTGTATGCGCAATGGGGGTCGCCATTTATCCGATGTCATTTTCAAGACTGCATGAAAAAGAAATTGGGATATTCTATTCTCAATTAAAAAAAATTTTTAAACAATAATTGAAGTACTTGTGTTTTTATTGACCTTTCAAATAAGTAAGTTTCTCTGGCGCACCCTGTACAAACGATACACGACCTGTCAAAACGTGTGTAGTTGTTTGTAGTTTCCGAATGATTGTTTGTAGTTGCGCAAAAATCGAACTACAAGCGAGGAAAGCACCTGAAAATGAGTTTTGAACGCTTCTCGTTGGAATATCTTGTTTGTAGTGGCAAATAAACTTACTACAAACGATATCCGACCTCTTAAAACGTTTGTAGTTGTACGTAGTTCCCGAATTATCGTTTGTAGTTGCGCGAAAATCAAACTACAAACGAGGAAAGCACCTGAAAATAAGTTTTGAACGCTTCTCGTTGAAATATCTTGTTTGTAGTGGCAAATAAGCCTACTACAAACGATGTCCGACCTCTCAAAACGTTTGTAGTTGTTTGTAGTTCCCGAATTATCGTTTGTATTTGCGCGAAAATCGAACTACAAACAAGGAAATCACCTGAAAATGAGTTTTTAACGCTTCTCGTTGGAATATCTTGTTTGTAATGGCAAATAAGGTTACTAAAACGATATCCAACCTCTCAAAACGTTTGCAGTTGTTTGTAGTTCCCGAATTATCGTTTGTAGTTGCGCAAAAATCGAACTACGAATGAGAAAAGCCCCGAAAAATTATGTTTTAAAGCTTCTCTTCGGAATTATTCATTCGTAGTGGCAAACTAGCTTACTGCAAACGATATCCGACCTCTCAAAACGTTTGTAGTTGTTTGTAGTTCCCGAATTATCGTTTGTAGTTGCGCGAAAATCAAACTACAAACGAGGAAAGCACCTGAAAATGAGTTTTGAACGCTTCTCGTTTGTATATCTTGTTTGTAGTGGCAAATAAGGTTACTACAAACGATATCCGACCTCTCAAAACGTTTGCAGTTGATTGTAGTTTCCGAATTATCGTTTGTAGTTGCGCGAAAATCGAACTGCAAACGAGGAAAGCACCTGAAAATGAGTTTCAAACGCTTCTCGTTGGAATATCTTGTTTGTAGTGGCAAATAAGCTTACTACAAACGATATCCGACCTCTTAAAACGTTTGTAGTTGTTTGTAGTTCCCGAATAATCGTTTGTAGTTGCGCGAAAATTAAACTACAAACGGGGAAAGCACCTGAAAATGAGTTTCGAACGCTTCTCGTTAGGATATCTTGTTTGTAGTGGCAAATAAGGTTACTACAAACGATATCCAACCTCTCAAAACGTTTGCAGTTGTTTGTAGTTCGCGAATTATCATTTGTAGTTGCGCGAAAATCAAACTACAAACGAAGAAAGCACCTGAAAATGAGTTTCGAAAGCTTCTCGTTAGGATATCTTGTTTGTAGTGGCAAATAAGCACCTGTGTGAACTTGGCAACTGACTTTACAGAAAGTAATTTTTTTTTTTTGCATTCGTTTGTACTCGGATTGTACCCGTGGGTACCGCCTTTAATTTCGTTTGTACCTTAAGGGGGAAAAAAGTACGAGGGTATGGAAAAATGGACCGCAACCCATCTAGAGCAAAACAATTTTAATAAACGCGAATGGAAAGAGAATCGTTTGTACCCGTTTGTACCGTCGACATTTTTTTTTTTTAATTTTTTTTTGCAAAATTTTTTTTGAAAAAAAAATTTCGATTTTTTTATTTTTTTATTTCCCTTCGTACCGACAAGTATATCGTTTGTACCACGGAGAAATCGTTTGTACCCGTTGGTATCAACGAGTATATAGTTTGTACCACCGAGAAAACGTTAGTACCCGTCTATACTATCGAGCAATCGTTTTTACCCGTCTGTAATGTCAAGTACTCGTTTGTACTCCCTCGTACTGACGAGTATATCGTTTGTACCGCCGATAAATCGTTTGTACCCGTCTGTGCTATCGAGCAATCGTTTGTACCCGTTCGTACTGACGAGTTTATCGTTTGTACCAACGAGAAAACGTTTCTACCCGTCTGTACTATCGAGCAATCGTTTGTATCCATTCGTACTGACGAGTATATCGTTTGTACCACCGAGAAAACGTTTGTACCCGTCTGTAGTATCGAGCAATCGTTTGTGCCCATTCGTACTGACGAGTATATCGTTTGTACCAAGGAGCAAACGTTTGAACCCGTCTGTAGTATCGAGCAATCGTTTGTACCCATTCGTACTGACGAGTATATCGCTTGTACCACCGAGAAAACGTTTGTACCCGTCTGTAGTATCGAGCAATCGTTTGTACCCATTCGTACTGACGAGTATATCGTTTGTACCAAGGAGAAAACGTTTGTACCCGTCTGAACTATCGAGCAATCGTTTGCACCCATCTGTAATATCAAGCAATCGTTTGTACCCCGTCGTACCGACGAGTATATCGTTTGTACCACCGAGAAGACGATTGTACCCGTCTGTACTATCGAGCAATCGTTTGTACCACCGAGAAAACGTTTGTACCCGTCTGTACTATCGAGCAATCGTTTGTACCCGTTCGTAAAAACGAGTATTTCGTTTGTACCACCGAGAAAACGTTAGTACCCATCTGTACTATCGAGCAATCGTTTGTACCTGTTCGTATCGACAAGTATATCGTTTGTACTGCCGAGAAATCGTTTGTACCCGTCTGTACTATCGAGCAATCGTTTGTACCCGTTCGTATCGGCGAGTATATCGTTTGTACCACCGAGAAAACGTTTGTACCCGTCTGTACTATCGAGCAATCGTTTGTACCCGTTCGTATAGACGAGTATTTCGTTTGTACCACCGAGAAAACGTTTGTACCCGTCTGAACTATCGAGGAATCTTTGTTACCTATTCGTATCGACGAGTAAATCGTTTGTACCACCGCGAAAACGTGTGTACCCGTCTGTAGTTTCGAGCAATCGTTTGTACCCATTCGGACTGACGAGTATATCGTTTGTACCAAGGAGAAAACGTTTGTACTCGTCTGAACTATCGAGCAATCGTTTGTACCCATCTGTAATATCAAGCAATCGTTTGTACCCCGTCGTACTGACGAGTATATCGTTTGTACCACCGAGAAAACGTTTGGACCCGTCTGTACTATCGAGCAATCGTTTGTACCCGTTGGTATCGACGAGTATATCGTTTGTACCAACGAGAAAACGTTTGTACCCGTCTGAACTATCGAGCAATCGTTTGTACCCGTCCGTATCGACGAGTATATCGTTTGTACCACCGAGAAAACGTTCGTACCGGTCTGTACTATCGAGCAATCATTTGTACCCGTCTGTAATATCAAGCAATCGTTTGTACCCCCTCGTACTGACGAGTATATCCTATGTACCAACGAGAAAACGTTTTTACCCGTCTATACTATCGAGCAATCGTTTGTACCCATTCGTACTGACGAGTATAGCATTTGTACCGAGAAAACGTTTGTACCCGTCTGAACTATCGAGGAATCGTTTGTACCTATTCGTATCGACGAGTAAATCGTGTGTACCAATGAGAAAACGTTTATACTCGACTGTACTATCGAGCAATCGTTTGTACCCGTTCGTATCGACGAGTATATCGTTTGTACCACCGCGAAAACGTTTGTACCCGTCTGTACTATCGAGCAATCGTTTGTACCCATTCGTACTGACGAGTATATCGTTTGTACCAACGAGAAAACGTTTGTACCCGTCTGTACTATCGAGCAATCGTTTGTACCCGTCTGTTATATCAAGCAATCGATTGTACCCCCTCGTACTGAAGAGTATATCGTTTGTACCAACGAGAAAACGTTTTTACCCGTCTATACTATCGAGCAATCGTTTTTACCCATTCGTACTGACGAGTATATCATTTGTACCACCGAGAAAACATTTATACCTGTCTGTACTATCGAGCAATCGTTTGTACCCGTTGGTATCGACGAGTATATCGTTTGTACCAACGAGAAAACGTTTGTAACCGTCTGTACTATCGAGCAATTGTTTGTACCCATTCGTACTGACGAGTATATTATTTGTACCACCGAGAAAACATTTGTACCCGTCTGTACTATCGAGCAATCGTTTGTATCCGTTGGTATCGACGAGTATATCGTTTGTACCAACGAGAAAACGTTTGTACCCGTCTGAAATATAGAGCAATCGTTTGTACCCGTTCGGATCGACGAGTATTTCGTTTGTACCACCGAGAAAACGTTTGTACCCGTCTGAACTAACGAGGAATCGTTTGTACCTATTCGTATCGACGAGTAAATCGTTTGTACCAATGAGAAAACGTTTATACTCGACTGTACTGTCGAGCAATCGTTTGTACCCGTTCGTATCGACGAGTATATCGTTTGTCCCACCGAGAAAACGTTTGTACCCGTCTGTACTATCGAGCAATCGTTTGTACCCATTCGTACTGACGAGTATATCGTTTGTACCAACGAGAAACCGTTTGTACCCGTCTGTACTATCGAGCAATCGTTTGTACCCGTCTGTAATATCAAGCAATCGTTTGTACCCCCTCGTACTGACGAGTATATCGTTTGTACCAACGAGAAAACGTTTTTACCCGTCTATACTATCGAGCAATCGTTTGTACCCATTCGTACTGACGAGTATATCATTTGTACCACCGAGAAGACATTTATACCTGTCTGTACTATCGAGCAATCGTTTGTACCCGTTGGTATCGACGAGTATATCGTTTGTACCAACGAGAAAACGCTTGTACCCGCCTGTACTATCGAGCAATGTTTGTACCCATTCGTACTGACGAGTATATCATTTGTACCACCGAGAAAACGTTTGTACCCGTCTGTACTATCGAGCAATCGTTTGTACCCGTTGGTATCGACGAGTATATCGTTTGTACCAACGAGAAAACGTTTGTACCCGTCTGAAATATCGACCAATCGTTTGTACCCGTTCGTATCGACGAGTATTTCGTTTGTACCACCGAGAAAACGTTTGTACCCGTCTGAACTATCGAGGAATCGTTTGTACCTATTCGTATCGACGAGTAAATCGTTTGTACCAATGAGAAAACTTTTATACTCGACTGAACTATCGAGCAATCGTTTGTACCCGTTCGTATCGACGAGTATATCGTTTGTACCACCGCGAAAACGTTTGTACCCGTCTGTACTATCGAGCAATCGTTTGTACACATTCGTACTGACGAGTATATCGTTTGTACCAACGAGAAAACGTTTGTACCCGTCTGTACTATCGAGCAATCGTTTGTACCCATTCGTACTGACGAGTATATCGTTTGTACCAACGAGAAAACGTTTGTATTCGTCTGTACTATCGAGCAATCGTTTGTACCCGTTCGTATCGACGAGTATAGCGTTTGTACCACCGAGAAAACGTTTGTACCCGTCTGTACTATCGAGCAATCCTTTGTACCCATTCGTACTGACGAGTATATCATTTGTACCACCGAAAAAACGTTTGTACCCATCTGTAATATCGAGCAGACGTTTGTACCAGTTCGTATCGACGAGTATATCGTTTGGACCACCGAGAAATCGTTTGTACCCGTCTGTACTATAGAGTAATCGTTTGTACCCAGTCGTATCGACGAGTATATCGTTTGTACCACCCAGAAAACGTTTGTACTAGTCTGGACTATCGAGAAATCGGTTGTACCCATGCGTACTGACGAGTATACCGTTTGTACCACCGAGAAAACGTGTGTACCCGTCTGTAGTTTCGAGCAATCGTTTGTACCCATTCGTACTGACGAGTATATCGTTTGTACCAAGGAGAAAACGTTTGTTCTCGTCTGAACTATCGAGCAATCGTTTGTACCCATCTGTAATATCAAGCAATCGTTTGAACCCCGTCGTACTGACGAGTATATCGTTTGTACTACCGAGAAAACGTTTGTACCCGTCTGTACTATCGAGCAATCGTTTGTACCCGTTCGTAAAAACGAGTATTTCGTTTGTACCACCGAGAAAACGTTTGTACCCATCTGTACTATCGAGCAATGGTTTGTATCCGTTCGTATCGACAAGTATGACATTTTTACTGCCGAGAATTCGTTTGTACCCGTCTGTACTATCGAGCAATCGTTTGTACCCGTTCGTATCGACGAGTATTTCGTTTGTACCACCGAGAAAACGTTTGTACCGGTCTGTACTATCGAGCAATCGGTTGTACCCATTCGTACTGACGAGTATATCGTTTGTACCACCGAGAAATCGTTTGTACCAGTCTGTACTATCGAGGAATCGTTTGTACCCGTTCGTACTGACGAGTATATCGTTCGTACTACCGAGAAAACGTTTGTACCCGTCTGTATTATCGAGCAATCCTTTGTACCCGTTCGTACTGACGAGTAAGTCGTTTGTACCACCGAGAAAACGTTTGTACCCGTTGGAATCAACGAGTATATAGTTTGTACCACCGAGAAAACGTTTGTACCCGTCTATACTATCGAGCAATCGTTTTTACCCGTCTGTAATGTCAAGTAGTCGTTTGTACTTCCTCGTACTGACGAGTATATCGTTTGTACCGCCGATAAATCGTTTCTACCCATCTGTGCTATCGAGCAATCGTTTGTACCCGTCTGTACTGTCGAGCAATCGTTTGTATCTGTTCGTATCGACAAGTTTATCGTTTGTACCATCGAGAAATCGTTTGTACCCGTCTGCACCATCGAGCAATCGTTTGTACCCGTTCGTATCAGCGAGTATATCGTTTGTACCACCGAGAAAACGGTTGTACCCGTCTGTACTATCGAGCAATCGTTTGTACCCGTTCGTACTGACGAGTATATCGTTTGTACTACCGAGAAAACGTTTGTACCCGTCTGTACTATCGAGCAATCGTTTGTACCCGTTCGTACTGACGGGTATATCGTTTGTACCACCGAGAAAACGTTTGTACCCGTCTGTACTATAGAACAATCGTTTGTACCTGTTCGTATCGACGAGTATATCGTTTGAACCACCGAGAAAACGTTTGTACCCGTCTGTACTATCGAGCAATCGTATGTACCCATTCGTACTGACAAGTATATCGTTTGTACCACCGAACAAACGTTTGTACCCGTCTGTACTATCGAGCAATCGTATGTACCCATTCGTACTGACAAGTATATCGTTTGTACCACCGATCAAACGTTTGTACCCGTCTGTACTATCGAGCAGACGTTTGTACCAGTTCGTATCGACGAGTATATCGTTTGGACCACCGAGAAATCGTTTGTACCCGTCTGTACCATCGAGTAATCGGTTGTACCCATTCGTATCGACGAGTATATCGTTTGTACCACCGAGAAAACGTTTGTACCAGTCTGGACTATCGAGAAATCGTTTGTACCCATTCGTACTGACGAGTATATCGTTTGTACCAACGAGAAAACGTTTGTACCCGTCTGTGGTATCGAGCAATCGTTTGTACCCAGTCGTACTGACGAGTATATCGTTTGTACCACCGAGAAAACGTTTGTACCCGTCTGTACTATCGAGCAATCGTTTGTACCCATTCGTACTGACGAGTATATCGTTTGTACCAAAGAGAAAACGTTTATACCCGTCTGTAGTATCGAGCAATCGTTTGTACCCGTCTCTAATATCAAGCAATCGTTTGCACCCCCTCGTACTGACGAGTATATCGTTTGTACCACCGAGAAAACGTTTGTACCCGTCCGTACTATCGAGCAATCGTTTGTACCCATTCGTACTGACGAGTATATCGTTTGTACTACCGAGAAATCGTTTGTACCCGTCTGTAGTATCGAGCAATCGTTTGTACCCGTTGGTATCGACGAGTATATCGTTTGTACCAACGAGAAAACGTTTGTACCCGTCTGAAATATCGAGCAATCGTTTGTACCCGTTCGTATCGACGAGTATTTCGTTTGTACCACCGAGAAAACGTTTGTACCCGTCTGAACTATCGAGGAATCGTTTGTACCTATTCGTATCGACGAGTAAATCGTTTGTACCAATGAGAAAACTTTTATACTCGACTGAACTATCGAGCAATCGTTTGTACCCGTTCGTATCGACGAGTATATCGTTTGTACCACCGCGAAAACGTTTGTACCCGTCTGTACTATCGAGCAATCGTTTGTACACATTCGTACTGACGAGTATATCGTTTGTACCAACGAGAAAACGTTTGTACCCGTCTGTACTATCGAGCAATCGTTTGTACCCATTCGTACTGACGAGTATATCGTTTGTACCAACGAGAAAACGTTTGTATTCGTCTGTACTATCGAGCAATCGTTTGTACCCGTTCGTATCGACGTGTATAGCGTTTGTACCACCGAGAAAACGTTTGTACCCGTCTGTACTATCGAGCAATCCTTTGTACCCATTCGTACTGACGAGTATATCATTTGTACCACCGAAAAAACGTTTGTACCCATCTGTAATATCGAGCAGACGTTTGTACCAGTTCGTATCGACGAGTATATCGTTTGGACCACCGAGAAATCGTTTGTACCCGTCTGTACTATAGAGTAATCGTTTGTACCCAGTCGTATCGACGAGTATATCGTTTGTACCACCCAGAAAACGTTTGTACTAGTCTGGACTATCGAGAAATCGGTTGTACCCATGCGTACTGACGAGTATACCGTTTGTACCACCGAGAAAACGTGTGTACCCGTCTGTAGTTTCGAGCAATCGTTTGTACCCATTCGTACTGACGAGTATATCGTTTGTACCAAGGAGAAAACGTTTGTTCTCGTCTGAACTATCGAGCAATCGTTTGTACCCATCTGTAATATCAAGCAATCGTTTGAACCCCGTCGTACTGACGAGTATATCGTTTGTACTACCGAGAAAACGTTTGTACCCGTCTGTACTATCGAGCAATCGTTTGTACCCGTTCGTAAAAACGAGTATTTCGTTTGTACCACCGAGAAAACGTTTGTACCCATCTGTACTATCGAGCAATGGTTTGTATCCGTTCGTATCGACAAGTATGACATTTTTACTGCCGAGAATTCGTTTGTACCCGTCTGTACTATCGAGCAATCGTTTGTACCCGTTCGTATCGACGAGTATTTCGTTTGTACCACCGAGAAAACGTTTGTACCGGTCTGTACTATCGAGCAATCGGTTGTACCCATTCGTACTGACGAGTATATCGTTTGTACCACCGAGAAATCGTTTGTACCAGTCTGTACTATCGAGGAATCGTTTGTACCCGTTCGTACTGACGAGTATATCGTTCGTACTACCGAGAAAACGTTTGTACCCGTCTGTATTATCGAGCAATCCTTTGTACCCGTTCGTACTGACGAGTAAATCGTTTGTACCACCGAGAAAACGTTTGTACCCGTTGGAATCAACGAGTATATAGTTTGTACCACCGAGAAAACGTTTGTACCCGTCTATACTATCGAGCAATCGTTTTTACCCGTCTGTAATGTCAAGTAGTCGTTTGTACTTCCTCGTACTGACGAGTATATCGTTTGTACCGCCGATAAATCGTTTCTACCCATCTGTGCTATCGAGCAATCGTTTGTACCCGTCTGTACTGTCGAGCAATCGTTTGTATCTGTTCGTATCGACAAGTTTATCGTTTGTACCATCGAGAAATCGTTTGTACCCGTCTGCACCATCGAGCAATCGTTTGTACCCGTTCGTATCAGCGAGTATATCGTTTGTACCACCGAGAAAACGGTTGTACCCGTCTGTACTATCGAGCAATCGTTTGTACCCGTTCGTACTGACGAGTATATCGTTTGTACTACCGAGAAAACGTTTGTACCCGTCTGTACTATCGAGCAATCGTTTGTACCCGTTCGTACTGACGGGTATATCGTTTGTACCACCGAGAAAACGTGTGTACCCGTCTGTACTATAGAACAATCGTTTGTACCTGTTCGTATCGACGAGTATATCGTTTGAACCACCGAGAAAACGTTTGTACCCGTCTGTACTATCGAGCAATCGTATGTACCCATTCGTACTGACAAGTATATCGTTTGTACCACCGAACAAACGTTTGTACCCGTCTGTACTATCGAGCAATCGTATGTACCCATTCGTACTGACAAGTATATCGTTTGTACCACCGATCAAACGTTTGTACCCGTCTGTACTATCGAGCAGACGTTTGTACCAGTTCGTATCGACGAGTATATCGTTTGGACCACCGAGAAATCGTTTGTACCCGTCTGTACCATCGAGTAATCGGTTGTACCCATTCGTATCGACGAGTATATCGTTTGTACCACCGAGAAAACGTTTGTACCAGTCTGGACTATCGAGAAATCGTTTGTACCCATTCGTACTGACGAGTATATCGTTTGTACCAACGAGAAAACGTTTGTACCCGTCTGTGGTATCGAGCAATCGTTTGTACCCAGTCGTACTGACGAGTATATCGTTTGTACCACCGAGAAAACGTTTGTACCCGTCTGTACTATCGAGCAATCGTTTGTACCCATTCGTACTGACGAGTATATCGTTTGTACCAAAGAGAAAACGTTTATACCCGTCTGTAGTATCGAGCAATCGTTTGTACCCGTCTCTAATATCAAGCAATCGTTTGCACCCCCTCGTACTGACGAGTATATCGTTTGTACCACCGAGAAAACGTTTGTACCCGTCCGTACTATCGAGCAATCGTTTGTACCCATTCGTACTGACGAGTATATCGTTTGTACTACCGAGAAATCGTTTGTACCCGTCTGTAGTATCGAGGAATCGTTTGTACCTATTCGTAGCGACGAGTAAATCGTTTGTACCAACGAGAAAACGTTTATACTCGACCTTACTATCGAGCAGTCGTTTGTACCCGTTCGTATCGGCGAGTATATCGTTTGTACCACCGCGAAAACGTTTGTACCCGTCTGAACTGTCGAGCAATCGTTTGTACCCATTCGTACTGACGAGTATATCATTTGTACCACCGAGGAAACGTTTGCACCCGTCTGTACTATCGAGAAATCGTTTGTACCCGTTGGTATCGACGAGTATATCGTTTGTACCAACGAGAAAACGTTTGTACCCGTCTGAACTATCGAGCAATCGTTTGTACCCGTTCGTATCGACAAGTATATCGTTTTTACCGCCGAGAAATCGTTTGGACCCGTTCGTATCGACGAGTATATCGTTTGTACCGAGAAAACGTTTGGACCCGTCTGAACTATCGAGGAATCGGTTGTACCTATTCGTATCGACGAGTAAATCGTTTGTACCAATGAGAAAACGTTTATACTCGACTGTACTATCGAGCAATCGTTTGTACCCGTTCGTATCGACGAGTATATCGTTTGTACCACCGCGAAAACGTTTGTACCCGTCTGTACTATCGAGCAATCGTTTGTACCCGTTGGTATCGACGAGTATATCGTTTATAGCAACGAGAAAACGTTTGTACCCGTCGGAAATATCGAGC
Organism: Ophion ellenae; assembly: GCA_963210295.1. Taxonomy (NCBI): domain Eukaryota; kingdom Metazoa; phylum Arthropoda; class Insecta; order Hymenoptera; family Ichneumonidae; genus Ophion; species Ophion ellenae. Next base: position 9,707,590 of record OY723386.1, on the reverse strand, counting down.
AGTCGTTTGTACCCGTTCGTATCGACGAGTATTTCGTTTGTACCACCGAGAAAACGTTTGTACCCGTCTGTACTATCGAGGAATCGTTTGTACCTATTCGTATCGACGAGTAAATCGTTTGTACCAACGAGAAAACGTTTATACGCGACTGTACTGTCGAGCAATCGTTTGTACCCGTTCGTATCAACGAGTATATCGTTTGTACCACCGCGAAAACGTTTGTACCCGTCTGTACTATCGAGCAATCGTTTGTACCCATTCGTACTGACGAGTATATCGTTTATACCAACGAGAAAACGTTTGTACCCGTCTGTACTATCGAGCAATCGTTTGAACCCATTCGTACTGACGAGTATATCGTTTGTACCAACGAGAAAACGTTTGTATTCGTCTGTACTATCGAGCAATCGTTTGTACCCGTTCGTATCGACGAGTATAGCGTTTGTACCACCGAGAAAACGTTTGTACCCGTCTGTACTATCGAGCAATCCTTTGTACCCATTCGTACTGACGAGTATATCGTTTGTACCACCGAAAAAACGTTTGTACCCATCTGTAATATCGAGCAGACGTTTGTACCAGTCCGTACTGACGAGTATATCGTTTGTACCAACGAGAAAACGTTTGTACCCGTCTGTAGTATCGAGCAATCGTTTGTGCCCATGCGTACTGACGAGTATATCGTTTGTACCACCGAGAAAACGTGTGTACCCGTCTGTAGTTTCGAGCAATCGTTTGTACCCATTCGTACTGACGAGTATATCGTTTGTACCAAGGAGAAAACGTTTGTTCTCGTCTGAACTATCGAGCAATCGTTTGTACCCATCTGTAATATCAAGCAATCGTTTGAACCCCGTCGTACTGACGAGTATATCGTTTGTACTACCGAGAAAACGTTTGTACCCGTCTGTACTATCGAGCAATCGTTTGTACCCGTTCGTAAAAACGAGTATTTCGTTTGTACCACCGAGAAAACGTTTGTACCCATCTGTACTATCGAGCAATGGTTTGTATCCGTTCGTATCGACAAGTATGACATTTTTACTGCCGAGAATTCGTTTGTACCCGTCTGTACTATCGAGCAATCGTTTGTACCCGTTCGTATCGACGAGTATTTCGTTTGTACCACCGAGAAAACGTTTGTACCGGTCTGTACTATCGAGAAATCGGTTGTACCCATTCGTACTGACGAGTATATCGTTTGTACCACCGAGAAATCGTTTGTACCCGTCTGTACTATCGAGGAATCGTTTGTACCCGTTCGTACTGACGAGTATATCGTTCGTACTACCGAGAAAACGTTTGTACCCGTCTGTATTATCGAGCAATCCTTTGTACCCGTTCGTACTGACGAGTAAATCGTTTGTACCACCGAGAAAACGTTTGTACCCGTTGGTATCAACGAGTATATAGTTTGTACCACCGAGAAAACGTTTGTACCCGTCTGTATTATCGAGCAATCGTTTGTACCCGTTCGTACTGACGAGTATATCGTTTGTACCACCGAGAAAACGTTTGTACCCGTTGGTATCAACGAGTATATAGTTTGTACCACCGAGAAAAAATTTATACCCGTCTATACTATCGAGCAATCGTTTTTACCCGTCTGTAATGTCAAGTAGTCGTTTGTACTCCCTCGTACTGACGAGTATATCGTTTGTACCAACGATAAAACGTTTGTACCCGTCTGTGCTATCGAGCAATCGTTTGTACCCATTCGTACTGACGAGTATATCGTTTGTAACACCGAGCAAACGTTTGTACCCGTCTGTAGTATCGAGCAATCGGTTGTACCTGTTGGTATCGACAAGTATATCATTTGTACCACCGAAAAAACGTTTGTACCCGTCTGTACTATCGAGCAGACGTTTGTACCAGTTCGTATCGACGAGTATATCGTTTGGACCGCCGAGAAATCGTTTGTACCCGTCTGTACTATCGAGTAATCATTTGTACCCGTTCGTATCGACGAGTATTTCGTTTGTACCACCGAGAAAACGTTTGTACCGGTCTGTACTATCGAGCAATCGTTTGTACCCATTCGTACTGACAAGTATATCGTTTGTACAACCGAGAAATCGTTTGTACCCGTCTGTACTATCGAGGAATCGTTTGTACCCGTTCGTACTGACGAGTATATCGTTCGTACTACCGAGAAAACGTTTGTACCCGTCTGTATTATCGAGCGATCCTTTGTACCCGTTCGTACTGACGAGTAAATCGTTTGTACTACCGAGAAAACGTTTGTACCCGTTGGTATCAACGAGTATATAGTTTGTACCACCGAGAAAACGTTTGTACCCGTCTATACTATCGAGCAATCGTTTTTACCCGTCTGTAATGTCAAGTAGTCGTTTGTACTTCCTCGTACTGACGAGTATATCGTTTGTACCGCCGATAAATCGTTTCTACCCGTCTGTGCTATCGAGCAATCGTTTGTATCTGTTCGTATCGACAAGTTTATCGTTTGTACCATCGAAAAATCGTTTGTACCCGTCTGCACCATCGAGCAATCGTTTGTACCCGTTCGTATCGGCGAGTATATCGATTGTACCACCGAGAAAACGTTTGTACCCGTCTGTACTATCGAGCAATCGTTTGTACCCGTTCGTACTGACGAGTATATCGTTTGTACTACCGAGAAAACGTTTGTACCCGTCTGTACTATCGAGCAATCGTTTGTACCCGGTCGTACTGACGGGTATATCGTTTGTACCACCGAGAAAACGTTTGTACCCGTCTGTACTATCGAACAATCGTTTGTACCCGTTCGTATCAACGAGTATATCGTTTGAACCACCGAGAAAACGTTTGTACCCGTCTGTACTATCGAGCACTCGTATGTACCCATTCGTACTGACAAGTATATCGTTTGTACCACCGATCAAACGTTTGTACCCGTCTGTACTATCGAGCAGACGTTTGTACCAGTTCGTATCGACGAGTATATCGTTTGGACCACCGAGAAATCGTTTGTACCCGTCTGTACCATCGAGTAATCGGTTGTACCCATTCGTATCGACGAGTATATCGTTTGTACCACCGAGAAAACGTTTGTACCAGTCTGGATTATCGAGAAATCGTTTGTACCCATTCGTACTGACGAGTAAATAGTTTGTACCAACGAGAAAACGTTTGTACCCGTCTGTAGTATCGAGCAATCGTTTGTACCCAGTCGTACTGACGAGTATATCGTTTGTACTACCGAGAAAACGTTTGTACCCATCTGTACTATCAAGCAATCGTTTGTACCCATTCGTACTGACGAGTATATCGTTTGTACCAAAGAGAAAACGTTTATACCCGTCTGTAGTATCGAGCAATCGTTTGTACCCGTCTCTAATATCAAGCAATCGTTTGTACCCCCTCGTACTGACGAGTATATCGTTTGTACCACCGAGAAAACGTTTGTACCCGTCCGTACTATCGAGCAATCGTTTGTACCCATTCGTACTGACGAGTATATCGTTTGTACTACCGAGAAATCGTTTGTACCCGTCTGTACTATCGAGGCATCGTTTCTACCTATTCGTAGCGACGAGTAAATCGTTTGTACCAACGAGAAAACGTTTATACTCGACCTTACTATCGAGCAATCGTTTGTACCCGTTCGTATCGACGAGTATATCGTTTATACCACCGCGAAAACGTTTGTACCCGTCTGAACTGTCGAGCAATCGTTTGTACCCATTCGTACTGACGAGTATATCATTTGTACCACCGAGAAAACGTTTGCACTCGTCTGTACTATCGAGAAATCGTTTGTACCCATTGGTATCGACGAGTATATCGTTTGTACCAACGAGAAAACGTTTGTACCCGTCTGAACTATCGAGCAATCGTTTGTACCCGTTCGTATCGACAAGTATATCGTTTTTACCGCAGAGAAATCGTTTGTACCCGTTCGTATCGACGAGTATATCGTTTGTACCGAGAAAACGTTTGTACCCGTCTGAACTATCGAGGAATCGTTTGTACCTATTCGTATCGACGAGTAAATCGTTTGTACCAATGAGAAAACGTTTATACTCGACTGTACTATCGAGCAATCGTTTGTACCCGTTCGTATCGACGAGTATATCGTTTGTACCACCGCGAAAACGTTTGTACCCGTCTGTACTATCGAGCAATCGTTTGTACCCATTCGTACTGACGAGTATATCGTTAGTACCAACGAGAAAACGTTTGTACCCGTCTGTACTATCGAGCAATCGTTTGTACCCGTCTGTAATATCAAGCAATCGTTTGTACCCCCTCGTACTGATGAGTATATCGTTTGTACCAACGAGAAAACATTTTTACCCGTCTGTACTATCGAGCAATCGTTTGTACCCATTCGTACTGACGAGTATATCATTTCTACCACCGAGAAAACATTTGTACCCGTCTGTACTATCGAGCAATCGTTTGTACCCGTTGGTATCGACGAGTATATCGTTTGTACCAACGAGAAAACGTTTGTACCCGTCTGTACTATCGAGCAATCGTTTGTACCCATTCGTACTGACGAGTATAACATTTGTACCACCGAGAAAACGTTTGTACCCGTCTGTACTATCGAGCAATCGTTTGTACCCGTTGGTATCGACGAGTATATCGTTTGTACCAACGAGAAAACGTTTGTACCCGTCTGAACTATCGAGCAATCGTTTGTACCCGTTCGTATCGACGAGTATTTCGTTTGTACCACCGAGAAAACGTTTGTACCCGTCTGTACTATCGAGGAATCGTTTGTACCTATTCGTACTGACGAGTATATCGTTTGTACCACCGAGAAAAAATTTATACCCGTCTATACTATCGAGCAATCGTTTTTACCCGTCTGTAATATCAAGTAGTCGTTTGTACTCCCTCGTACTGACGAGTATATCGTTTGTACCCGTCTGTGCTATCGAGCAATCGTTTGTACCCGTTCGTACTGACGAGTTTATCGTTTGGACCGCCGAGAAATCGTTTGTACCCGTCTGTACTATCGAGTAATCGTTTGTACCCATTCGTATCGACGAGTATATCGTTTGTACGACCGAGAAAACGTTCGTACCAGTCTGGACTATCGAGAAATCGTTTGTACCCATTCGAACTGACGAGTATATCGTTTTTACCGACGAGAAAACGTTTGTACCCGTCTGTACTATCGAGCAATCGTTTGTACCCATTCGTACTGACGAGTATATCGTTTGTACCAACGAGAAAACGTTTGTACCCGTCTGTAGTATCGAGCAATCGTTTGTACCCATTCGTACTGACGAGTATATCGTTTGTACCACCGAGAAAACGTTTGTACCCGTCTGTAGTATCGAGCAATCGTTTGTACCCATTCGTACTGACGAGTATATCGTTTGTACCAAGGAGAAAACGTTTCTACCCGTCTGAACTATCGAGCAATCGTTTGTACCCATCTGTAATATCAAGCAATCGTTTGTACCCCGTCGTACTGACGAGTATATCGTTTGTACCACCGAGAAAATGTTTGTACCCGTCTGTACTATCGAGCAATCGTTTATACCACCGAGAAAACGTTTGTACCCGTCTGTACTATCGAGCAATCGTTTCTACCCGTTCGTAAAATCGAGTATTTCGTTTGTGCCACCGAGAAAACGTTTGTACCCATCTGTACTATCGAGCAATCGTTTGTACCTGTTCGTATCGACAAGTATATCGTTTGTACTGCCGAGAAATCGTTTGTACCCGTCTGTACTATTGAGCAATCTTTTGTTCCCGTTCGTATCGGCGAGTACATCGTTTGTACCAACGAGAAAACGGTTGTACCCGTCTGTACTATCGAGCAATCGTTTGTACCCGTCTGTAATATCAAGCAATCGTTTGTACCCCCTCGTACTGACGAGTATATCGTTTGTGCCAATGAGAAAACGTTTCTACCCGTCTGTACTATCGAGCATTCGTTTGTACCCATTCGTACTGACGAGTATATCATTTGTACCACCGAGAAAACGTTTGTACCCGTCTGTACTATCGAGCAATCGTTTGTACCCGTTGGTATCGACGAGTATATCGTTTGTACTAACGAGAAAACGTTTGTACCCGTCTGAACTATCGAGCAATCGTTTGTACCCGTCCGTATCGACGAGTATATCGTTTGTACCAACGAGAAAACGTTTGTACCCGTCTGTACTATCGAGCAATCGTTTGTTCCCGTCTGTAATATCAAGCAATCGTTTGTAAGCCCTCGTACTGACGAGTATATCGTTTGTACCAGCGAGAAAACGTTTTTACCCGTCTGTACTATCGAGCAATCGTTTGTACCCGTTGGTATCGACGAGTATATCGTTTGTACCAACGAGAAAACGTTTGTACCCGTCTGTACTATCGAGCAATCGTTTGTACCCATTCGTACTGACGAGTATATCATTTGTACCACCGAGAAAACGTTTGTACCCGTCTGAACGATCGAGCAATCGTTTGTACCCGTTGGTATCGACGAGTATATCGTTTGTACCCGTCTGTACTATCGAGCAATCGTTTGTACATATTCGTACTGACGAGGATATCATTTGTACCACCGAGAAAACGTTTGTACCCGTCTGTACTATCGAGCAATCGTTTGTACCCGTTGGTATCGACGAGTATATCGTTTGTAGCAACGAGAAAACGTTTGTTCCCATCTGAACTATCGCGCAATCGTTTGTACCCGTTCGTATCGACGAGAATTTCGTTTGTACCACCGAGAAAACGTTTGTACCCGTCTGTACTATCGAGGAATAGTTTGTACCTATTCGTATCGACGAGTAAATCGTTTGTACCAACGAGAAAACGTTTATACTCGACTGAACTATCGAGCAATCATTTGTACCCGTTCGTATCGACGAGTATATCGTTTGTACCACCGCGAAAACGTTTGTACCCGTCTGTACTATCGAGCAATCGTTTGTACCCATTCGTACTGACGAGTATATCGTTTGTACCAATGAGAAAACGTTTGTACCCGTCTGTACTATCGAGTAATTGTTTGTACCCATTCGTATCGACGAGTATATCGTTTGTACTACCGAGAAAACTTTGTACCAGTCTGGACCATCGAGAAATCGTTTGTACCCATTCGTACTGACGTGTATATCGTTTGTACCACCGAAAAAACGTTTGTACCCGTCTGTAGTATCGAGCAGATGTTTGTACCAGTTCGTATCGACGAGTATATCATTTGGACCACCGAGAATTCGTTTGCACCCGTCTGTACTATCGAGTAATCGTTTGTACCCATTCGTATCGACGAGTATATCGTTCGTACCACCGAGAAAACGTTTGTACCAGTCCTGACTATCGAGAAATCGTTTGTACCCATTCGTACTGACGAGTATATCGTTTTTACCAACGAGAAAACGTTTGTACCCGTCTGTACTATCGAGCAATCGTTTGTACCCATTCGTACTGACGAGTATATCGTTTGTACCACCGAGAAAACGTTTGTACCCGTCTGTAGTATCGAGCAATCGTTTGTACTCATTCGTACTGACGAGTATATCGGTTAGACCAAGGAGAAAACGTGTGTACCCGTCTGAACTATCGAGCAATCGTTTGTACCCATCTGTAATATCAAGCAATCGTTTGTACCCCGTCGTTCCGACGAGTATATCGTTTGTACCACCGAGAAAATGTTTGTACCCGTCTGTACTATCGAGCAATCGTTTGTACCACCGAGAAAACGTTTGTACCCGTCTGTACTATCGAGCAATCGTTTCTACCCGTTCGTAAAAACGAGTATTTCGTTTGTACCACCGAGAAAACGTTTGTACCCATCTGTACTATCGAGCAATCGTTTGTACCTGTTCGTATCGACAAGTATATCGTTTGTACTGCCGAGACATCGTTTGTACCCGTCTGTACTCTTGAGCAATCGTTTGTACCCGTTCGTATCGGCGAGTATATCGTTTGTACCAACGAGAAAATGTTTGGACCCGTCTGTACTATCGAGCAATCGTTTGTACCCGTCTGTAATATCAAGCAATCGTTTGTACCCATTCGTACTGACGAGTATATCATTTGTACCACCGAGAAAACGTTTGTACCCGTCTGTAGTATCGAGCAATCGTTTGTACCACCGAGAAAACGTTTGTACCCGTCTGAACTATCGAGGAATCGTTTGTACCTATTCGTATCGACGACTAAATCGTTTGTACCAACGAGAAAACGTTTATACTCGACTGTACTATCGAGCAATCGTTTGTACCCGTTCGTATCGACGAGTATATCGTTTGTACCACCGCGAAAACGTTTGTACCCGTCTGTACAATCAAGCAATCGTTTGTACCCATTCGTACTGACGAGTATATCGTGTTTACCAACGAAAAAACGTTTGTACCCGTCTGTACTATCGAGCAATCGTTTGTACCCGTCTGTAATATCAAGCAATCGTTTGTACCCTCTCGTACTGACGAGTAAATCGTTTGTACCAACGAGAAAACGTTTTTACCCGTCTGTACTATCGAGCAATCGTTTGTACCCATTCGTACTGACGAGTATATCATTTGTACCACCAAGAAAACATTTGTACCCGTCTGTACTATCGAGCAATCGTTTGTACCAGTTCGTATCGACGAGTATATCGTTTGTACCAACGAGAAAACGTTTGTACCCGTCCGTACTATAGAGCAATCGTTTGTACCCGTCTGTAATATCGAGCAATCGTTTGTACCTACTCGTACTGACGATTATATCGTTTGTATTACCGAGAAATCGTTTGTACCCGTTTGTACCATCGAGCAATCGTTTGTACCCGTTCGTATCGACGAGTACATAGTTTGTACCACCGAGAAAACGATGTTACCCGTCTGTACTATCGAGCAATCGTTTGTACCCATCCGTACTGACGAGTATATCGTTTGTATCAACGAGAAAACGTTTGTACCCGTCTGTACTATCGAGCAATCGTTTGTACCCATTCGTACTGACACGTACATCGTTTGTACCAACGAGAAAACGTTTGTGCCCGTCTGAACTATCGAGCAATCGTTTGTACCCGTTCGTATCGACAAGTATTTCGTGTGTACCGCCGAGCGTAAGTTTCGTAGAGTATGTAAGTAAGTAAACGGAGATGGGTTCAAACGATTAATCGGCAGTACAAATGATATGCTCGTCGATACGAACGGGTAGAAACGATTGCTCGATAGTACAGACGGGTACAAACCTTTTCTCGGTGGTACAAACGATATACTCGTTAGTACGACGGGGTACAAACGATTGCTTGATATTACAGATGGGTACAAACGATTGCTCGATAGTTCAGACGGGTAGAAACGTATTCTCCTTGGTACAAACGATATACTCGTCAGTACGAATGGGTACAAACGATTGCTCGAAACTACAGACGGGTACACACGTTTTCTCGGTGGTACAAACGATATACTCGTCAGTACGAATGGGTACAAACGATTGCTCGATACTACAGACGGGTACAAACGTTTTCTCGTTGGTACAAACGATATACTCGTCAGTACGAATGGGTACAAACGATTGCTCGATAGTACAGACGGGTACACCCGTTTTCTCGTTGGTACAACGATATATTCGTCGATTCCAACGATATATTCGTCGATACCAACGGGTACAAACGATTGCTCGATAGTACAGACGGGTAAAAACGTTTTCTCGTTGGTACAAACGATATACTCGTCAGTACGAAGGGGTACAAACGATTGCTTGATATTACAGACAGGTACAAACGATTGCTCGATAGTACAGTCGAGTATAAACGTTTTCTCATTGGTACAAACGATTTACTCGTCGATACGAATAGGTACAAACGATTCCTCGATAGTTCAGACGGGTACAAACGTTTTCTCGGTACAAACGATATACTCGTCGATACGAACGGGTACAAACCATTGCTCGATAGTACAGACGGGTACAAAGATTTCTCGGCGGTAGAAACGATATACTTGTCGATACGAACGGGTACAAACGATTGCTCGATAGGATAGACGGGTACAAACGTTTTCTCGGTGGTACAAACGATATACTCGTCAGTACGAATGGGTACAAACGATTGCTCGATAGTACAGACCGGTACGAACGTTTTCTCGGTGGTGCAAACGATAGACTCGTCGATACCAACGGGTACAAACGATTGCTCGATAGTACAGACGGGTACAAACGTTTTCTCGGTGGTACAAACGATATACTCGTCAGTACGACGGGGTACAAACGATTGCTTGATATTACAGATGGGTACAAACGATTGCTCGATAGTTCAGACGATTACAAACGTTTTCTCCTTGGTACAAACGATATACTCGTCAGTACGAATGGGTGCAAACGATTGCTCGAAACTACAGACGGGTACACACGTTTTCTTGGTGGTACAAATGATTTACTCGTCGATACGAATAGGTAACAAAGATTCCTCGATAGTTCAGACGGGTACAAACGTTTTCTCGGTGGTAGAAACGAAATACTCGTCGATACGAACGGGTACAAACGATTGCTCGATAGTACAGACGGGTACAAACGATTTCTCGGTGGTACAAACGATATACTCGCTGATACGAACGGGTACAAACGATTGCTCGATAGTACAGACGGGTACAAACGATTTCTCGGCAGTACAAACGATTTCTCGGCAGTACAAACGATATACTTGTCGATACGAACAGGTACACACGATTGCTCGATAGTACAGATGGGTACAAACGTTTTCTCGGTGGTACAAACGAAATACTCGTTTTTACGAACGGGTACAAACGATTGCTCGATAGTACAGACGGGTACAAACGTTTTCTCGGTGGTACAAACGATTGCTCGATAGTACAGACGGGTACAAACGTTTTCTCGGTGGTACAAACGATTGCTCGATAGTACAGACGGGTACAATCGTTTTCTCGGTGGTACAAACGATATACTCGTCGGTACGACGGGGTACAAACGATTGCTTGATATTACAGATGGGTGCAATCGATTGCTCGATAGTTCAGACGGGTACAAACGTTTTCTCCTTGGTACAAACGATATACTCGTCAGTACGAATGGGTACAAACGATTGCTCGATACTACAGACGGGTACAAACGTTTTCTCGGTGGTACAAGCGATATACTCGTCAGTACGAATGGGTACAAACGATTGCTCGATACTACAGACGGGTACAAACGATTGCTCGATAGTACAGACGGGTAGAAACATTTTCTCCTTGGTACAAACGATAAACTCGTCAGTACGACCGGGTACAAACGATTGCTCGATAGCACAGACGGGTACAAACGATTTATCTGCGGTACAAACGATATACTTGTCAGTACGAGGGAGTACAAACCAGTACTTGACATTACAGACGGGTAAAAACGATTGCTCGATAGTATAGACGGGTACTAACGTTTTCTCGGTGGTACAAACTATATACTCGTTGATACCAACGGGTACAAACGTTTTCTCGTTGGTGCAAACGATATACTCGTCGATACCAACGGATACGAACGATTTCTCTGTGGTACAAACGATATACTTGTCGGTACGAAGGGAAATAAAAAAATAAAAAAATCGACATTTTTTTTTTTCAAAAAAAATTTTGCAAAAAATAATTCAAAAAAAAAATGTCAACGGTACAAACGGGTACAAACGATTCTCTTTCCATTCGCGTTTATTAAAATTGTTTTGCTCTAAATGGGTTGCGGTCCATTTTTCCGTACCCTCGTACTTTTTTCCCCCTTAAGGTACAAACGAAATTAAAGGCGGTACAAACGGGTACAAAACGAGTACAAACGAATGCAAAAAAAAAAATTACTTTCTGTAAAGTCAGTTGCCAAGTTCACACAGGTCAAATAAGCTTACTACAAACGATATCCAACCTCTTAAAACGTTTGTAGTTGTTTGTAGTTCCCGACCTATCGTTTGTAGTTGCGCGAAAATCGAACTACGAACGAGGAAAGCACCGACAAATGATTTTTCAAGGCCTCTCTTCGGAATTATTCGTTTGTAGTGGCAAACAAGCTCACTACAAACGATGAACGACCTCTTAAAACGTTTGTAGTTGCGCGAAAATCAAACTACAAATGAGGAAAGCACCTGAAAATAAGTTTTGAACGCTTCTCGTTGAAATATCTTGTTTGTAGTGGCAAATAAGCCTACTACAAACGATGTCCGACCTCTCAAAACGTTTGTAGTTGTTTGTAGTTCCCGAATTATCGTTTGTATTTGCGCGAAAATCGAACTACAAACAAGGAAATCACCTGAAAATGAGTTTTTAACGCTTCTCGTTGGAATATCTTGTTTGTAATGGCAAGTAAGGTTACTACAAACGATATCCAACCTCTCAAAACGTTTGCAGTTGTTTGTAGTTCCCGAATTATCGTTTGTAGTTGCGCAAAAATCGAACTACGAATGAGAAAAGCCCCGAAAAATTATTTTTTAAAGCTTCTCTTCGGAATTATTCATTCGTAGTGGCAAACTAGCTTACTACAAACGATACCCGACCTCTCAAAACGTTTGTAGTTGTTTGTAGTTCCCGAATTATCGTTTGTAGTTGCGCGAAAATCAAACTACAAACGAGGAAAGCACCTGAAAATGAGTTTTGAACGCTTCTCGTTTGTACATCTTGTTTGTAGTGGCAAATAAGGTTACTACAAACGATATCCGACCTCTCAAAACGTTTGCAGTTGTTTGTAGTTTCCGAATTATCGTTTGTAGTTGCGCGAAAATCGAACTGCAAACGAGGAAAGCACCTGAAAATGAGTTTCAAACGCTTCTCGTTGGAATATCTTGTTTGTAGTGGCAAATAAGCTTACTACAAACGATATCCGACCTCTTAAAACGGTTGTAGTTGTTTCTAGTTCCCGAATTATCGTTTGTAGTTGCGCGAAAATCAAACTACAAACGGGGAAAGCACCTGAAAATGAGTTTCGAACGCTTCTCGTTAGGATATCTTGTTTGTAGTGGCAAATAAGGTTACTACAAACGATATCCAACCTCTCAAAACGTTTGCAGTTGTTTGTAGTTCGCGAATTATCGTTTGTAGTTGCGCGAAAATCAAACTACAAACGCGGAAAGCACCTGAAAATGAGTTTCGAAAGCTTCTCGTTAGGATATCCTGTTTGTAGTGGCAAATAAGCTTACTACAAACGATATCCAACCTCTTAAAACGTTTGTAGTTGTTTGTAGTTCCCGACCTATCGTTTGTAGTTGCGCGAAAATCGAACTACGAACGAGGAAAGCTGCGACAAATGATTTTTCAAGGCCTCTCTTCGGAATTATTCGTTTGTAGTGGCAAACAAGCTCACTACAGACGATGAACGACCTCTTAAAACGTTTGTAGTTGTTTGTAGTTTGCGATTAGTCGTTTGTAGTTGCGCGAAAATCAAACTACAAACGAGGAAAGCACCTGAAAATGAGTTTCGAAAGCTTCTCGTTAGGATATCTTGTTTGTAGTGGCAAATAAGGGTACTACAAACGATATCCAACCTCTTAAAACGTTTGTAGTTGTTTGTAGTTCCCGACCTATCGTTTGTAGTTGCGCGAAAATCGAACTACGAACGAGGAAAGCACCGACAAATGATTTTTCAAGGCCTCTCTTCGGAATTATTCGTTTGTAGTGGCAAACAAGCTCACTACAAACGATGAACGACCTCTTAAAACGTTTGTAGTTGTTTGTAGTTTGCGATTAGTCGTATGTAGTTGCGCGAAAATCAATCTACGAACGAAGAAAGCATCAAAAATGATTTTTCAAAGCTTCTCTTCAAGATTATTCGTTTGTAGTGGCAAACTAGCTTATTACAAACGATACACGACCTGTCAAAACGTTTGTGGTTATTTGTAGTTCCCGAATTATCGTTTGTAGTTGCGCGAAAATCGAACTACAAACAAGGAAATCACCTGAAAATGAGTTTTTAACGCTTCTCGTTGGAATATCTTGGTTGTAATGGCAAATAAGGTTACTACAAACGATATCCAACCTCTCAAAACGTTTGCAGTTGTTTGTAGTTCCCGAATTATCGTTTGTAGTTGCGCAAAAATCGAACTACGAATGAAAAAAGCCCCGAAAAATTATTTTTTAAAGCTTCTCTTCGGAATTATTCATTCGTAGTGGCAAACTAGCTTACTACAAACGATATCCGACCTTTCAAAACGTTTGTGGTTGTTTGTAGTTGTCGAATGATCGTCTGTAGTTGCGCGAAAATCGAACTACAAACAAGAAAAGCCCCCGAAAATGGGTTTTTAACGGTTTTCCTCAGAAGTGCTCGCCTGTAGTGGTAAACTAGATTGAAAAATCATTTTTCGGCGCTTTCCTCGTTTGTGGTTCGATTTTCGCGCAACTACAAGCGATAATTCGGGAACTACAAACTACTGCAAATGTTTGAAGAGGTCGGATATCGTTTGTAGTAAACTTATTTTCCATTACAAACAAGATATTCTAACGAGAAGGGTTCAAAGGCTATTTTCAGATGCTATCCTCGTTCAGAGTTCGACTTTCGCGCCACTACAAATGATAACTCAGGAACTACAAACAACTACAAACGTTTTAAGAGGTCCAATATCGTTTGTAGTAAGCTTGTTTGCCATTACAAATGAGCTATTCAAACGAAAAGCATCGGAAACCCATTTTCAGTCGCTTTCCTCGTTTGTAGTTCGATTTTCGCCCGATTACGAACGATAATTCGGGAACTACAAACAACTACAAACGTTTTAAGAGGTCCGATATCGTTTGTAGTAAGATTACATGCCACTACAAACAAGGCATTTTAACGAGAAGCGTTCGAAACTCATTTTCAGGTGCTTTCCTCGTTTGTAGTTCGATTTTCGCGCAACTACAAACGATAATTTAGCAACTACAAACAACTACACACGTTTTGACAGGTCGTGTATCGTTTGTAGTAAGCTAGTTTACCACTACGAACGAATAATCTTGATGAGAAGCCTTGAAAAGTCATTTTTGGTGCTTTCCTCATTCGTAGATTGATTTTCGCCAAACTACAAACGATTATTCACAAACTACAAACATCGACAAACGTTTTAAGAGGTCGTATATCGTTTGTAGTAAGCTTTTTTGCCACTACAAACGAATAATTCCGAAGAGAAGCCTTGACATATCATTTTTCAGTGCTTTCCTCGTTCGTGTTCGATTTTCAGGCAACTACAAACGATAATTCGGGAACTACAAACGTCTACAAACGCTTTGAATGGTTGGATATCGTTTGTAGTAAACTTATTTGCCACTACAAACAAGATATTCTAACGAGAAGCGTTCAAAACGCATTTTCAGGTACTTTCCTCGTGTGTAGTCCGATTTTCGCGCAACTACAAACGATAATTCGGAAACTACAAGCAACTCCAAACATTTTGACAGGTCGTGTGTCGTTGTAGTAAGCTAGTTTGCCACCACAAATGAATAATCTTGAAGAGAAGCCTTGAAAAATAATTTTTGGTGCTTTCCTCGTTTGTAGATTGATTTTCGCGCAACTACAAACAATTATTCGCAAACTACAAACAACTACACACGTTTTGACAGGTCGTGTATTGTTTTTAGTAAGCCAGTTTGCCACTACAAACGAATAATCTTGAAGAGAAACCTCGAAAAATAGTTTTGGTCCTTTCCTCGTTCGTAGATTGATTTTCGCGCAACTACAAACGATTATTCGCAAACTACCAACAACTACAAACGATTTAAGAGGTCGTATATCGTTTGTAGTAAGCTCCTTTGCCACTTGAAACGAATAATTCCCAAGAGAAGCCTTGAAAAATCATTTTTCGGTGCTTTCCTCGTTCATAGATTGATTTTCGCGTGACTACAAACGATAATTCGGAAACTACAAACAACTACAAACGTTTCAAGAGTTCCGATGTCGTATTTAGTAAGCTTATTTGCCACTACAAACAAGATATCCAAACGAGAAGCGTTCAAAACTCATTTTTAGGTGTTTTCTTCGTTTGTAGTTTGATTTTCGCGCAACTACAAACGATAATTCGGGAACTACAAACAACTACAAACGTTTTGAGAGGTCGGATATCGTTTGTAGTAACCTTATTTGCCACTACAAACAAGATATCCTAACGAGAAGCGTTCGAAACTCATTTTCAGGTGCTTTCCCCGTTTGTAGTTTGATTTTCGCGCAACTACAAACGATAATTCGGGAACTACAAACAACCACAAACGTTTTGACAGGTCGTGTATCGTTTGTAGTAAGCTAGTTTGCCACTACAAATGAATAATCTTGAAGAGAAGCCTTGAAAAATCATTTTTGATGCTTTCCTCGTTCGTAGATTGACTTTCGCGCAACTACAAACGACTAATCGCAAACTACAAATAACTACAAACGTTTTAAGAGGTCGTTCATCGTTTGTAGTGAGCTTGTTTGCCACTACAAACGAATAATTCCGCAGAGAGGCCTTGAAAAATCATTTGTCGGCGCTTTCTTCGTTTATAGTTCGATTTTCGCCCAACTACAAAAGATAATTCGGGAACTACAAACAACTACAAACATTTTGAGAGGTCCGATATCGTTTGTAGTAAGCTTATTTGCCACTACAAACAAGATATCCTAACGAGAAGCGTTCGAAACTCATTTTCAGGTGCTTTCCTCCTTTGTAGTTCGATTTTCGCGCAACTACAAACGATAATTCGGAAACTACAAACAACTGCAAACGTTTCGAGAGGTCGGATATCGTTTGTAGTAAGCTTATTTGCCACTACAAACAAGATATCCTAACGACAAGCGTTCGAGACTCATTTTCAGATTCCTTCCTCGTTTGTAGTTCGATTTTCGCGCAACTACAAACGATAATTCGGAAACTACAAACAACTACAATCGTTTTGAGAGGTTCGATATCGTTTGTAGTAAACTTATTTGCCACTCCAAAAAAGATATTCCAACGAGAAGCGTTCAGAACTCATTTTCAGGTGCTTTCCTCGTTTGTAGTTCGATTTTCGCGCAACTACAAACGATAATCCGGGAACTACAAACAACTACACACGTTTTGACAGGTTGTGTATCGTTTGTAGTAAGCTAGTTTGCCACTGCAAATGAATAATCTTGAAGAGAAGCTTTGAAAAATCATTTTTAATGCTTTTCTCGTTCGTAGATTGATTTTCGCGCAACTACAAACGACTAATCGCAAACTACAAACAACTACAAACGTTTTAAGAGGTCGTTCATCGTTTGTAGTGAGCTTGTTTGCCATTACAAACGAATAATTCCGCAGAGAGGCCTTGAAAAATCATTTGTCGGTGCTTTCCTCGTTCGTAGTTCGATTTTTGCGCAACTACAAACGATAGGTCGAGAACTACAAACAACTACAAACGTTTTAAGAGGTTGGATATCGTTTGTAGTAAGCTTATTTGCCACTACAAACAAGATATCCAAACGAGAAGCGTTCGAAACTCATTTTCAGGTGCTTTCCTCGTTTGTAGTTTGATTTTCGCGCAACTACAAACGATAATTCGGGAACTACAAACAACTACAAACGTTTTGAGAGATCGGATATCGTTTGCAGTAAGCTAGTTTGCCACTACGAATAAATAATTCCGAAGAGAAGCTTTAAAAAATAATTTTTCGGGGCTTTTCTCATTCGTAGTTCGATTTTTGCGCAACTACAAACGATAATTCGGGAACTACAAACAACTGCAAACGTTTTGAGAGGTGTGATATCGTTTGTAGTAACCTTATTTGCCACTACAAACAAGATATCCAAACGAGATGCGTTCAAAACTCATTTTCAGGTGCTTTCCTCGTTTGTAGTTTGATTTTCGCGCAACTACAAACGATAATTCGGGAACTACAAACAACTACAAACGTTTTGAGAGGTCGGATATCGTTTGTAGTAACCTTATTTGCCACTACAAACAAGATATCCTAACGAGAAGCGTTCGAAACTCATTTTCAGGTGCTTTCCTCGTTTGTAATTTGATTTTCGCGCAACTACAAACGATAATTCGCGAACTACAAACAACTGCAAACGTTTTGAGAGGTTGGATATCGTTTGTAGTAACCTTATTTGCCACTACAAACAAGATATCCTAACGAGAAGCGTTCGAAACTCATTTTCAGGTGCTTTCCCCGTTTGTAGTTTGATTTTCGCGCAACTACAAACGATAATTCGGGAACTACGAACAACCACAAACGTTTTGACAGGTCCTGTATCGTTTGTAATAAGCTAGTTTGCCACTACAAACGAATAATCTTGAAGAGAAGCTTTGAAAAATCATTTTTGATGCTTTCCTCGTTCGTAGATTGATTTTCGCGCAACTACAAACGACTAATCTCAAACTACAAACAACTACAAACGTTTTAAGAGGTCGTTCATCGTTTGTAGTGAGCTTGTTTGCCACTACAAACGAATAATTCCGAAGAGAGTCCTTGAAAAATCATTTGTCGGTGCTTTCCTCGATCGTAGTTCGATTTTCGCGCAACTACAAACGATAGGTCGGGAACTACAAACAACTACAAACGTTTTAAGAGGTTGGATATCGTTTGTAGTAAGTTTATTTGCCACTACAAACAAGATATCCTAACGAGAAGCTTTCGAAACTCATTTTCAGATTCTTTCCTCGTTTGTAGTTCGATTTTCGCGCAACTACAAACGATAATTCGGAAACTACAAACAACTACAATCGTTTTGGGAGGTTCGATATCGTTTGTAGTAAACTTATTTGCCACTCCAAACAAGATATTCCAACGAGAAGCGTTCAGAACTCATTTTCAGGTGCTTTCCTCGTTTGTAGTTCGATTTTCGCGCAACTACAAACGATATTCCGGGAACTACAAACAACTACAAACGTTTTGAGAGGTCGGATATCGTTTGTAGTAACCTTATTTGCCACTACAAACAAGATATCCTAACGAGAAGCGTTCGAAACTCATTTTCAGGTGCTTTCCCCGTTTGTAGTTTGATTTTCGCGCAACTACAAACGATAATTCGGGAACTACAAACAACCACAAACGTTTTGACAGGTCGTGTATCGTTTGTAGTAAGCTAGTTTGCCACTACAAATGAATGATCTTGAAGAGAAGCCTTGAAAAATCATTTTTGATGCTTTCCTCGTTCGTAGATTGATTTTCGCGCAACTACAAACGACTAATCGCAAACTACAAACAACTACAAACGTTTTAAGAGGTCGTTCATCGTTTGTAGTGAGCTTGTTTGCCACTACAAACGAATAATTCCGCAGAGAGGCCTTGAAAAATCATTTGTCGGCGCTTTCTTCGTTTATAGTTCGATTTTCGCCCAACTACAAAAGATAATTCGGGAACTACAAACAACTACAAACATTTTGAGAGGTCCGATATCGTTTGTAGTAAGCTTATTTGCCACTACAAACAAGATATCCTAACGAGAAGCGTTCGAAACTCATTTTCAGGTGCTTTCCTCGTTTGTAGTTCGATTTTCGCGCAACTACAAACGATAATTCGGAAACTACAAACAACTGCAAACGTTTTGAGAGGTCGGATATCGTTTGTAGTAAGCTTATTTGCCACTACAAACAAGATATCCTAACGACAAGCGTTCGAGACTCATTTTCAGATTCTTTCCTCGTTTGTAGTTCGATTTTCGCGCAACTACAAACGATAATTCGGAAACTACAAACAACTACAATCGTTTTGAGAGGTTCGATATCGTTTGTAGTAAACTTATTTGCCACTCCAAACAAGATATTCCAACGAGAAGCGTTCAGAACTCATTTTCAGGTGCTATCCTCGTTTGTAGTTCGATTTTCGCGCAACTACAAACGATAATCCGGGAACTACAAACAACTACACACGTTTTGACAGGTTGTGTATCGTTTGTAGTAAGCTAGTTTGCCACTACAAACAAGATATCCTAACGAGAAGCGTTCGAAACTCATTTTCAGGTGCTTTCCCCGTTTGTAGTTTGATTTTCGCGCAACTACAAACGATAATTCGGGAACTACAAACAACCACAAACGTTTTGACAGGTCGTGTATCGTTTGTAGTAAGCTAGTTTGCCACTACAAATGAATAATCTTGAAGAGAAGCCTTGAAAAATCATTTTTGATGCTTTCCTCGTTCGTAGATTGATTTTCGCGCAACTACAAACGACTAATCGCAAACTACAAACAACTACAAACGCTTTAAGAGGTCGTTCATCGTTTGTAGTGAGCTTGTTTGCCACTACAAACAAGATATCCTAACGAGAAGCGTTCGAAACTCATTTTCAGGTGCTTTCCTCGTTTGTAATTTGATTTTCGCGCAACTACAAACGATAATTCGCGAACTACAAACAACTGCAAACGTTTTGAGAGGTTGGATATCGTTTGTAGTAACCTTATTTGCCACTACAAACAAGATATCCTAACGAGAAGCGTTCGAAACTCATTTTCAGGTGCTTTCCCCGTTTGTAGTTTGATTTTCGCGCAACTACAAACGATAATTCGGGAACTACGAACAACCACAAACGTTTTGACAGGTCCTGTATCGTTTGTAATAAGCTAGTTTGCCACTACAAACGAATAATCTTGAAGAGAAGCTTTGAAAAATCATTTTTGATGCTTTCCTCGTTCGTAGATTGATTTTCGCGCAACTACAAACGACTAATCGCAAACTACAAACAACTACAAACGTTTTAAGAGGTCGTTCATCGTTTGTAGTGAGCTTGTTTGCCACTACAAACGAATAATTCCGAAGAGAGGCCTTGAAAAATCATTTGTCGGTGCTTTCCTCGATCGTAGTTCGATTTTCGCGCAACTACAAACGATAGGTCGGGAACTACAAACAACTACAAACGTTTTAAGAGGTTGGATATCGTTTGTAGTAAGTTTATTTGCCACTACAAACAAGATATCCTAACGAGAAGCTTTCGAAACTCATTTTCAGATTCTTTCCTCGTTTGTACTTCGATTTTCGCGCAACTACAAACGATAATTCGGAAACTACAAACAACTACAATCGTTTTGGGAGGTTCGATATCGTTTGTAGTAAACTTATTTGCCACTCCAAACAAGATATTCCAACGAGAAGCGTTCAGAACTCATTTTCAGGTGCTTTCCTCGTTTGTAGTTCGATTTTCGCGCAACTACAAACGATATTCCGGGAACTACAAACAACTACAAACGTTTTGAGAGGTCGGATATCGTTTGTAGTAACCTTATTTGCCACTACAAACAAGATATCCTAACGAGAAGCGTTCGAAACTCATTTTCAGGTGCTTTCCCCGTTTGTAGTTTGATTTTCGCGCAACTACAAACGATAATTCGGGAACTACAAACAACCACAAACGTTTTGACAGGTCGTGTATCGTTTGTAGTAAGCTAGTTTGCCACTACAAATGAATGATCTTGAAGAGAAGCCTTGAAAAATCATTTTTGATGCTTTCCTCGTTCGTAGATTGATTTTCGCGCAACTACAAACGACTAATCGCAAACTACAAACAACTACAAACGTTTTAAGAGGTCGTTCATCGTTTGTAGTGAGCTTGTTTGCCACTACAAACGAATAATTCCGCAGAGAGGCCTTGAAAAATCATTTGTCGGCGCTTTCTTCGTTTATAGTTCGATTTTCGCCCAACTACAAAAGATAATTCGGGAACTACAAACAACTACAAACATTTTGAGAGGTCCGATATCGTTTGTAGTAAGCTTATTTGCCACTACAAACAAGATATCCTAACGAGAAGCGTTCGAAACTCATTTTCAGGTGCTTTCCTCCTTTGTAGTTCGATTTTCGCGCAACTACAAACGATAATTCGGAAACTACAAACAACTGCAAACGTTTTGAGAGGTCGGATATCGTTTGTAGTAAGCTTATTTGCCACTACAAACAAGATATCCTAACGACAAGCGTTCGAGACTCATTTTCAGATTCTTTCCTCGTTTGTAGTTCGATTTTCGCGCAACTACAAACGATAATTCGGAAACTACAAACAACTACAATCGTTTTGAGAGGTTCGATATCGTTTGTAGTAAACTTATTTGCCACTCCAAACAAGATATTCCAACGAGAAGCGTTCAGAACTCATTTTCAGGTGCTATCCTCGTTTGTAGTTCGATTTTCGCGCAACTACAAACGATAATCCGGGAACTACAAACAACTACACACGTTTTGACAGGTTGTGTATCGTTTGTAGTAAGCTAGTTTGCCACTACAAACAAGATATCCTAACGAGAAGCGTTCGAAACTCATTTTCAGGTGCTTTCCCCGTTTGTAGTTTTATTTTCGCGCAACTACAAACGATAATTCGGGAACTACAAACAACCACAAACGTTTTGACAGGTCGTGTATCGTTTGTAGTAAGCTAGTTTGCCACTACAAATGAATAATCTTGAAGAGAAGCCTTGAAAAATCATTTTTGATGCTTTCCTCGTTCGTAGATTGATTTTCGCGCAACTACAAACGACTAATCGCAAACTACAAACAACTACAAACGTTTTAAGAGGTCGTTCATCGTTTGTAGTGAGCTTGTTTGCCACTACAAACGAATAATTCCGCAGAGAGGCCTTGAAAAATCATTTGTCGGCGCTTTCTTCGTTTATAGTTCGATTTTCGCCCAACTACAAAAGATAATTCGGGAACTACAAACAACTACAAACATTTTGAGAGGTCCGATATCGTTTGTAGTAAGCTTATTTGCCACTACAAACAAGATATCCTAACGAGAAGCGTTCGAAACTCATTTTCAGGTGCTTTCCTCGTTTGTAGTTCGATTTTCGCGCAACTACAAACGATAATTCGGAAACTACAAACAACTGCAAACGTTTTGAGAGGTCGGATATCGTTTGTAGTAAGCTTATTTGCCACTACAAACAAGATATCCTAACGACAAGCGTTCGAGACTCATTTTCAGATTCTTTCCTCGTTTGTAGTTCGATTTTCGCGCAACTACAAACGATAATTCGGAAACTACAAACAACTACAATCGTTTTGAGAGGTTCGATATCGTTTGTAGTAAACTTATTTGCCACTCCAAACAAGATATTCCAACGAGAAGCGTTCAGAACTCATTTTCAGGTGCTTTCCTCGTTTGTAGTTCGATTTTCGCGCAACTACAAACGATAATCCGGGAACTACAAACAACTACACACGTTTTGACAGGTTGTGTATCGTTTGTAGTAAGCTAGTTTGCCACTGCAAACGAATAATCTTGAAGAGAAGCTTTGAAAAATCATTTTTAATGCTTTTCTCGTTCGTAGATTGATTTTCGCGCAACTACAAACGACTAATCGCAAACTACAAACAACTACAAACGTTTTCAGAGGTCGTTCATCGTTTGTAGTGAGCTTGTTTGCCATTACAAACGAATAATTCCACAGAGAGGCCTTGAAAAATCATTTGTCGGTGCTTTCCTCGTTCGTAGTTCGATTTTTGCGCAACTACAAACGATAGGTCGAGAACTACAAACAACTACAAACGTTTTAAGAGGTTGGATATCGTTTGTAGTAAGCTTATTTGCCACTACAAACAAGATATCCAAACGAGAAGCGTTCGAAACTCATTTTCAGGTGCTTTCCTCGTTTGTAGTTTGATTTTCGCGCCACTACAAACGATAATTCGGGAACTACAAACAACTACAAACGTTTTGAGAGATCGGATATCGTTTGCAGTAAGCTAGTTTGCCACTACGAATGAATAATTCCGAAGAGAAGCTTTAAAAAATAATTTTCCGGGGCTTTTCTCATTCGTAGTTCGATTTTTGCGCAACTACAAACGATAATTCGGGAACTACAAACAACTGCAAACGTTTTGAGAGGTTGGATATCGTTTGTAGTAACCTTATTTGCCACTACAAACAAGATATCCAAACGAGATGCGTTCAAAACTCATTTTCAGGTGCTTTCCTCGTTTGTAGTTTGATTTTCGCGCAACTACAAACGATAATTCGGGAACTACAGACAACTACAAACGTTTTGAGAGGTCGGATATCGTTTGTAGTAACCTTATTTGCCACTACAAACAAGATATCCTAACGAGAAGCGTTCGAAACTCATTTTCAGGTGCTTTCCTCGTTTGTAGTTTGATTTTCGCGCAACTACAAACGATAATTCGCGAACTACAAACAACTGCAAACGTTTTGAGAGGTTGGATATCGTTTGTAGTAACCTTATTTGCCACTACAATCAAGATATCCTAACGAGAAGCGTTCGAAACTCATTTTCAGGTGCTTTCCCCGTTTGTAGTTTGATTTTCGCGCAACTACAAACGATAATTCGGGAACTACGAACAACCACAAACGTTTTGACAGGTCCTGTATCGTTTGTAATAAGCTAGTTTGCCACTACAAACGAATAATCTTGAAGAGAAGCTTTGAAAAATCATTTTTGATGCTTTCCTCGTTCGTAGATTGATTTTCGCGCAACTACAAACGACTAATCGCAAACTACAAACAACTACAAACGTTTTAAGAGGTCGTTCATCGTTTGTAGTGAGCTTGTTTGCCACTACAAACGAATAATTCCGAAGAGAGGCCTTGAAAAATCATTTGTCGGTGCTTTCCTCGATCGTAGTTCGATTTTCGCGCAACTACAAACGATAGGTCGGGAACTACAAACAACTACAAACGTTTTAAGAGGTTGGATATCGTTTGTAGTAAGCTTATTTGCCACTACAAACAAGATATCCTAACGAGAAGCGTTCGAAACTCATTTTCAGGTGCTTTCCTCGTTTGTAGTTCGATTTTCGCGCAACTACAAACGATAATTCGGAAACTACAAACAACTGCAAACGTTTTGAGAGGTCGGATATCGTTTGTAGTAAGCTTATTTGCCACTACAAACAAGATATCCTAACGACAAGCGTTCGAGACTCATTTTCAGATTCTTTCCTCGTTTGTAGTTCGATTTTCGCGCAACTACAAACGATAATTCGGAAACTACAAACAACTACAATCGTTTTGAGAGGTTCGATATCGTTTGTAGTAAACTTATTTGCCACTCCGAACAAGATATTCCAACGAGAAGCGTTCAGAACTCATTTTCAGGTGCTTTCCTCGTTTGTAGTTCGATTTTCGCGCAACTACAAACGATAATCCGGGAACTACAAACAACTACACACGTTTTGACAGGTTGTGTATCGTTTGTAGTAAGCTAGTTTGCCACTGCAAACGAATAATCTTGAAGAGAAGCTTTGAAAAATCATTTTTAATGCTTTTCTCGTTCGTAGATTGATTTTCGCGCAACTACAAACGACTAATCGCAAACTACAAACAACTACAAACGTTTTAAGAGGTCGTTCATCGTTTGTAGTGAGCTTGTTTGCCATTACAAACGAATAATTCCACAGAGAGGCCTTGAAAAATCATTTGTCGGTGCTTTCCTCGTTCGTAGTTCGATTTTTGCGCAACTACAAACGATAGGTCGAGAACTGCAAACAACTACAAACGTTTTAAGAGGTTGGATATCGTTTGTAGTAAGCTTATTTGCCACTACAAACAAGATATCCTAACGAGAAGCTTTCGAAACTCATTTTCAGGTGCTTTCCTCGTTTGTAGTTTGATTTTCGCGCAACTACAATCGATAATTCGCGAACTACAAACAACTGCAAACGTTTTGAGAGGTCGGATATCGTTTGTAGTACGCTTATTTGCTACTACAAACAAGATATCCTAACGAGAAGCGTTCGAGACTCATTTTCAGATTCTTTCCTCGTTTGTAGTTTGATTTTCGCGCAACTACAAACGATAATTCGGAAACTACAAACAACTACAATCGTTTTGAGAGGTTCGATATCGTTTGTAGTAAACTTATTTGCCACTCCAAACAAGATATTCCAACGAGAAGCGTTCAGAACTCATTTTCAGGTGCTTTCCTCGTTTGTAGTTCGATTTTCGCGCAACTACAAACGATAATCCGGGAACTACAAACAACTACACACGTTTTGACAGGTCGTCTATCTTTTTTAGTAAGCTAGTTTGCCACTACAAACGAATAATCTTGAAGAAAAGCCTCGAAAAATTATTTTTGGTACTATCCTCGTTCGTAGATTGATTTTCGCGCAACTACAAACGCTTAATCGCAAACTACAAACAACTAAAAACGTTTGAAGAGTCCGTTTATCGTTTGTAGTAAGCTTGTTTGCCACTACAAACGAATGATTCCCAAGAGAAGCCTTGAAAAATCATTTTCCGGTGCTTTCCCCGTCCGTAGTTCGATTTTCGCGCAACTACAAACAATAATTCGGGAACTACAAACAACTACAAACGTTTTAAGAGGTCCGATATCGTTTGTAGTAAGCTTATTTGCCATTACAAATGAGCTATTCTAACGAGAAGCCTCGGAACCCTATTTTCGGTCGCTTTCTTCGTTTATAGTTCGATTTTCGCCCAACTACAAACGATAATTCGGGAACTACAAACAACTACAAACATTTTGAGAGGTTCGATATCGTTTGTAGTAAGCTTATTTGCCACTACAAACAAGATATTCCAACGAGAAGCGTTCAAAAATCATTTTCAGGTGCCTTCCTCGTTTGTAGTTCGTTTTTCGCGCAACTACAAACGATAATTCGGGAACTACAAACAACTACAAACGTTTTGAGAGATCGGATATCGTTTGCAGTAAGCTAGTTTGCCACTACGAATGAATAATTCCGAAGAGAAGCTTTAAAAAATAATTTTTCGGGGCTTTTCTCATTCGTAGTTCGATTTTTGCGCAACTACAAACGATAATTCGGGAACTACAAACAACTGCAAACGTTTTGAGAGGTTGGATATCGTTTGTAGTAACCTTATTTGCCACTACAAACAAGATATCCAAACGAGATGCGTTCAAAACTCATTTTCAGGTGCTTTCCTTGTTTGTAGTTTGATTTTCGCGCAACTACAAACGATAATTCGGGAACTACAAACAACTACAAACGTTTTGAGAGGTCGGATATCGTTTGTAGTAACCTTATTTGCCACTACAAACAAGATATCCTAACGAGAAGCGTTCGAAACTCATTTTCAGGTGCTTTCCTCGTTTGTAGTTTGATTTTCGCGCAACTACAAACGATAATTCGCGAACTACAAACAACTGCAAACGTTTTGAGAGGTTGGATATCGTTTGTAGTAACCTTATTTGCCACTACAAACAAGATATCCTAACGAGAAGCGTTCGAAACTCATTTTCAGGTGCTTTCCCCGTTTGTAGTTTGATTTTCGCGCAACTACAAACGATAATTCGGGAACTACGAACAACCACAAACGTTTTGACAGGTCCTGTATCGTTTGTAATAAGCTAGTTTGCCACTACAAACGAATAATCTTGAAGAGAAGCTTTGAAAAATCATTTTTGATGCTTTCCTCGTTCGTAGATTGATTTTCGCGCAACTACAAACGACTAATCTCAAACTACAAACAACTACAAACGTTTTAAGAGGTCGTTCATCGTTTGTAGTGAGCTTGTTTGCCACTACAAACGAATAATTCCGAAGAGAGTCCTTGAAAAATCATTTGTCGGTGCTTTCCTCGATCGTAGTTCGATTTTCGCGCAACTACAAACGATAGGTCGGGAACTACAAACAACTACAAACGTTTTAAGAGGTTGGATATCGTTTGTAGTAAGTTTATTTGCCACTACAAACAAGATATCCTAACGAGAAGCTTTCGAAACTCATTTTCAGGTGCTTTCCTCGTTTGTAGTTTGATTTTCGCGCAACTACAATCGATAATTCGCGAACTACAAACAACTGCAAACGTTTTGAGAGGTCGGATATCGTTTGTAGTACGCTTATTTGCTACTACAAACAAGATATCCTAACGAGAAGCGTTCGAGACTCATTTTCAGATTCTTTCCTCGTTTGTAGTTCGATTTTCGCGCAACTACAAACGATAATTCGGAAACTACAAACAACTACAATAGTTTTGAGAGGTTCGATATCGTTTGTAGTAAACTTATTTGCCACTCCAAACAAGATATTCCAACGAGAAGCGTTCAGAACTCATTTTCAGGTGCTTTCCTCGTTTGTAGTTCGATTTTCGCGCAACTACAAACGATAATCCGGGAACTACAAACAACTACACACGTTTTGACAGGTCGTCTATCTTTTTTAGTAAGCTAGTTTGCCACTACAAACGAATAATCTTGAAGAAAAGCCTCGAAAAATTATTTTTGGTACTATCCTCGTTCGTAGATTGATTTTCGCGCAACTAAAAACGCTTAATCGCAAACTACAAACAACTAAAAACGTTTGAAGAGTCCGTTTATCGTTTGTAGGAAGCTTGTTTGCCACTACAAACGAATGATTCCCAAGAGAAGCCTTGAAAAATCATTTTCCGGTGCTTTCCCCGTCCGTAGTTCGATTTTCGCGCAACTACAAACAATAATTCGGGAACTACAAACAACTACAAACGTTTTAAGAGGTCCGATATCGTTTGTAGTAAGCTTATTTGCCATTACAAATGAGCTATTCTAACGAGAAGCCTCGGAACCCTATTTTCGGTCGCTTTCTTCGTTTATAGTTCGATTTTCGCCCAACTACAAACGATAATTCGGGAACTACAAACAACTACAAACATTTTGAGAGGTTCGATATCGTTTGTAGTAAGCTTATTTGCCACTACAAACAAGATATTCCAACGAGAAGCGTTCAAAAATCATTTTCCGGTGCCTTCCTCGTTTGTAGTTCGTTTTTCGCGCAACTACACACGATGATTCAGGAACTACAAACAACTACAGACGTTTTGACAGGTCGCATATTGTTTGTAGTAAGCTACTTTCTTACAATAGGCCGCCAATCACGAAAAAAAATGGTCGCAAAATCATTTTTCCACATCTATCTATCGTTTTTTTCGAAAATTCGATTTTTTTCGGAAACGGTTCAACCACAAACAAAAATAATTTCACTACAATCAACTACAAACGATTTTGAATGAAAAATAACTGCGCCCGCTTATATATTTTCATTAAGGGGGCTGACTTTTTTTTTAAGGGCCCTAATTTTTTTTCTGAGTTACTACAAACGAAATCGTTTGTACTACAATCAACTACAAACAAAAACAATCCGAAATAATTAAAAAAAATTAAGATCGGTCATACTCGGGTGCCAAGTTCACACAGCCCTCGCAAGGGCCACGGCATGCGAGAGGAATAGACCATTGGCAGAGATACGGGCCCCGATTCGCGGGGAATCCGGACGAAGATGCCGAGGAATTTCTGTGGAGAATGCACGAATATTGCATCTCAAGGAAGCTTACGGAGGAAGATCTGATGGACGCCCTTTCCGAGGCTTTCACCCGTGACGCGCTCCTATGGTTGAGAGTAGAACGAGAGGAATGGAGCTCGTGCGAGGAATTTGTATTCTACTTTCGGGAACGATTCGGCCATGGTGACCTGCAAGAAAGTCTGAGAAAGGAAATAGAACTCCGCACGCAGGGGCCAGGAGAGCCTATGGCGGAGTTCATCGTGAAAATCCGGACCCTCTTCAATCACCTGAGCCCACCGTTGAGTAAAGAGACTCAACTGGATATATGCTGCGAGAATCTGCACCCGGATTACGCCGAGCACATCCAGCGAAGGGATGTGAGCAGCTTCCTCGATCTCCAGCGGCTGGGACGCAGCCGCGAGATATTTTGGGGAAAGGCGAAGGCATACAGGGCACCGCCGAAAAAGGGTCTGACATTCGTGCCCTCAGCATCGTATGAACAGCGTGGCCGGGAGGCCCACATGAAGATAGCCGCCCTGGAGGAACCAGAGGAATACGAACCCGCCGAGTATGAGGAGGACTACCCCACTTCCCCGCCTGCCCCTCCATCTCCGTACCGAACCCCTCGCCAGAACCCTTCAGACTCAGCCGCGAAGATCAAGGGTCGTAGCGACTACCCCAAGAAGGCGAAGCAGCCTCAGAAACCCCCTTCCCCGCCTAAACCCCCATCCGCCCCTTGCTCCCCACATACCTAGAAAAACCCACCAGCCAAACCCCCCGCCAATCCCCCACGAATTCCCCAAAGCCCGTCTCCGGAACAACCGCGGCCCAGCAATCCTGAAGGAGCTGGCCCGAGGTGTTATAACTGCCGGCAACCGGGACACCGTTACCGGGAGTGCACACAGCTAATGGGCCGATTCTGCAGAATCTGTGGATGGCCCGGATGCGACGTGAATTCGTGCCGGAATTGCGAACGAAAGCGTTCGGAAAACGCCCGGTCGGGAGGGCAGTAAGCCCCTGTACCTCGCGACGGTCGTTAAAGAAGGAGAACCTCCTTCAGATACCCCGACCCCAGCCGCAGCCTGACTGCGCCATGACGAGCGTAGCACCAGAGCGGCAGGCAGAGTCCAACCCGCCCCCAACAGAAATAGAAACCAGAACAGACTTGTTCCCGTGCGAACATATGGCTTCCCGAGAAGAGGAAGGTGTGGCTGACCGAGAAGAAATGTTTATCGGAGCTTTAAGTATGGATGCTCGCCACCACTTATGGATTAACGTGGGTGGCGAACTCCTATTAGCGTTGGTAGACCCCGGATCTACGACAACGTACCTCGGGCTGGAGGTAGCAAGGAGGAGAGGACTCCTCTTGCAACCGATAGTGGAGGGCGTTCGGGTCGCCAACGGGGCAGTAGTTCCGGTAGACGGGGCAGTCACCCTGACCTTCGATCTCGCAGGAAAATTCCAATCCCTCCAGGTACGTGTAGCCGCGTTAGGCTACGAATTTGTTATGGGGATGGACTTTTTGAGATTGTTCGGAATGCGTGTGGATTACAAAACGGATACGTGTTCCCTTCACGGTGGACCGGAGCGTAGCTTCGCGACGCCGGGTGGGCCACGTTGGAGCATCCCCGCATTCCCCGAGGCTGCAGGCTTGGAACCTGCCTCGGTCTCGGCAAATAGACGTCTAGAGTCCCTTCTGCACGAGCTAGTATCCCCCTCACAGGACGGACAGTTAGGACGAACGAACCTGACGCAACATTACATCGACGTGCAAGGGCACCCCCCTATCGGGCAGAAGCCCCGTACCTCCCCCGAATAGCCCAAGCCGAAGTCGATAAGATGGTCCAAGAGGGAGTGATCGAGAGGACGAAGAGCTCTTGGCTGAGTAACCCGGTGATCGTCCTGAAGCCAGGGGGAAAGCATCGTTTCTGCATTGACTATCGCGACGTGAACCGGGTAATAATGAACGATGCCTACCCTCTTCCTAATATGGATCGGATCTTGGATGGCCTTCGGCTAGCCCGGTTCGCCCAGTTGGAGCCCAGTTGGATTTGAGCCAGGCTTATTTCCAGATCCCTGTAGACCCCCAAAGTCGTCCTGTCACCGCCTTCGCCGTTCCTAGCCGAGGACTTTTCCAGTTCAGGAGAATGCCGTTCGGGCTGACGAACGCACCAGCGACGTTTCAGCGGCTGATGGATCAGCTCATCGATCCGGCATGGGAGTCCCATGTGTTCGCGTATCTCGATGACGTGATCATCGCCACCGACACCGAAGCCGAGCACTACGAGTATTTGAGGATCGTTTTGGAAGTCTTCCGAGCCGCAGGGCTCACCATTAACCGGGAGAAAAGCGAATTTTTCTGCCCGGAAGTAACGTATCTAGGATACGCCATCGACCGGGGCGGATTGAAGGCAGATCCGGAAAAAGTTGCCCCTATCCTAGCATACCCTCCACCCAGGACCCTTCGGCAATTGCGCCGTTTCCTGGGAATGGTAGGGTGGTATGCCCGATTTTTACCCACCCGTTCGCGGGATAAAATTCCCGTGACCGAGCTCCTGAAAAAGGATGTTCCCTGGAACTGGGGGACCGAACAGCAGGAAGCCTTCGAGTCTGTCCGCGAAGCCCTAAGTCAGACCCCGATCCTAGCCCGTCCCGATTTCACCCGCCGTTTCGTCCTCCAGACAGACGCCAGCGACTCGGCCGTGGGAGCCGTCCTGACGCAAGAATTCGACGGTGAAGAGCATCCGATCGCGTTTGCCAGCAGGGTGCTGAGTAACGCAGAACGCAAATACACCGTCACAGAGAAGGAGTGCTTGGCGGTAATATGGGCAGTGAGGAAGTTCCGACCGTACATCGAAGGCACTCACGTTACTGTCATCACCGACCACAGCAGTCTCCAATGGCTAAGGAATCTGAAGGACCCTTCGGGACGATTAGCCCGGTGGGCACTCTCGATGCAAGCATGGGACCTGACGATCGTCCATAGGAAAGGAACCCTTCATGTTGTCCCTGATGCCCTTTCCCGCATGTACGAGGACACCGACGCGGCCTTAGCCGCGCTCGGAGAAAGTACCGACCCCTGGTACCTGGACAAAGTGCAAAACGTCCGTGAATTCCCCTGGAAATACCCAAGCTGGAAACTCGAGGACAACAAACTGTACTACCATCGGCCGCATTCGATCATCGATCCGACGATTGTGGACCTGGATGCCTGGAAGCTTGTCTTGCCGGCCGAGACTAGGCCGCGAGCAATGGAGGATGCCCATCAAGGACCTCAGGCTGGCCACCTGGGTACTGATAAGACGTATCAACGGGTCATCCAGGATTTCTTCTGGCCAGGCATATTTCAAGATGTAGCACGATACGTGGCGCGTTGTCCCGTATGCCAACTCCAGAATGTTTCGCAGTTACCCCCGTCCGGCTTGATGCGAGAACGCACCACGGAAGGTCCATGGTGCGTAGTCGCTGCCGACGTGATGGGTCCGTTTCCCCCCAGCAAAGCCAAGAATCGTTACGTCGTTGTCTTCCAGGATGTCTTCACGAAGTTCGTGGAGGCTAAGGCACTCGGTAGTGCTACCCGTGCCACTATAATGCAGGCATTCGAGACTTTGGTGGTCAACCGGTACGGTTGTCCCCAATACTTCCTGACCGACAACGGAACGTAATTCGTGAATACGCACGTTACGCGGTATTTGGATGAGCTTGGAATTCACCAGACAACGGTGCCGCCTTACCACGCACAAGCGAATCCGGTTGAGCGAGTCAACCGGACACTGAAGACAATGATAACATCGTACGTGGGAATGGATCACCGAGACTGGGACGCGCATCTACCGGAATTATGTTTCGCGACGAACACCGCCGTGCAGTCCTCCACCCAGATGACCCCCGCATTTTTAAATTTTGGCCAAAACCCCCGCCCAGCCAAAAGCCTCCGAGACGAAGCCCCTGAACCCCCCAAATTAACCCCAGGAGACCCGGAAGTTTGGTCCAATCGGATGCAGCGGTTACCTCTGCTGCACGACTGGGTTCGGAAGAACCTAAGGGCCGCCGCGAAAAGGCAGGCCAAATACTACAACAGGAACCGAAAGGATACGAGGTATCAGGTGGGAGATGTAGTTCTGCGGAAGACCTGAGTTCTGTCATCAGGAGCGCAGAACTTCGCCGCCAAATTGGCGCCGCGGTATAGCGGCCCCTTTCGTATTACGGCGGTGCACTCCCCTGTAGTATATGAACTCGAGGATCCGACGAGTCGTCGCAACCCTCGGGTTCACATTAAGGATCTGAAGCCCTTCCGGGACCCGCAAGGAGTCCCAACCTCAGAAGAAGAGGCAGCTCCTGCCCCAGCGATCGCCGGCCCGAGCAGGCCGCGATCACCAGATACAGCCGCCCCAAGCCCAAAACGGCGTCGCCGTAGCGGGCTACGCCCCCAACGTTCAAAGAGGGTGGAGCTCTCCGACGCCCACCTCTTCGACTTGATCTCCCGGTTAGAACAACAAGAACAATACGATCAGGAACAGACTCGCGCTTATTAATGGTCACTTTGCTTTGAGTGCTAACTTGGATTTTGCGAGATGTTTGTCCCCCATCCTGATGTCCTTATCCTGATGCCCCAAATTCCCCCTTCCCCTACCGATGTCCCACACCCAAATCCCATCCTGATGCCCCAAATTCCCCCTTCTCCTACCGATGTCCCACACCCATGCCTATCCTGATGTCCTTATCCTGATGCCCCAAATTCCCCCTTCCCCTACCGATGTCCCACACCCAAATCCAATCCTGATGCCCCAAATTTCCCCTTCCCCTACCGATGTCCCTCACCCAAATCCTATCCTGATGCCCCAAACCCTACCCCCACCTATTGTTGTCCCAAACACCATATCCTACATCCCAAGGCCTGGCCCTGGGACTGCTTCATGAACGGCCAAGGAAGCCGCGACGAAGAAGAATCCAGCGACCAGCGAGTCAACGTAGTCATCTAGAGATTAGCCTCGGTGAAAGGCCAAGGAACCCTCGCCGGAAGTCCCAGCGAGCATCGAGATACTCATCCGATGGCGAAGCTACAGAACGACTGACGACAGTACCTGAGTATGCGACGAACGACTACCAGTAGGGCAAAGTCATCGCAAAGACTTAATAAATTAAGGTAACCAGTCTGTGATTTAATTATAGGAGATTTATCACTTCAGTATTACGGCTAACTTCCGCCAGCGGATATTATGGGTAAACGCCGCCAGCCTAGTACTCAAGTACACCTTTCCTTAAAATACCCATTCCGGCTCCTCCCCTGAAGTAAATGAAGCATAACTGAATAACCGCTCTTGCAGGAAAAGAGGGGAGTACTTCAGTTTAAGCAGGGGGGACTTGTGACGTTGTGTCACAAGGAAGTTCGAGAAAAAACCCGCGTGACCACGCTCGGGCTTAGTCTCCGCCACGCACCTTTGTTCGGAAAAATTTACATGTTAATTCTAAGGTATTTTTAAGTTATTTTCTTATATAGAAGCTGCGACACAATCCCCCCCCCCCGTCCTTCCCGCAACCCCTTATCACGATCGCTACGCGACCACGCGGACTGTCAACTGGAGCCACGTCGGCCCGGCCGTCAACTCCGGGATCCAGTAACGCCATCTCCCGACGACGCGGACAGTGGACTGGCCGCCCGAGGGCATCCAGCTGCCATCTCCCGAGTCTCCGGCCTACCGCGCGTCAGGAGAGACGGCAGCTCTCGCGCGGTATGGCTGGCGAGCGCCGTACCGACTGGGGCGCTCCGCGACTCGGGAGGGAAAAGATTCATCGAGGAGATCGACCGAAAGGGCGAGCCACGACGATCGAGACGAAAAATCGATAGGCGGTCCGTCGTCTAGTACGGGATTGGGCGAGACGAGGAAGTCGGCCGGCGTGGACCGGCACTTGGTCCTGGAGCGTGGTCGAGCGAGGTTACCGTAAAAAGCGAGAAATCCGAGCGCAAAGGAAACAGAGAGAGAAATAAGGATCCAATCGATCGTGGTAGAATCTTCAGCAAACTGTAAGTTTTTCCTCTCTTCTCTTTTGCAAGAGCGGCTAACGAAAGCCACTAAAGTCAGTTCGGGAAAATTGGTCGCTCGGGCGATCGTCAATTCGTTCCCTTCACCCCTCCCCCGTCATTCCTGATCGTCGTCCCTTTTCCGCGCGCGTCGCTTAATAAAGTCTAAATTAGGATAACAAATTCTAGAGTCAGAGCGAGCGATTCGAGTATTAGCCCGAGAATTATTATAAATAATTATCGCGAATAAAGTGTAAAAAGGTGCTCGTGGCGGATCCCCGGTGTCCCTCGCGAAATTCCCCTCGCGCGCGCGTAGCCGCGGCCGCCTCGTGTAGCACGACCGTCGGCGGACTCGAGTAACAGTCCCCGTGAGAATAAATCAAGGCGCGATAAAATCGCGCAATTAGTATTTCGAGATTTTGGTTTTGGCGTATTATTAATTCAAGCATTGTGAAATTAGTTTAAAATAGTCGTGGTCCAAGTTAAGTGGCCATTGCGTTCGAGAACCCCGTCCGTCCCCAGATACCTTGAGACGACCCCATTTCCAGTTGTATCGAGTCTTTCGGATGCCGGCCGAAAGCCGTGTTTGTTTGGTTTTTTTCGGTTTACTTCGAGATTGAGTACGCGTTACGCGCGTTGCGCGAGAAAGGCTGGCGCCCAAGTTATTGAATTTGTAGCATAGAAAATATTAAACGGGTCGAGAAATAGCGTTTGGGACTTCGCGTGTCCAGTAACCCGTCAAATAATTCGAGTCAAAGTTATTATCATTGCGGAATTTAATTTAAATTATATCGAGTCTTCTTTCTTTATTGGTTTTTGTAATTTATCACTTAAATTCTTTTTTTTTATCGAGCCTAGTTTTCTTGCATTAATTAAATTATATTTGAATTTTATTTGGTGTTGAACCAGAGTTCATTTCCCCGTTCCCCTTCGACCGCCTACGTTAACACGCGATACCCGTCATAATATATTGAGACGTACAGGTCCGTCTCACAAATAAATAACCCCCACCATGCAGTGAGAAGCCAACCGACTTCAGGATAGGAGTAGGGGAGGGGGAAATAACGGACAACCGAAACAGAAAAATAAACAAAACTATAAGCGAACAGAAAAACCGGTAAAACCCGGACAAACCCACTAATTGAATTAAGGGAAGACGGAAGAGAAGGGATAAGAAAAACCGGCCAAAACCGAATAAGCCTACTAATTGAATTAAGGGAATCCGTAAGAGAAGGGGTATGAAAAGGCGGCAAAATACGAGTATATAAGGACTCTTCTGGCTCTGAAGAATCGAGAAGTACGAGGTGACGCGAATATCAGCCTTTAAGGATAGAGAAAGTGTCACTGAGGAAAACCGAGACAACAGAACGAGTGGAGGCGTCGCCTTACAAAAGGCACTCTCACATTCCGCGACTTGGACAATTACTCTGTGACACGATTACTAACCCTAAGGGTAGGGAAAGTGTTTAAGAGGAAAGGAAAAGAAAGGGAACCTGAGAGGAGCCAAAATTATCAAATCAGAGGAAGCGCTAAAAAGAAAAGAAATAATTCATTTATAAAACTTCGCACGATTATTGGTTTAAGGGAGAGGGAGCACGAGAGGAATAGTAGGGAAAAGCATACAAAAAGATAATTAGTTAGGTAAAAATAGGGAACCTCTCGCGAATACCGACCCGCGGATCAAGAAAAACGAAGTAAATTAAAATGAATTATTGTATAATTAATAAGTGGCAAAAGAGAGCGATTTATTGAAAGTTTAATCGACAAATAATATCAGGAGAAAATAAAGGGACATGAGGTAACAGGAGGTGCGAAATCATACACACCCACACATCCGCGAACACACCGATATTCCAATTATTATAATCCAATTACGAAAGGCAAGAAATAAACAAACAAAAAAACGGACTCGGGCGAGCGACATCAGGAGGCACGCGTACGCCGCATTGTAAACAAAGGGCGGGCAGCGACCGTGACGAGTCAGCGCGCCGCAATCTACCGCGTCACGATCCATCGCGCCTCGAGCGTCGGTAAGGTTACCGATGCATGGTAATCGATACCGGCCTCGCTCGAGAACATTACCACTCGGGTAACTTCGCGAATCGTTATCGACCGACGCCTTAGTTAAGGGACGAATTACACGAAAACAACACAAACAACACGTGACACTCATACTCGGCGCTAAATAACATTGTATCGCATCCATAAAATTGAATAAACCATTTTTTGATTGTAAATTACCACCAAATACCTGAGTCTCAATTAATTTATTCCCTGATCGAGAGTCGAACAAATAAAAATATTGTAACGATATTCCGACCCGTTACAATATATGTATATATATATAGGTAATTATATATGCTAGACGAATTAAACAAAATAATCTTTTTTTGCAGGCGTTTGCACCACTTCGGATCAGAGGAAAAATTGCGATCACATGAGGTCGATTGTGAAGCAATAAATGACTGTGTGATCCGACTACCTCACGACACCAATAAGTGGATGCAGTTCAGCAACTTTAGCCGGAAAGAGCGAGATCCCTTCATTGTGTATGCTGATTTGGAGTCTGTATTGGCAATGACCGATGGGGAGAACCTGGCGAAAGATATGTATCAACACCATGAGGTGTTTAGTATCGGATATTACGTGTGTTGTTCGTATAACGATTCATTATCTTCATATCACTCGCGTCTCGGTGCTGATTGTGTATCATGGTTTGTCGAAGAACTAAAAAATCTAGCACTGCGGATAAAAGACATTTTAGACATTTTCTGTGATAATGTACCAATGGTATATTTAACACCGAGTGAGTGGGCTAGTTTTCGAGCAGTGACTCAATGTCACATATGAGAGAAACCATTTGCGCAAGAAGATGCACGCGTTCGAGATCATTGCCATCTGACTGGGCGCTATAGAGGCCCTGCCCATTCCAACTGCAACTTAAATTACAAACAGTAATTTCTCATTCCAGTAGTTTTCCACAATTTATCCGGCTATGATGCGCATTTTATAATCAAGGAAGTAGCCACAGCGTTCGAAGGAAGAACCGATGTGCTTCCAATCACAAAGGAGAAATACATCTCCTTTACGAAGCATGTTGAAATTACAGACGATTCAAAACACAAGATCCAATTGCGCTTTATCGACTCATACAAATTCCTCAACACCGGTCTCGACAAATTAGCAACATTCTTGACCGAGGACAAACTCAAAATTTTACGCACGCAATTCCCAATTCTCTCGACAGACGATTTCCGTTTGCTGACGCGAAAAGGGATCTTCCCTTATGAATATATTGATGACGTGACCAAGTTAGACGACACTTGCCTACCACCACGTGACGCATTTTACAGTTCCCTGACAGTATGTGAGAACGAGTACGCACATGCTGAGAACGTTTGGGAGCGGTTCTCCATTCGAACGCTGGGCGACTATAGCGATTTGTATCTGAAGACAGATGTCTTGTTATTAGCCGATATTTTCGAAAACTTTCGAAATACATGCGTTGAGAGCTATGGCCTAGATCGCGCGTATTACTACACATTGCTCGGATATACCTGGGATGCAATGATAAAACCCTCGAATGTCAAGTTTGAATTACTAACTGACATCGCCGTGGTTTTATTCATTGAGCGGGGTATACGTGGTCGTCTGAGCCAATGCTCAAACCGATATGCACACGCTAATAACAAGTACATGGAGTCGTTTGATCCATCGAAAGCATCATCATACTTGACGTATTTTGATGTCAACAATTTGTATGGATTGGCAATGTGTCAATCCTTGCCATATGCAGATTTTCGATGGGTCAACGACGTGTCCAATTTTCATCCATTATGCATCGCGCTAGACTCACCTATAGGCCACATCCTTGAAGTCGACTTGGAATATCCCCAATCTCTACATGATGCGTACAAAGACCTACCGTTTTGTCCAATACATGAGAAACCGCCGGGTAAGCAGGGGGAAAAGCTGTTGGCAACCGTCTGCGATAACAAGAGCTACGTCATACACTACCGGAATTTACAACAGTGCTTGCGCCATGGACTTTGCCTCACGAAAATCCATAGAGTCCTACAGTTTACACAACCCCCATGGCTGCGTTCGTATATTGAGTTAAATACCCAGTTTCGAACGCTTGCCAAAAACGATTTCGAAAAGAATTTATCCAAATGAATGAATAATGCGGTCTTTGGAAAAACGATGGAAAACGTGCGCAATCATCTAGATGTAAAGCTTTTAACAAAATGGGAGGGCAGATATGGCGCAGAGCCAATGATTGCGAAGCCAAACGTCCATAGCCGAAGTGTTTTTTCGGAAAACCTCGTTGCCGTGGAATTGCTCAATCTCGAGGTGAAATTCAACAAGCCGATATATGCGGGTATGTGCACACTCGACATATCCAAAACGTGCTTGTATGGATTTCATCACGAGTATATGATACCTCTGTATCGGGTTAAATGTAAAGTCATGTATACCGATACGGATAGTCTCATATATGACATTGAGAGCGATGCTATATATGCCGACATGAAGCGCGACATTTCAAAATTCGATACAAGCGATTATTCGGCAGACAATAGGTATGGTATACCGCTCGCCAACAAGAAGGTACCCGGTCTCATGAAGGACGAATGTAATGGAGCAATTATGACCGAATTTTTGGACTTCGATCGAAAATGTACACCACACGTGTCGATGGTAAGAAGGACACGAAAAATGTTAAAGGTGTCAATAGTAGCGTTGTGGCTAGGACAATCACGTTTGACGATTATGCTCGATGCTTGAAGGAAGAAGTTGAAATGGAGCGTAGTGAAACGTGCATTCGATCAAAGTTGCATAAGGTCTACACCATTCGCGAGACGGAAATTGCTCTGAGTCCTTATGACGATAAGCGGCTGTGGGAGTTTGGCTTCGTAATCATTTCCTCTGCGCCATATTTGCCCTCCCATTTTGTTAAAAGCGTTACATCTACATGATTGTGTACGTCCTCCATCGTTTTTCCAAAGACCGCATTATTCATTAATTTGGATAAATTCTTTTGGAAATCGTTTTTGGCAAGCGTTCGAAACTGGGGATTAAACTTAATATACAAACGCAGCGATGGGGATTGTGTAAACTGTAGGACTCTATGGATTTTCGTGAGGCAAAGTCCATGGCGTAAGCACTGTTGTAAATTCCGGTAGTGAATGACGTAGCGCTTGTTATCGCAGACGGTTGCCAACAGCATTTCCCCCTGCTTACCCGGCGGGTTTTCATGCATTGGACAAAACGATAGGTCTTTGTGCGCATCATGTAGAGATTGGGGATATTCCAAGTCGACTTCAAGGATGTGGCCTATAGGTGAGTCTAGCGCGATGCATGATGGATCGAAATTGAACACGTCGTTGACCCATCGAAAATCTGCATATGGCAAGGGTTGACACATTGCCCATCCATACAAATTGTTGACATCAAAATACATCGATCCATTCGATGGATCAAACGACTCCATGTACTTGTTATTAGCGTGTGCATATCGGTTTGAGCATTGACTCAGACCACCGCGTATACCCCGCTCAATGAATAAAACCACGTCGATGTCAGTTAGTAATTCAAACTTGACATTCGAGTGTTTGAACATTGCATCCTAGGTATATCCGGGCAATGTGTAGTAATACGCGCGATCCAGGCCATAGCTCTCAACGCATGTATTTCGAAAGTTTTCGAAAATATCGGCTAATAACAAGACATCTGTCTTCAGATAAAAATCGCTATAGTCGCCCAGCGTTCGAATGGAGAACCGCTCCCAAACGTTCTCAGCATGTGCGTACTCGTTCTCACATACTGTAGCATCTGTCAGGGAACTGTAAAATGCGTCACGTGGTGGTAGACAAGTGTCGTCTAACTTGGTCACGTCATCAATATATTCATAAAGGAAGACCCCTTTTCGTGTCAGCAAACTGAAATCGTCTGTCGAGAGAGTTGGGAATTGCGTGCGTAAATTTTGTCGAGACTGATGTTGAGGAATTTGTATGAGTCGATAAAGCGCAATTGGAACTTGTGTTTTAAATCGTCTGTAATTTCAACATGCTTGGTAAAGGAGAGGTCTTTCTTCTTTGTGATTGAAAGCACATTGGTTCTTCCTTCGAACGCTGTGACTACTGCCTTGATTAGAAAATGCGCATCATAACCGGATAAATTGTTGAAAACTACTGGAATGAAAAATGACTGTTTGAAATTTAAGTTGTAGTTGGAATGGGCAGGGTCTCTATAGCGCCCAGTCAGATGGCAATGATCTCGAACGCGTGCATCTTCTTGCGCAAATGGTTTCTCACATATGTAACATTGAGTCGCTGCTCGAAAACTAGCCCACTCACTCGGTGTTAAATATACCATTGGTACATTATCACAGAAAATGTCTTTTATCCGCAGTGCTAGATTTTTTTGTTCTTCGACAAACCATGATACACAATCAGCACTGCGACGCGAGTGATATGAAGATAATGAATCGTCATACGAGCAGCACACGTGATATCCGATACTAAACACTTCATGGTGTTGATACATATCTTTCGCTAGGTTCTCCCCATCGGTCTTTGCCAACACACACTCCATACATACACAATGAAAGGATGTCGCTCCTTCCGGCTAAAGTTGCTGAACTGGAGCAACTTATTGGTGTCGTTTGGTAGTCTGATCGCACAGTCATTTATTGCTCCACAATCGACCTCATGTGATCGCAATTTTTCCTCATATCCGAAGTGGTACAAACACCTGCAAAAAAAAGATTATTTTGTTTAATTCGTCTAGCATATATACTTACCTATATATATATATATATATATATTATGGTAACTACATACCGATCACAGGTATATTTTTGATGCTCCATTTTGGTCCGTTGTGCCCTCACGAGTCTCGACAGGTTCTTGATCCATACGAAGTGTCCCACATTGCTGTTATCAGTATCTTGCATGTACAGCAAATTGATGTGCTTTTCCTTCTTGTGCTGAGTTATGCGTATTGGAACAATGTCCTTTTTGGTGGTGGTGGTATACACGGTGATCGATCCATTGTTATGAAATTCAAATTTTTAATTTGATGTATAGTCACCGGGAATTCGATATCCTTCACAAGGGGACAGTACGGCAGTCGGATTTTTGTAATTTTTCGTACTCATGGTACGCTAAGTTCAGAGCTCGAATATTAATATCCCAAAGCAGTTCGACACCATATTCAGAAATTTCCGAGAAAATTGACTTTGAAGTTTTCGAGCGCACTCTTATCCCACAAAGATGCAACGATATTCGAACCGGGCTCGTGGCGTACCCGGTAGCGCTCGAGTCTAGTAATCGCGGGGTCGCTAGTTCGGTCTCACTTCGAAATTTTTTTTTTCATTTTTTTTAATGAAAAACGCAAGTCATATTTTTAATTATCTCTTGATTATAAACATGCATTTTCAAGTATCAATATTTATAACCAACAACATTTTTAGGATGAAAATGAAAAACGTCGGGTAAGGAATTGAATACTTTATTATTCGGTCTGTATTCGTTTGTTTTATACATCGGGTGTAATGTTACACGAGCCAGAGTGATAACCATCGTAAAAACAAGGAAAACAGTAATTTTCACGGCATCTCGCACACCGTACAAACGCTGCATTGTTACATTCGCAATTTTTTTCAATACATCGATCGGAAAACAAACTTCATTCACGTTCATGAAGATTTCTCTTTGATCGCAAAGTTTCGAAGCAAACCACGCATATCTGATCATGTTATTGAAGACCGGAGAAGACAACTGATGATGAACAATAGAATGAATTTATATGCAATCTTCTCTATCATTAATTTCACGTCCTTGTTCAATCAGATAGGCGCAGTTCTGCAGACGCTTTATGAAATTTGTTACTTGGCGGTAAAAATACACGTCACAAGGTTGCACTAATGGAGTGCATTTTGGTGGAATTACCTGCACCGTGCAAGTAGGCAGAGGCCTGTCATTTCGAAACACCTCATTGTACATCACGGTATTGGTTTGGCCTCCCCAGGAATCGATAATTAAGAAAAACTTTTCTTTTTTTACGTAGGGTTTCAAAACGTTGATTAAAAAATC
This sequence comes from Ophion ellenae, assembly GCA_963210295.1. NCBI lineage: Eukaryota > Metazoa > Arthropoda > Insecta > Hymenoptera > Ichneumonidae > Ophion > Ophion ellenae. Next base: position 9,664,465 of record OY723386.1, on the reverse strand, counting down.
TTTGTATAACTTTGTAGTCAATTTTCCCGATTTCGATGACGTTACTACGACGTTTCCGTATTTTTTTAGGTACTTGTCGACCGATTTTTGAACTCTGGGACCAAATGAACCTGTTGTTTCTTGTAGGCATACGAACACCAGGGGCAACAATTTTCCTGATAGGGTGACAGAGTACTGCGCAGTATAGGAATGGGTGACTTTATTCATATTCTGCCGCTTTACCAGCACTACTTTTGATCCTTTGGTCGCCAGAGTTCTGTCGAACGTCGACTGGTATTGGCATCCTGAAAAAAATAGAAAAGGAATAAATTGAAAATACTATATACGAAAGTCTACATTAATTTATTATAGAAAATGAGAACAAATTTTGAATACCTGTTTGGTCTGTATTAATGACGAAATCGGGACCAAAGTTTGGTATGACATCACGAGCCTGGATACGAAAATCTTCTGCAGCAGCCAGGAATTCATCCCGCGTTGCGGTTTCTCTTTCCGTTACAAACTTCGTGATTTTTCTTTGGCAAATTCGATGTCTCCGTTTAAATTTCACAACCCACCTATCGGAAGCATTGAAATCAAAATTTTCAAATTGACTCGCAGCCGATAAAGCCCACTGCTGCAAGTTCCGCGTTGTAACTTGTTGGTTGTTCTGTCGCGCTTCCTCAAAGCGATTGTAAGTCCACGAATCGATGGTCGCGTATTTGTCTGTCATGGTTCCTCCGCTTTTTACATGTTTTTCCCATTTTGGCAATTCCTCCATGCGCTTTAAGCGGCTGCACCCGTTTTTTTGTAGAACTTTTAGGCTCCATGTCGGATGTGCTCGAACTATATTGATAACTTTCCTTTTATAATCCAGCGGAATATTGTCCGTGTACGATTTCGCCCTTTTCTCCTCTGGCTCATAATTTTCAGAAGAATCTTCGTTGTCAGATGCAGGTTCGTCAAAAGCGTATTTTTCGTCCAATTCATCAAGCATAATTAGTTCTTCATCCGTTACAAACTTTTTTTCGTGTAAAGTTTGTACTGTATAATGGAACAAGTCTTCCCTCTTCAGTAATTACCTCCGATGGTGTTGGTGCCACAAGATTATTTTGTGTGAGAATTTGCTCGTAATATACGAGGGCATCCTTCAATCGTAATTTTGAAACTTTACTGCACAAAGAATATTCAATATCATCTTGTGCCGTCGAAGGCCCAGGCACCTCGTCGTCTCCCACGCCCGACATTTTGATCTTTTTTTATCGAATATTCTACAAAATCGTGCACCACCCCGAAAAAGAGTACTTGCTGCTCCGAAAACCAACGGTCGAATGCTACTTCAAACAGGCATTCCTTGCGGAAAACGCCGTATCCCTTCCACCCGTTCTGGAATTCCCAGAAATCTTTTGTGCACAAGCAGCTGTGCCCTCTTCGCAGGTAGTTGATCAGGACAAAGGCAAACGATGTACGCAGAACTGTTATTCACAATATCGACGGTTGCCAAAGCAAGCGTTATATTCACATATTTCAACATTTATTCTTCTATTTATATTCCTATTAATCTACAAGGGAGTTTATGTAAATATTATTATTGGATATTTTTACGTCGCCTATTCGCAATTTCAAGCAAGAGATAATCAAAAATAAGACTTGCATTTATCATTGACAATTATAATTACATATATGTGAATTAGCATAGATTTTATGATTTTTATCCCGGGATTATTTATTTATTTTTTTATAAATAATCACCTATTGTTATATATAAATAATATATGATCATATATGAGAAAATATATAATTATGTATAACTATAATGAATTTTGTACATAAATAACTATATATGGATTTTGTCCATATATAAACATATATAGATATATTATATTAATTATATATAATAATATGTGATTATATACAACAAAAATTTATCGGGATATTTAAATGACGGAGGTATGCGAATTTTAAAAAAAATGAAAAAAAAAAAAATTTCGAAGTGAGACTCGAACCAGCGACCCCGCGATTACTAGACTCGAGCGCTACCGGGTACGCCACGAGCCCGGTTCGAATATCGTTGCATCTTTGTGGGATAAGAGTGCGCTCGAAAACTTCAAAGTCAATTAATTTTTTTATTTAGATATTAATATTCGAGCTCTGAACTTCACGTACCATGAGTACGAAAAATTACAAAAATCCGACTGCCGTACTGTCCCCTTGTCAGATTCAGTACTGTCGAATAATGAGGGTAAGAAAATGGACGGGCAGTATCTCGTTCGGCTGGGTATAGAGCAGCAACTGCCCATGCCAAACATGCGTTACCTTGGATTTGACGTTAACCACAGCCTTCTTCAACATTATTTTCCGCGGCAATGATATGGAGTACCCGGCACGCATCGGATTATACTTATTCACATTTATCGTGAGGTTAAGTATTTTCTGCAGAGCCCAGCCACTATCACGTTCATGAAATTCATCGAGTAAGGTTAAAGTGGGCTCCATAACTCGCTGTTCATACTACTCATTCAAACCGCTTGTGCTAAATAGTTCACAGTTTCGCGTGTTGAAACTTTTATTCGCATATTTGTCACCACTCGCGAATTCACCATTAAACACTGTATTAATTTCAATACTGTAGTGCTTGCCGATAATATTTTGCACACGCCCGTGTGTATGAAACGACTCCGCACAGAATTCCTCAATCTTTCCAGTCACGCTATTTGGGCTATCAGTAAGTATTGATATCCAATTAGTAATCGCGGGCGCTTAATCCGGCTTTGCGTTTGCAGCCCTTTGATGAACTCGGCGCATCGTTGCTCCCACGCGGCAAAATCTTCGAACGAGCGTAAAAGCACGGCTTGGTCATGCAAGATTTGCTCCATGTTGATGAGTACGAAAAACTTCTACGATGTTAACAGGCTGACTGCTTCATGCAAAGTGCGGCCATATTTGAGCGGAGCGGCTCATTAAAAAGACTCTTCCTTCAGATGAGAAAATCGGCCCTCTCTCGGGAAAACAGAGTTTTCTGATAACGCGTCGGTGTAGATTGCTCGAAGAACAGGAAGTCGGAATGCGTCGGGTCAAAAGATTTTATGGGTCCTGCAGCTCAAGTGGTCCATCCGCGGTCACCGCCTTTGATCCCTAAAGTTTAGAGTTTTTCCTAGAAATCCTGACTTGTCGAGACCTGTCTAAAGTGTTAGCGAAACTTGTGACAGGAGTGGGCACGCATACAAACATTTGAGCGTAGCAGATCCATATAGCACCCCCTACCAAAA